>JAZKJV010000170.1:667500-1252640 GCA_037367405.1 Ottelia alismoides
AAAAAATTCAAAATTACATAAAAAGATCAAAATCAGATAATTGTTTCACAAATATTTTCTTGCATTGTGCATAGCATTTGCATTTTTCGGATTGACAATGACAACTGAACAAGTCTAAATAAAATTTGAAGTTTGGAACTTGGTTGGACCTTAATCCACTTAATCACAGGAACCTTACGGGAATTGGAATTGAGGCGCTTCAAGTCTGTTATTCTTTGAGACCATGAGACTAGGTTAGTGTCGTCTTAGCTAAGTAGAATATTTCAGAACACATACATGTCTCATGTCGATAGTGACCTACCTAACTTGCATACATACACCTTACACTTTGCCCAACTCTGATGAAGTGGTAGAGGGTTGGATTTGTCGGCATGAGACACAAGAGATTGGAAACATACGAAGTCACAATTCTATGGCCATTGTGCCCCAACCCGATCCAGTAGCCATGACGTCTAATGACATGATGTTATGGATTGCAATAATGCTTGAAAAGAGGCATAGTTTACTGGCTCAAGAAGAAAAAGTCAATATGTAAATGTTGTTGTAAATAGTATTCAAAAAATGCAAAATAAAAAATCCTAAAAAAAATAGACGAACAAAAATACAAGAAAAATCAATTCCCATCAGAATTTGTATGCATTTAATAAGCGAGCTTGAGCTTTAGAGTCAAATATACTTGTGACTCTGCAGCCGGATGACTTGGCTACACTAGCCAAGCATCCTAGGATAGGTAGCTACACGGGCTACCATCCATTCTCTTCTCTACCTCCTCTTCTTGAGCTGGTTGTACTTGAATTTAGAAGGGAATACCCTGCTTCTCGAGGAAAGAGTTGGATTAGGGAATTGCGGTCACCATGTTGGAGAAGCCTGACTTTTACCTCTTCTGCCAAGAGGAGCTACATATCATACCGTACAAGATAGACTCATAGTCATAAGGGACTCTGTATGACATCGACTTGTTCTAAACTGGCTTTTGAGGAGACTTGGGTAGAGTTTTGTGATTCTTAGAGGTTGTTGTGTTTCAAGTCCGATTCCCAATAATGTTGCAACCAAACTAAAAATCCAAAGGTCCGTCTGAGCTCTAAAATTTGATTTGTGATCTTATTAGGCATAAATGTTTGCAAGGGACTAGCAAATGCAAGAATAGGGGGTGATGAATCTCCATTTCATCACCTTTATTCTTTCATTTTGGCATTAAATCCCTAGCTAAATGCATGTATATATCACTAATTTGTCAAAATAAATACCCTATCAATTGCATAGAATACAATGAAAAATATTGTATAATTGATGTATTTAATTCCAAAATAAAAGAATAAAGGAAATAAAATAAAAAGAATGAAGTGTCAAAATACTGAGTGATCCTAGACCCCGAGATGCAGTCATCATGTGTGAACCCTCTCGGATCCGGGTACCCGTTTACAACACATTCATGGTATTACATTCACAAAAGATCGTACAAGTTATATGAAAGTATGGAGAAAATTTCCACGTTATTGTCATAACATTCAAATCAATATTTATAACCACAGAACAACAAAAAGATATGCCACTAAAATTTTATTTCATTAATTTTTCCATACATATACAACATGTAACAATAGAGTTGACAGTAAATACAAGTATCTCATAATATACGGAAGAGAAAGAAAGCATTTTGCATCATAGGCTAAACAAAAACTGTGAACAAAAGTAACTTTACCGTCTAGAATAGCAACATATAACTGGAATCACCAATCAACTACTGAGTTGCAGGCTGCTTTCCTGCCACACATGAAAGGTACAAGAGATGTCAACGAGCGCTGATACTTCACGAAAACTTATTAAAACAAGCAGGCATTTAAGGTGATGGAAAAAAACAAGTAGTGAGACATAACCAACTAAAAAGTTATAACCACTTGCTATGAACAACATTTTCAAGCTACCCTGAAGGAATGTCCCAAGTTTTACCCATTACTTTCCATATGTCATATTATTATATATTAGGTAATGACTCATATTTATAATTTCTCCATTATCCCATAGCCTTATATATATATATAAGTTGATGGCCATATGTATATATTATTTTCTTATTAATTAGAAATCATAAATGTAGATTCTTGATAATGAGAACGATGAGGTTTTGAACTGATTCTTGATTTTATTTAATTTCTCAAGTTTAGTTGATGGTATGTGGTCTTAGTCTGTGTGTGACCTCACACTATGACTCTAAGACATGAAGAGTGCATTAGGATTGGGGTGCCTCCGTAGGCATGCGATGGGGTATAGTGCATCCTAACTAAGTTCCCAACACATCCATTAACTTAACTATAAATAACTCTACCTAATACAACTTATAATTGATTTCATCTTTTAGCCAAGATCCACTATGCTTCATTCCGAGTTCAACTGTAACTCCTCCAAATTCATCTTTAACTAACTCAGATGTAACCCTATATGATTCAGATGTATCCATAAAGGATTCAGATGTAGCATCACCAAGCCTATTGGTGGAAAAGTAAAAAAAACTCAAGTGGTGAGGTAGTTTCCTAAGGAGACTCTTCCTTCTCATCCTCTAAATGGAAGTGAGGTCCTTTAAAGAGACATGTCTACTCCAAAACTACGTCACTAAGATGGATGAGAGAGACTCTCCGGAAAATTCACTCTAAACGGATCGGACCGGTACAGGCAGACGAGCTCGCACGAAAAACTAAAACCGATGATCCTCCTCCTAGGTATCCTAAAATAAAGGGTCAACGGAGCTGGTCAAAAGTCGGGATCTCAACGAGGCATAAAAACACTACGAGCTCACGTCAAAATAGTAAATAGGACTTGGATCCTAGACCCGTGCATTTGGCGGTCGCTGCCCTAGCTGGGATTCCTATCTCCTGCCCAGTTGAGGGTCATCGCGCCCTCGCACAATCAGGGGTAAGGGTCACCTTGACCGACACCATTTATTTATCAGTCATCACTTATTTCCAACATTTTTATTTCTTGATTATACATTCTTATCTTAATCTCTTCTGAACCAACTTTAAGATCTTGGTACATGCCAATAAATTTTCTTAATGATGATCAATATTTAGTGGAGTGTATTTACGGGATTATTTCGTGTAGATAATCAGATCTTGTGATCAGATCTTACGATGCCAGGTTATCATCATTTTTCTTTTATACCAAAAGATTTGATGCTACTTAATGAATCTAGATCAAGAATAAAAACCATTAGATGGATATTACATATAATTGATAATTAACTACCGTCATCATCTTTAAAAAAGTGTATTAGAATGGTGTAACGATATTTGGTAGACAGTGTCATAATCAATTGATTTGATCTTGTCCAATTACGTATGATAATTATTAATAAAATATAATCAGATGTAATTAGTACAGCCAATATTTTGGATACGATGCTTTCTGGTTTAAACTGTATGTCCTTCTAGAGACAGTTAATCTTAATCAATATTTGAACAAAATTTTCATCCCAAACAGACCACCGAGAACATGCAAATTTTTTTTTTTAAGTTCTGTTTTGTGTATATATTCTAATTATATAAAATAAAACTCCTTTAAGTGTAGCATTTAAGTTTCTGAAACTATTTTCTTAAAATTGCCTCGTAGTTGAATTATTTGTTTTCAATACAAAAGTATACACCCATTGCCATATACCGGTTATATTTTGCTACCTCTAGTATATCTTATGCTACATTGTTTGGATTCACTTGTGGCTTTAAAGTTTTAAGATCCTGATAAACAGGCCATGGCATAAATTTTCTCCCATTTTGATAATTTGATGCGATAGGAGTCTTCTGCTCTAATTAGTAATAATACTAAATAACTCTCCCTTCCAATATCACTATCTATTGCTTATCTTATCTATTTTGTGCACAAGTTGACGGACATATTGGTTTGTTTGGAACTGCAGTTTAAAACATGCCTTAAATAACTACTCAAATAATCTTCTGCATAGAATTTGGAAGAGGTACTGTAAAAATCTTTGCGATGTCAGGTTAGTCCTCTGGTGGAAGTCTTGATATTCCCAACTTAAAAAAATCTCATGGAAATATGCTTCTGGGGAATGAAGAAATTCAAAATGAAATACTCCAAAAGGCCTTGAGTATCTCCTCATAACAAATTATTATAACAGTACTTTACAATATCACTAGCCTAAATGCCCGCGCTTCGCCGCGGTAGACCTTCTGTTTTATTTTTTAACATCTTTATTTATATTTACATAATATACTTATCATTTTGCTAAAAAACTAATATGATTTTGTGGTAGATGGTCCGTATTTATTGCTAAAAATTATATTTAAAATAAGTTCGATTGTGTTAATCCATGTCTAACTCATCTGCATATAAAATTCTTAAAAGTTAGAATTATTTATTAATCACATGAAATATTTAGTAGTTAGATAACCATGTTTTGTAATAGTTGTTAATTTATTAATATAACAAAAAAAATTGAAAATATATTTGTAATCGAGGCTTTGCAGATACATGGACATACATATGTATGACTTTTTACACTTAATCCATGTAATTTGTGTAGCATAGGTTTTGCTTTATAGATTTATAAAGCCCACGCACGGTTTAGTTGAACTCACACAAACTCTATGCTAGAAAGAAAATTTAGCCACCTAAAATGACCGAAGAAAATTGATTGAATATGTGTAGCATGGACACGATCTACGAATTCAAGGGAAAATGATAGAAACATCTCTGTTGCGAATATCTCCACCTCTTCATCTCAAGACATATTCTTGATTTCGCTTACAAACATCAGCCGGGTAGAGGCACAATATACCAGAACATGGATGCCAACACGGATGGAACTATTGCAGGGTGCGATCCATACATCAACATAATCATGACATGAGTCATTAAAAAAACTACCAGCTTCGAGCATTGCACTACAATATAGTATCCGAAAAAGAGACAGTATAAGAGGTGGGTTGGCAGTTGATTTAGCAATGGTACAACATGTCAACGAATGAAAAATACAAATGCAAATGGCTTAACATGGTTTACTCGCAACACAATTTGTTGACTTCATAATTAACTCATCGGTGTTTGTCGAACAGATCGACGGAGAACAATGAGGGATCGGTTCCTTGGAGCTCCCAGCTTGAAGATGCTCAAATCTTCTGTAAGCTTTGATAATGGATATCTCAGGTGGACCTCTCTCCCTTCAAGGTTGTGTGTTTATCTGCTCTACACGGTGCCTTGTCTGTCTATCTCGTTGCTTCATCCCTTTGGAAGAGGTGTCAACGCCCTTTCATACCCGTCAAAAATCAGATGGAACATTATGAGAGATTTAATCTCTCTCAGTGGTTCCTTTCCTACTTTGAGTCCAGATGTAACTTGAGATTGGGTAGCGAAAAAGGACCTGGAATTTTGATCCAGATAAAGTTCTATTATCGAAAATCAAAGTATTTCAGCTCTCATCTTTTGTATCTTGAGATGCAATCTCACTCTGTGACAATGGATCTTGCATAAACTATGTCTCATTACAGTAATTAAGTGCACACCACATTCGAAAATAAAAATGTTATTAAAATCTCCACATGGATAACTCCAATAAGAAAAAACGTGAGATTAGAAACAGAAAATCGGCGTAAAATATAGAGCCAACAATCCTTTGAAGAGAGGGAATATAATCAATAGATCTTCTCCATTTGGCACTTTTCATACCAATCTAAACAAACCTTATTCAGTGAATCTTATTTTAATGGGAATGATGTAATATACGGGGTCTCCCCCTCCAACCATGGAAAAGAAGACTTGCAGGAAAATAAATGTAGTATAAAATTTGAAACATAATGGCCGGTTCTAGATAAAGGAAAAAGACGTGGCACAGAAATGGAGAAGACATGGGGAAAAAGGTGTACCAATAACCTGTAGAAAGATTTTTATGGTCCTCACGACCAGTGCTAAAGAGCAAAGCAGGGAAAACCATATATGGAGGATATGCAGATGTAACAAACTAAATTCTTTTAGGGGAATCTCTTTAGAATTTAGAAGCATATAACAGAAGTATGGGAAAGTCATGTACCTTTTGTGGTGTAGCTATGTAACAGAGAGATACAGTAAGAGCTGTCATGATCAAAGGCACAAATGCTTAGGTAAATGGAGCAAAGAGAGGTATATGCTGGTCTAGAACATGTACATCTTCCATCAAAAACAAAATCCAAAGGAACTAAAAGGCAATGAAGTAGTGGCAAAACCTGACGTTATTATGTGAAATTGTGGAGGAAAAAGGGAGAGAGGTCTGCCAATAAAGCAATTTCACTCAGCCTCTCCCCTTCATTACTGTAACCCCATGGCGTTCCAAGATGGATGACATCGTCTAAACCATACAAAGGATGATGATTCCTCTACCCACACCACGTACTGGACAGAGTAACCGCGTGCAGCAGGAGATGAGCAAGTGTAGTTGATCTTGACGGAAGGGATTCACCCTCGGGATGCACATGTGTTGAACGAATGAGTCTGCTTCCCCATTGAGATTTGGTGAAGAGAGGGAGAAGATGGTTACATGAGGGCCATCGTGTAGGGGAATGATGATAAAATCTTGAAAGCTTGTAAGAGAAGATGAGAGAGGATTCTTTGGGGAGAGGGATAGATATCTTTCAACGGAAGAATGGTGGGGGAGGGGGAGGTTTGAGTGGGCGATGTAGAGATGGGCGGATAGGGACAGAAGCAAAAAGGGCGCATAGAGAACTTCCCCCGAACGCAAGGATTGCGATGGAGCTATCCACGTGTCAGAAGGATGGAAGGAGCTGAGCAGAGCCTGGCTTTAGTATATTGTATAGAAGATTTCCAGGTGGTGTATGAAAATGTGTTGCCACTGAAAACTTTAGGGAAAAGTTTAACCCAACGATCATTATTCAGATCACATGGCTTGTTGCTAGAAGTACAAGACATGATAGTCCAACATGCTTAAATTACCATCACAAATCATCATTTGGTATTAAATATAGGACCAAATCTTGTGTAAAACTTCATGCATGGCAGCAAAGGAGTTAGATAAAAGGATTGTACCTTATCTTAAATCTTCCAAAAAGGAGAGTAAATTTTTAGATTTAAGTATTGTGCTTGTGGCAACACCTAGGGAGAATCTAAACCGCATAACAGTTTATGTAGCACCATAAATTTCGGTTGTAGCTTTGGCTTGGGACAAGAGCAGCAATTGTTGCTGAGGCACCTGTAACTACATGTGGTTGCTTGGAGCTAGAAACCACGGGAAAAAGAGAGAAAGGAGGAGAGGGTTTCACTGGAATTGGGGGAAAGGTTTCGGTGGAATTTTGAAAGGAGATACGAGGCTTTGAGGAGTTATAAATAAGGAAGGAAGGGTTTGTTTAGTTGACATGTGGAGGAAGAATATGCCAAGCGGAATAAGAAGAGAAAAGAGAAGAAAAGCAAAACGAGAATAGAAAAAAAATCAACTCACAGTTGGACGGTGCATCGTCTGTGCACAGTAGTAAAAAATATTTTTATTTTTATTTTTTTCTCTTCTTTTATTTGAGATATTAAAGTTGGTCGTACACGCACCTCAAATGTCGTATTTCGACGCGCTCGATTTGATCGTCTCTAAACAACAATCAAAATGAGTATACTATTGATATATTTTAGATAAGATTTGCATGTCCAAAATTTTTGAGATATGATTTCAGTTTATTGTTAAATTTTACTTTTTGTAAATATCAAACGATCTCCGATTGACGAATGGTCGATTCTGTTGGTCTTATTTCGTCGAATCAGAATTTATGGCAGTCTCGATTGTTTTGTGGTTTCTGAATTTGCATCGTGGCTTTTCCACAGCACGTATTACGATGCGACCGACTTTTGGTTGATTGTGATTGAACGGCTTTTGATTTGCAATTAATTGGTCGATTTAGGGTTTATTCAATATTAATTGAATATAATTGACCACTCGAACTCCTAATCGAGTCAGTTTCAGGTTTGCGTGGATCCGGATGTTACATCATGGACTTGGTCGGCAAGGAATAAAGTAATGAGATATAGGGCAGAAGAGCTGTACAGAAAATACACGTAAAATACACAAAAACCCTAATTTTTAATTCATCTATAATTATATTTTGGGACATATTTTATTTTATTATTTTTAAACATCAAATAATAAAACTCTCAACATGAATATTGTACATAAAAATACAAAGAAAAATATAAAATTGATTTTATTGAAAAATAATGTACAGTGTATCCGAGACACACAAAATAAAAAGGTAAAATAAAAACTTTACAGATATGTATTTTCTCCATACTATATAAAAATTGACCAAACTCATCTTTATTATTCATAAAATTAAATAATTTATTTAATGAAGGTGGTTTCATTCAATTTAGAATGAAGATGCAAAAGTTACTCATTGTGCAGTATACCTCTATATCATACTCAATATATTTATTCTTTCTATTTTTCGATTTCTTTTACTTTTTATAAAATCTTAAATATTATTTAAAACACATATCCATAATTAAAATAAAATAAAACTATTAAAAATAAAATAAATAATATGCTTTAATATAGATAAAGTATAATATGTATACATGTAATATATATGTATATATTTGAAAGTATACAAATAAAATTAGAAAAATACAAAAAATACCTAAATCTGTATTTAAATAAATTAAAAATATATAAAATACATGTATATTATAATAAAATATATAGTACAAATTAAAAATAAAAATACCAAAATACATGTATATTTACCTATATTTATACATGCAAATATTAATCTATAATAAAAAGCCTCGAAAAAATAAAAATAAACATAAAATACTACATTAAATTACAAATATTATTCTTGTTTTAAAAAATTGTATAATTTGTCTATTAATTATTATTGATTTTGTAATGCATTTTTGCCTTGGAATTATCTAGTTGGTCCATATGGACCAACCAGATTCGTTCATTTGTTGACTCTGGTCAACTACCCCTTCCGCCTCTTCTGACCCGTCAGATGCCTCGAGTCCCCAACTTCTCTCATTTTCCCAGGGGCCCTAATGATCGAATCACCTCACACGTTGAACAACTTCTGAGGCCCTAACCTCTGTCATTCTCGGTAGATATTCAGGTGCTCCTAATCATCATCGAATTGATCAAGATCTCCCTCGCATCTTCCCTCCTCGTGCAACCTTTAAATAAACCTCTTCTGCTTCCGATCGCACTTTGATCCCTCTTCGACCGCTCTTAGCCCCTCATATACACAACATCTACTTCCTCCTGATGACAGCTCGAGGTTGGGAGGAGCTACAATGAGGAGCAGCGGAGGAGAAGATCCGATCCACCACTGAATGCCTTCCGCCGGAAGGTTCCGCCTCTTTGACTTTGGTCGAATCAAGGATTGTCCGTTCGTTTTAAGGTAATATTTAGGCTCTATTTTCATTTCCTGAATTTAATTTTAGATTTGGAGCTTGAGCTCTAGGCTGAATTCAATGTGAATCGACCGTCGTTCTGCCTCCCTGTTCATCACATATCATCTCCCTTCATGTTCTTCATCTTTTACCCCATCAAGCCAACTCAGATCCATCGTGGATATGTGAATCAAGGTCCCAACCACTGTCGTTCGTCGGAGCCCCATCTCCATTCCATTCCATACCATACCCTAAACTTCCAGCTTCGTTTCTCGATCGAGGAGCAAGCCCTCGAGCTTAAGAATCTTTTGGTGCAGATTAGACGCATCGAGAAGGCATCTGGAGTGATGAAGGATGCCCGGAGCACCTCTAGGTCAAGCGAGAAGGAGATCACCTCCAGATCCTCCATTGGGCCATGTCGAGCCCATATGAAGCCACATGCACGTGCGGAGTAACATCAACGAGCTGTTGGACCTGCCGGACCGAGGATCCACTACCGGAGCATGGAGAAATTCCATATCAAAGTCAGCTCAGCCGGTGTTCTTCGGTTGTTCCTCGTGACCCCTTGCCAATCGTTGGAAGAAGAACATGTCTCAGATCTAATCGGAGTCGTCTATTCTTTTCGAAGCGGTACGAGGGCTCGAGCGTTGGATCAACCACATGTCTTCCAAGCAATGGTCAAATCAGAGTCATTTAAGTGGGTAATTTATACAGACCCTCTTCGCCTTTTTGTATTTAAAGAATACTCCTGTAAATATCTTATTAAGTGTTATATTTTGTGGATGAATTGCATCTAAGCTCTCGGAACGTTTGGAAACGTATTATATTTTGGTGTTTGGATGGATGGTTTGTTGTTGAGAGGGTTTGTTGTGTTGTGATTCGTTTGAAGTTTGGAAAAGTGATTACAAGTTATAACTTTTAGACGATAAGATGGTTTATTATATTATTATTATTATTTGAATGGATGAAAGAGAAATGAGTTGCTTGATTATTTAAATAAGTGTGTGTGTGTGTGATTTTCGGTTGGGCATCACGAGTGGGAGAATAAAATATAGTTGTGGGACCTACCGGGGTAGGAATGAGAGTTTTGTAGAAAAATTCCGGATGGAATCTTCGAGGTTTTCATTCAAAACCCAGGGTTTTGGTGGATAACCCTCCAAAGGAACGACCCGTTACAATTCTTAACATTCTTTCACTGTTTCCATGCGCGTTCATTAGTTTGTTTGTAGGCCTTGATAAGAGCTTGTATTGAAAATTCTTTAAGAATTGGGATCTATATTGGCACCAAGGACTCGTTTGGTTGCCAGGTTACCTCGGATAACCTAGCATATCCCCTTCGTTATCCTTGCATTTGGAAACTTGGAATTAATTGTATGGACCGTACAATTTATTTGTTATAATATCTTTTAACCATGTTCAAATAAAAAATCACAAAAACCATATTATATAATCATTAAAAAGGTTAATGTACCACATAATCAATATCACATCACATTACATTTATCATTCCAACCCTCCTAACCATCCAAACAGCTACTATTGACAGGATGTTACTCCAACCCAACTCAATTACCAAAGTGTTAGTATCAGGATGTGGTCTTTCATCATTTGAGTTAGAAAGAAGTAGACAAGTGAGAAGAAACGTGTCTGATGAAATTGGAAGTGGAGTGGATAATTAATTACATGCAGCAGCTTCAATACATCTTATTCCAACATAACTTGAGGTTAATTCTATATATTTGAAGAAATCTGAAGTTTATAATTAAAAAAAAACTTTCTTATATAATGCTAACACCTATTAGGACTCGAGTTTATCATTCTTGATTGGATATCCGTCGATTGAAGGCATCGATTGATCCGGAAGTTTACAAGTAGCCATCTGCAAGCGCACATAGAGCTAGCAAGGGAAAACATGGAATCAACAAACCTTGATGGGACGATGCCTCTCCTCTTCGTTGAATGGTGCAGAGGGATGGAATGGGGGCAAGGTCGTGTGCGGTTCTCCTCTTCGCAGGAGGATGATAAAGGTCGCCGCATTGTCGTGGCACATCGAGAGAGCCGGAGAGGGGAGGTCGGGTGTCAGTTGCTGGGACTTGTCGCGTGGAAGATGTCTTGCACTTGCCGTTATCGTTGGGAGCTAGGGTCCATTTGGTTATCAGGTCACCCGAGGTAACCCGGTTTACTCACCTTCATTCCTGTTTAAGAATTCCATCACAAATCAATGTGACATCACATCACATCACATGCCTTATTCCAACCCTATCCAACCCTCACAATCATCCAAACAACTACTATTTACATAAGGTTACCCCAACCCACCCCATCCCAGTAACCAAACAGACCCATAGAATGCGGGAGATGGAGGGTGTTAGGTCGGGAGATAGGGAACTGGTAGTCTGGAACTTGTGAGTGGGTGCTCGTGCGATTAACTTAGGGATAGGGGGCCTATGTGGAATAAGTGCTAACCCAAGTTGTCGGGTCGGGCCTTTACGGGGGCTTTTGTTTGCGTCGGACCAGTAGTCCTATCAAGCTGGGCCAATCTAAAAGCCTACGCTCGAGCCAAAACACAAATCGGCCTACAAACAAGGCCTAAGCCTAGCCCATGTTATGCTTGGGCTTGGGTCGGATCAGGTTACACAGGTTGGATTTCGAGCTGGGTTAGGCTAGCCCGGCCCAATGCTCATCCCTGGCTGGGGCTCTCAACATCCTCTGTACTTTCGTCTTTCTCCACATAATGAAAACCGATCATCGTTGTCAAAGGACGTAATAAAGTAATGGGTAAACCTTGTAAATCGTTGTATCTTCATTATGCTTGATTGATCGTCTTTGTACGTGCTTCAGCGATTCTTAACCAACAATATTCTACTAAATGTAGTATGAGATGGAGTAGATTTATATTCAATTCGATGTCTCGTTTTCAATGGAAAGTCATTTGTTACATTCGAACTAGATATAGAAAAATATGTCACTATCTTAGCCAAATATTTTAGTTTGCTAGGAATCTTTCACAATCTCTCTAGCCAAACATTTTGAGTTTTAGATATGAATGACAGACATGAGTCTTATGCTCATTGATTATCATGCAAGTCTCGATAATGGTATGGTCGTGCAGTTGAATTTTCGGGTGTTTTCAACACCTACACGGTCGATTCTGTTACAATTTCATTGTTTCCCAAATCCTATTTTAATGTCCCATACAATAGCATGATGGAAACGAAACTTCACCTTCGGAACATTTTGTCGCAACCTTATGCCTCAATGGCCAAGTTTGGATCACTTTCATGTATGGTCACAGAACTAGGACCATGAGGTAATAAATCTTTGCTACATCAAAAAACTCAGCATTATGTTCGGGTGGATCTTGAAACATCGTTGTTTTATTTTATTTTATTTATGAAATATATTATTAATCTCTCTTCTCAATCCCTTCTTATTCCAAGAAGGGAAAGATGAGCAGAGGGACTGCCCCTTCTGCGAGCTTGAGAGGCGGATTTTTCGCTCCCTCAACCCTGTTGGCGACAACTCTAGCCCGTTTGGTTGCCAGGTTACACCGGGTACCTTGGCATACCCCTAGCTCCAATCATGCATTCCTAGGTTGGGATTGCTTGGATTGACCCCACAATTTTCCGGTACAATATTTTTGAATCATGTTCAAATAAACTTATTAACATAAAAAACATATTATAATCATTAAAAACTTAATATATCACATAATCAATGTCACATGACATCACAATTATCATTCAACCCTTCCAACCCTCCAAACAACAACTGTTCATATGAAGATACATCAACCCACTCCAACCCAGTAACCAAACATGCCCCAAGGTTCTCTACGATGGATGAGAGTTCACTACTATGGATTTATTAGAGTGCTACAAAACATGAATTGCAAATCAGAGGGAATTAGATCCCATCTTTATTAGAGTGCACTACTATGGATTTATTAAAATTTTAATGTGGGGTTGTTCGTTCGTTTGAGGTTATTAAATCAGATATCATTGATGTTCCTGTCCTTCCATAGATGGTCAATATTTCGGTTCTGGAGTCAAAATGAGGAACAAGGTTTCTCTCACTACTCCATCATAGACCTCTCCCGCCAAAAATATACAAATAACTACTGAGGTTGCAGAAGTCGGTACTCGGTACTCGGTCGACGGGGTCACTGACTGAGGATTAATACGCAGTCGGATGACTAATCGGATTTAGTCAGCCTTTAATCGTCTTTGAATTTTTAAAATTATTTTAAATATATAAATCAATTTTTATAAGTACATTCTTATATATTTGCATAGATTTAGAAATTTTCAATACTACAATGCATTCATAAAAATATAACAAGAATAGTACACCTTTGAAAAAATTAACATACTTGAAAATGAATGACATAAATATACCAACCAATAGCATTAGCAGTGAATGAATAGCGTACAAAATTAAATCGGTCATATGAAGATGTTTGTAGTAAACAATAAAACTATCAGAAAATTCTCAAGTTCAATATTTGCACAGATTAGACTCACTAAAAGTTCGATTCAGATTAGGTTAGAAAATAAACGAACTGAACTTGAACTCAAGTTTAGGCTCAATTAAATAAACGAACTGACCCTAAATATCATAGGTTCGAAAATAAACGAACTGAACATGAACTCAAATTTAGGCTCAATTAAATAAACGAGCCGAACCTAAAATTGTAGGTTTCCTCATGTTCGATCAGTTTACATTATAGTAAGAAACAGTATTAAAAATAAAACAAATCTAAATATTATAAACTATCAATATGCCTTAATCCTAACCATCTGATATCCATTTACTGCCACTATGTTTGATTTTTTATTTTGGTATGTGATTCCATTTAGCACATTAACTAAATATACAACACGATACCATTGTTTTTCAAACAAAAATTGGTTATAAATGGTTTAATCCATTCATGGATGACTTCTACAACTTGAGAACGTATAAAAGCTAAAAAGAACGTAAATCAAGAGAAACAGGGGCCATCGGGAATAGCAAAAAAAAAATAAAAAAAAATTGATGTAAAAGTCGACCGAAATTAATCGAGTGGGGGCGACTATTGGTCGACTCAAAGCTCTTCCTGAAATGGCGCATCACCATCTTACTTATCCTTAAGTTCAAATACATTTTTCATCTATATCAATTACTTTGTTTCAGTCGTTGATGACATATTAGTATCCACTATAAACAGAAAAAGTGCAGAGTACCATGATCAATTCATGTTGACATATTTATTCTCATTAATCATCATGACATTTAGGTTGAATTTATAACTAATTTAAAGAGATGGATGAAATTAGTCCTATAAGTACAATTCAGAATAAATGATCATCAAACTCCCAAATAAACCGCATCTTATATCTACACATCGTAGGTGATTGTCAATATCCTTTAATGATATGTAACTTTTTTTTCACTATATACGTTTTTTCAAAATTAACCTAAGAATTCAGCTCATAAAGTAGGATATTCAACAAAGATATAAAAATTAAAGGATTTTTATTCGCTTGAATTATATGGATGGAAAGCGTAGATATCAATATATTTTGAAAAAAAATCTAACCCAATAAAATCTAGAATATATGCTTATGTTTAATCTTTTATATATCAGGCACTATTAGCACAAATATTTAATTTTATTTAATTTAAATTTTCAATAAGATTTCAAACCATAAGTTTTATTTAAAAAATAAAAATTTAATTAAGAGTTATTTTTTAACAATGATTTAGGCAAATATCGATTGCATTGACAACGGATAAGTAAAATACAACGGATAACTTTAACTATATAAATTAATGCTAGCAATATAGTGACGGATACCTCATTTACAACTAATTTCAAGTACGAAAGCCATTCGGAATGAAATAATATGTGTTCTTACATTTAACAACGGATGATATAGAGATGAATTCGAAGATATGCATCACTATAAATGATTTTCGCCGTGGTGTCCATATTCATTTAACCTGGCATACATTCTCTAATCTTGATTTTTGTATTATGTAGGATGCAAATTTCCAAAATTTCATCTTATAGCGCATTATGTTGCCTTTTTTTAGACGTACTAATCGATAAACCCTTCACTAACCATGGTTGGAATAGGAGGAAAATTATTCATGATTCAAAACAAATATCCATAATTTCAAGCATAGAATAGTAAAGTCACTAAACATAAGAACCCCTACAATATCTAGTTGCTAAGGGAAGGGACACACATTTAAAAAAATAATCCACTGTTATGGTTTACATTATATATAAAATAATGATTCTACGTCAAGTGACTAAGGTCCTATCATCGTATGCCAGTAATATCGTGATCCGAGTAAATATATGTAAATAAAAAATTTTAAAACTCGAATCAATATCATATTTTATATGGGAAAATGGGGCTGCCCCCACCCTCATTTTCCAGTGAATTTTATTTTTTTTCAAAAATACCGTCATGTATTTTCATCAATATATCCCTCTAATATGTCATTCCAATTTCGGTCAGTTAAAGACTCATATACCCTCTATCTAGAACAGATCGATTACAGCAATTCTGAGACCCATCTCTTCAGGATTATAATCTGATCCAAGAATGGAATAATCAATGAATGCGATAAATATGAAGGATGATCAATAACTTAGTCCAATGAACATTGATAAGAATATAGTGGTCTCAATGCAATATAGTGGTCTTAATTAGTTGGGAGTGCTTGCCTACACACAGCTGTATGAGTGTAAGTAAAGAAAGGTTCACTACAGGAAATTTCAAGATTGTTCTCTATTCTAGATTGAAATAGTGATGCAAACCATACTTGGCACTAATCCCAAAAAACTCGAGTATACCAAATAGTCTGTTATAAAGTCATAGGATATGGGATTTTTTAATAAATGAGTTAGGATATTCCTTACTCTTTCAGTTGCTAGTTAAACATACAGGCTATGACTTTGTATATAATTTTACCTTGCTTATTACACTATATTAGGATAGTTAACTTATGCTCTATTATTATGGCCTATTTAGGTTGAGAAAGAACTCTGTCATTAGGAATATGTTGAACATGAGAAAGAACTGTGAGAAGGAAGAACTTCCAGGTGCAATGTTCACTTTCTACTCCTATCTAAACAGGTTGTTGTATCGATAACACTATGCAAATAGGGTAAGGAGAAACTCTTAAGAATGCAACCCCATTTTTTTAAAGCTGAACATACTTGTTTTACGTGTGGATGGCCAAAGAGGAGGCTAACGAGGCAAAAACACTACATGCAGTGTTCCGACTACCCTAACATATGGAAGAGTGTGAGACCAAATGTAAGGCTCATAAGCTTGAAGAGTAGCATACTAATGGTGCTATGAAAAATGTCGAGGCTAGGGCAAGGGCCATGAGGATGCATTGCTAATAAGCTGAAGACTCCGAGAAGGCATACTATTACGACACATTGCTCAAGAACAACCCGGAGAGATTCACTACGAGAATGATTATCGAGGAAGTGGAGGATTAGATATGCATAGTTGAGAAGACCTTTAAGATCAATGACATATTAAAGAAGTACAAAATCCAGTTTACGACTGATATGAGAGGTTGATGATTTGTGGGATAAGATAAAGGACTGGTAAAAGATGTCATGGAAATTGGAAGACTTCATCGATCTATTTAGTTGTAGCTATTGCATGACCTACAAACGCAATGAAAAACTCCGAGATTCAAAGGTTGGTTTCAAGAAGTAGAGTGGAGGTATACCATCATAGATTCCAAGAGTTAGCACAGTTCAACAGAGACCTATCCTCAAGTTCAAGCGCATTCCATGCTTGAGTTAGCACCAATGTTTTAAAAAGCGTGAGGCGTATCGAGGCGTTTTCCCAGTATTGCCTCGAGGCGTAAGCCTCGAGGCATATTGAGGCGTAAGCCTCACTCGTGAAAGAAAATTTTTCAGAAAATATCATAATTAACCGTAATTACAATTTTCAAGTTCTAGAAATTAAATAGTTATTATCAAATACACAACTCCATGACATTTCAAGGCTAACAGCCTAACATCGTGGTTTAAAAATCCAATTTGTTATATAACTCTCTTTTTTGGACTCTAAATCTGTAAGGAATCAAGTAAATATGGATATGCAAGCACAATAATGGGTAACTCTCCGCAAAATTTAAATTCTTGGATAAAATTTACTAAAGGGACTAGATGTAACACAAGAGGCATACTAAAGAGTAGAGGCATTAGATTTAAGGACTCAAGACCCACATTTTTGTTCATGTTGATTTATAAATAACATGCATAACAATGTAATAATAAGCTTAATACTTTAATAAACTAAAAAAATGCATTTCAGTGAATTGTGAGCTTAAGGACTTGAAAATACTTGTCTACGAAAGATGAAAAGCCTACAATAAAAAAGAAAAGAAAAAATATTGCAGGAAAATTAAAAAAATCAGCACACAAATGAGATAGCGCCTCACAAGCCTCGAGGCGTAAGCCTCACTGAGGCTGCATGAGGCTATAGCCTCGAGGCGTTTTTCCTTGAAAAACGCCTCGAGGCGTACGCCTCAGCGCCTCGAGGCGCGTTTTTAAAAACAATGGTTAGCACAGTTCAATGGTGCAACACCTATTCTCAAGTTCAAGCGCATTCCATGCTTTGGATATGGACTTAAATATGGATAAGATAGAGTTGGTTTGTGGTCATGCGATGACCGCTCTAGCATGATCAGTTGAACTAGCAACTTCTGGATAGAAGATGAGGCGGACCATCTAACATAGCAACAACAGCCACCATGAGGCAGGATGGTAGTGACCATTGCAGCACATATCCCACTAGGGGTAATGACCTTACTCCTCCCACCAACTTCTGTAGTGACAACTAATCGATCATAAAAGCAGTGCCACTAGTGCTATCAACCTGGTTACTATTGATGACACGTTCCTCAAAAGAAGAAAAGTGCAGCAGGCCCGATTGAGGAAGTCATGAGCATTCCACGACCCAGCATCAGTCATAGAAGCATGGCGTAGATCGCGAGATCAACCTAGAGAGGGTGCAATCATGACAGGCCTTGAGCACCATGACCACTATAGTAGTAGAAACATCAACATACACTACACCAGCAGACTCAATTGGTAATCCATGATGGAGCAGAACTGGTAGCTGCTAATTAGAAGTTTTGAGCATGTTGTTGACCTAGGAAATCTAGGTTTCAACTTGTCATCAGAAGTACCTCATCATTTGACAACTTTTCCTATGCACACTTGTTGTTTTAAATGCATTGTACTTGTTTTATCCTGTTAGTTTCTATCATTCAAGGTAAGATCCCCACCAATCTTGAGAAGAAGTTCGAAGCGCTATGGACATGCGGGCAAACCTTCTCATCTTTCGAAATGCATTAAAGATGTATAGTGTACACTAATTGTGTTCAACATCCCAATGTAGAGTTATGATGTGCTGCTATTCGAGATGGTTTAATTTCCAGATATCAAGAAGCCAGTGATTGCTTCTAAAGGAGTGTCGGGTTCTACATACTTGACCTTCCTATTTTACACTTTTTGGTTTAAATTAATGGACAATTTTCCCATCAAGTGATTTTCAAAGGTCAAGGACAACCAGCTTTTGATTGATGACTAGTTGATTAGCTTCATAATGCAATAACCTTCTTAAGGTTTGACCAAAAATTCAAGTACATTACTTGCAATCGGGAGTACGTATCCAAGAGTGTTTTCGAACTTTTATGGACACCAAGAGTTTTTAATGATGTTGTCCTGCACCATCTATTTTTCGTGGGTGAGAGAATTAGAACCTTTCGACCCTTTCTGGATAGCTTTTTCATAGGTGAATTCCCAGACTCTTAAGGGAAAACAACAAAGCCTTTTTTGGATATAAGCTCGAGATTGACCCAAGACAGATCTGAATGGAGGCAAAGAATCCATGTAGCCGACCATACTTGATTGTGGGAAAAGGTTTTGTTGTTGTAGTAGTAGTTAAGGAGCGGAGGGAGGGGTTGGAACCCTTGTTAGTAGAGTGGAAGCCCACTGCTTCAACCACTAGACCATTACAAGGGGTTCTGGTGAACATTAATTTATCCCATCAGGTTCTGGGATGTGTTGTTTTCACCTTGAGGGCATGGCTACCTAAACTTACAACAAGACTGGTTTGACCTTTTTTTATCACTTAACGCCCTAACTTCATCTTAAGAGGGCAGAACATGACATGCAATAGAAGGGGTGGCTAGAGATATGAAAGGACTTCACAAAATCATATAGCCTCACGGAAGGACAACATCATGGTAGATACATTGAGCTAGGCATCATTGTCCCAGAGGTCCAAACACCCACCAAATGCTTTTAGTGGAGCTAGCAGGTTGGATTTTTTTCTAGACTCAATAGTCACGACAGCATACCCTCACCATGTCAAGAGTCAACATGCTCGTGATTATTAAGAGAATCAATTAGATCCAGATGCAAGATGAGGAGCTAAGGTGGTAATATATGCATATGGTACATCGCTCCCGCTAGATTGTACATCCTAAGAATACGAGGAAAAAAAGATTCTAAACGGACCTAGTGGTGGACCAAGATAAAGGAAGAAGTGGCAGATTCGTGTCTGCAAGTCAAGGCTAAACACAAGTTTCCCATAACTGGTTTAGGTTGTTTCTCATTCTTGAGCATGGTATGAAAAGGCTAGCCTCGAGGCGGTCGAGGCGGAACGGGGAGGGCCTTTTTAGCCTCGAGGCGTATGCCTCATATGGTATTGATGAGGCGTAAGCCTCAGAAGGTCGAGGCGGTCTGAAGCAGTTGAGGCAGAACGAGGCGGTCTGTGAGGCATTTTTTGGATTTTAAAGCATTTTCTAAATATTTAAATTGTATTATTAGTAGTTTTAGATGCTTATAAATGTATAGTTGTCTATGATATATATTTACAAGATGAATGCTTGGAATTTTAAGTTTTTTAAACTTGTCTAATTTTTTCAAGAAATTCTTAATATCGCACTTTTATATATAAAATCCATAAAGCTTAAAGAAAAGCTAGTGTTAAGAGAGGTGACATCATGAACGATGTAATATACCAACTATAAAAAATAAGATTATATTTAAGGCATGTCAATGTTGTCATATTTTATATATTAGTCATATTTTATATATTATCATATTTATTTTTTCCTATACAAACTGAGACTTACGCCTCGACCGCCTCGAGGCTACGTCTCGCCTCCAGGGAAAATGGCTCGTTCCACCTTTCATTTTTTTCAAACCTAATCTTGAGTAGAAATGGGAATACATAGATATAGATTTTAGGGATATTTACACGCGTAACCTTGAGTAATTTTGTAATTACAATCATAACCCCGCATAATCATGAATTACACCAAGAACCCCGAATAATGCTTAACTTTTACATGACATGACCCTGTATTAACACCCATCTGTTTTCCGTTAATTTTGAAGGAATCCGTCAAATGTGGATCATTTTCACCCTTTAAGTTCAAGGTAATTACAAATGATGTCGCTCTCCCTCCTTCTCTTCTAGAGGAACCCATCACTGTCGGGGGGAGGGTCCGGGGAGGGGGTTCTGACTTCTGAGGAGACAGTGCAATCGAGTTCCAATTCGAACGAGGAGCAGTTGTCGTTGGCGTTGGCTTCGTCGTCCTCGAGGAAGCAGAAGCAATAGTCCTCGATGTAGAATTTGGTCTAGTAGAAGCCCTTGCGTAACCAGCGGTCCTCCATGATCTCGGGGATGGTGATGCAGGTGTCAGGATTGGTGTCGAGGAGGCGGATGACGAGGTGGGCGAACTCGGGGGAGAACCGATGGGGGCAGCGGAAATCACCCTTATAGATCTTGCAGTACATGGCCATGAGGTTGTGGTCGTGGAAGGGGAGGTAGCCGTCCATGAGGACAAAGAGGATGACGCCGAAGGACCAGATGTCAACCTTGGCGGCGGCGTAGCCCTTACAGATGAGGACCTCAAGGGTGACGTAGGCGGGGGTGCCGCAGAAGGTGTGGAAGAGGGAGTCGTCGGAGATGGCGATGGCGGAGAAGCCGAAGTCGGAGATCTCATGCTTGAGGTCGCGGTGGTAGACGTGACGGGAGTGGCAGAAGGTGACGACATAGAGGAGCTGCTGGAAGAAGAGGCGGGCAGAACGCTCCTTGAGGCGGCCCTTGGAGACGCACTTGAAGGGCGAGAGGGGGGCAAGCTGGAGGAAGAAGGGGAGGGGGAGGCGGTGGGCAGGGGTGGCGCGAGCTGGAGGAGGAAGAAGGGGAGGGGGAGGCGGTCATCAGGGGGAGGGAGTCGGGGAGGAGGCGGAGGGCAGCAGCCTGGAGGAGGAGGGCGGATCGGGGTTCACAGTCTTGTCGGCGCCGAGTGCGCTGCCGATGCCGAGCTTCTCCAAGAGGGATGAGCCGGGTGTAAACCACACGGCCACCAAGGATATGCTCAGGATCCTACGGCTGGAATAGGAGAAGATGGATCTGTCCTTCCTGATTTTGGTCCCTTGGATCATGCAACCTTTATCTCCTCTGTATATCTTTTTTATGAGGAGATCAGATGCTGGCTTTGGGGTGATTTGAAGGAGGGGTCATGCAGATAAAGATGATGATCATGTTGTTGGTATTAGTTTGTCTTCAAAGTTCTGGTATGTGTGTCTGTGTTCTCTGTTCGGGTAAATAAACGCAGGATGTGTAGGTGAAAATCGATCATTTAGGTTCTGAAACGGATGAAGGGGGCATGTGATCTTCCCCTCTTCCTTTTCTATCTCTATTTTTACATAGTTCTGATGTTGTTAGTGATTATGCAAGGTGTTCATCTGTAGGTACTGATAAAGATGCATCTAAGTTTAACGTGTTTTATTTTAAATGTAGAACTTCTGTGCTTGTTTCAGGAAGGCTTGTGTTGGAGTCTGGACGCCAGAAAGGAATACAGTGCATGTAATAGGGTAATTTCAGTTTTTTATATAGGCCTTTTGAAAGTTTACAATAATGTCACATTAATTAATAGAAATAATGTGCAGGGGTGGGGTCATTAGATAGACCATGGGTTAGATTAACTCAAAGATATGGTTGGGTTAACGGGAAAACTAACTGGAGGGTTATGAGTGTGAGACAGAGTGACTATCCAGAGTCTCTCGTGTAATTCACGATTACACGGGGTTATGATTGTAATTACGAAATTACACAGGGTTATGAGTGTAAATATACCTAGATTTTATACGTGATTTCCTAAAACTTCAGTTGGCTACAATTCCCTCTAGATAAGCGTAGACTAATGAACCAAGTTAGCTTAGAAATAACTGCTTGAGTGAAACCATCTGGCTTCATAAGTACTTAGAGATATAGTCAGTAATAGTTCACAAGCAACCTCTAACAGAGAATTCATCAAGGAATGACTATGACACAGAGTACCGGTACTAGTACTACCACCACCCATAATCAGACAACCATAGCTAGAGGATGATCCTACCATCGGAGATCGACAAGCTATTGGAAATTTAATGATTGGCCAATTCAGGTCTTTGGACTAGAGGAATAGAGTAGTTTCTTTAGAGAAGGTCCCTAAGCTTAGCCTGCTATCTAAGGAGACTACACATGAACCAATGGGGCTGGTTTCGAGCTAAATGCTTAGGGTTATTCTAAGGTAACTTCAAAAGAACTAGTTTATTCTTCAAGATTGCTATTCTTTGAATAACAAGTCCAATATTCTTTAAGACAAAAATTATTCTTTGAATAACAAGTCCATAATTCTTTAAGAATTTTGTCTTACTTGTGTATGTCTTATGTTCAAGGATAAACTTCCTTAAAGATAGTGATGGCTATAACATCTCGGATGTTATTAGATCAGTGTACCCATTTACTCAATCCTAATATGATCAATTGGGTTTGATGTGACCGGTGAGCCAACTTGACCCATCTAGCCCATTAATTATGTGCGGGAGCCTTCGAGGCCTAGTGATCTTAGAAATAAGGGCTTAATTGAAAGAAAATAAAAAAGCGCCAGCAAAGGTACTTAACTTTCAAGAGCCTAATGGAGCTAACAAAAATGACACAAGTGTCCTATCCACAACCCACACGTAATAGGCTAAGTAGCTCAAGAGAATGGGACCAAAAACTGAGGAAAAGGGTGGAGAGGCATTGGTGCAATTTGATAAGTGGTGGAAAACAAACATTTTTTTTTTGAATAAGAACGAGGGGGAGCACTCCCAAGCTGGGAGTCACCACACCAAAATTTTCATTGAATTGCAAGAAGTTACATCAGTTGGAGACCCAGAAATTGTACAAAGCGTTACAGTGCGCCACAACATTTTCATAGTAAAACCGTTGCCCCTTGAAAGTGGCATCATTCCTACCAAGCCAAATAGCCCAAAGCACCGCAAAAACCATGGAGACATCACCGGAGGACCCGACCCCCACCGCACGAATAGATCCCCCAAAAAGATCCGCACAGGGTGATTGCACCCATGGCAGCCCCAAAGATTCCCACACGTTTACCGACAGCATGCATCCGAAGAAGATGTGGTTCGCATCTTCCACGCCATCCACGCATCTGTCACAACTGATGTCCGTCACGCCCAGCAATTTACCCCTTCTGACCTTGTCACACAGACGACCTCTCCTCAGGCACCACAGGAACACTTAAACCCGAGTAGGGATCTTTGCCGCCCAAATCATCTTCAAATCCGTGCATAGATCCTCATCTCGCTCCACCACACCACCACACAATTTTCGGTACGCCATCTTAACCGAGAACTTACCCTCCGCCCACTCAAAACGATCCGACTCCCCCGACATCTCCCCGACAGGGGGAATCTCCACAAGCAGCCGCAAAAACTCCTGCATCCTCTGCTCCGAGAGAACCGCAATGAACCTCGGTGCCCAAGTCCCGGAGTCCACCACCTCCGCTTCCAGCGCCCCCTTGTCAATGGCCAGCGCCATCAACCTAGGGAAGCGGTCCGCCAACGTCCCCTCTCCCGTCCAGTCATCATGCCAAAATCTGAAAAGGTGACCATTTCCTAACCTCGGCTGAAGGAAAGGCCTCATGCCCGGTAGCAAGGTTGCAAAAGTCGGTAGTCGGTACTCGGTCGGTCGGGTCACTGACTAAGGATTAATCGGCAGTCGGACGACTAATCGGATTTAGTCGGACTTTAGTCGGCTTTAAATTTCATGATTATTTTAAACATATAACTCATTTTTATACATATATTTACATAGATTTTGTACATTTTTATACTATGATAATAAAATAAAAGAAGTAATTGAATCTAAATAAAACATTAAGCATATTGTAATAAGTTTGCTTATGAAAAACAAAAAAATATGGTATCTCCAAGCAAAAATTGGTTGACTAGTGTACCTAGTCGGAATTAATCGGTACTCGGTCGGCCACCCCACTGACTAGACTAGTCGGGCCAGTCGGATGACTTTTATAACACTGCCTGGTAGCACCGCACGGATCCCGCTCCACAGCGAAGACTCGTGACGTCTTCTTGCCGCCACCAGCTCCCCCGTGACCCCATAAATCTTCCGCAGCAGCCGCAACACCAGCAAGTCCGAAGAACCCCAGATGCACACCACTCATTTGGCAAGCAAGGCCCTGTTCATACATTCCACATCCCTGACTCCCAGACCACCCTCTGAAACGGGTAGAGCAAGATCCCTCCAAGCCACCAAGTGCAACCCCTTCTTATCCTACCTCCCACTAGACCAAAAAAAATCTCATCAAGGCCTCCACCTTCTTTCTGACCCCAACAGGCATCAAGCGGGTTGAGAAGAAAAAAATCGGAATGGCAGAACGGACGTGCTTGAGTAAGGTAAGCTTTCTGCCCTTAGACAAGGTGATAGCCTTCCACCCCTCCAACCGCTCCTCCAATCTCCGACGAACACAGTCCCAATCGGACTTCCTTAGTCTGCCGTCAACCAAAGGCAACCCCAAGTAGGTGAATGGCAGAACGGACGTGCTTGAGTAAGGTAAGCTTCCTGCCCTTAGACAAGGTGATAGCCTTCCACCCCTCCAACCGCTCTTCCAATCTCCGACGAACACAGTCCCAATCGGACTTCCTTAGTCTGCCGTCAACCAAAGGCAACCCCAAGTAGGTGATGGGTAAACAACCCAGAGGGCAACCCGCCCATTCAGCTAACCGGTTACTCTCGTCATCCTGCATCCCAAGAGTTACCAGTACAGACTTCTGCCTGTTGATCTGCAAGCCAGAAAGACATCCAAACATGTCCACCAGGATAACCGCATTGTGATTCTGCTCCTCCGTCCCCCCCAAGAAGATCAGTGTGTCGTCTGCATATTGCAACATCGGGACGGAGATGTCCCCCATTTTGAACCCCTCACACCAGCTTTCCTCAACCGCCCGCTGAAATAAGACCGCAAGACAATCCGCCACCAACACGAAAAGAAGGGGAGCAAGGGGGCAGCCTTGACGCACCCCCCTCTGCGGTTGGAACCAGCCACCCTCATGTCTGTCGTTAACCAAAACAGAGCAGGAGCACGTAGTGACACACCTCTTAACACAATCAACCCAAAGATGTGGGAATCCCTTTTTCTCTAACGTTGTCCACCCACAAGAATTTCCAACGGACACAATCGTAGGCCTTGGCATAGTCTATCTTCCAAATCGCACCTTTCTTCCTATACCTCTTCCATTCACGGCTGACTTCCGATGCGGTCACGATACCATCTGCCATACATCAACCAGGAATGAACGCGAACTGTGCTGGAAGGACCACGCCTGATAGAACACCTCTAAGCCTGCTCTCCAAAACCTTGGCCACGATGAGGTAGATGCCATTAGAAAACGAGATAGGCTTGTAGTCTCCAATCCCCACTGGGGCCTATTTCATAGGCAGAAGAAAGATCAAGGCCCTGTTAACCTTCTCAAAACCCCTGTTGCCATCCCTGAATTCATTCAGAACCTCCAAAATTTCTCCCTTCAACAGCTCCCAGAACTCCCTGTAAAAAGAAATAGAGAAACCATCTGGGCCAGGAGCCCCATCCGCATTTAAATCCCAAACCGCCCTGCGAACCTCCACCTCCGAAAATTCCTTCACCAGCGACTCCGCCTGCTGACCAGTCAACGACCCCGACCCCCGACCCGTCCACCCCCATCCATCCCCCTCCCTCACTCTCCTCGAAGTACTGACAAAATGCCCCCGCAAGGCAACACCAATGCTCCTCTCCCCCGACACCCTTCGGCTCCCCACCTCCACCTCATGCAAGAAACTCCTTCTCCTCCTTCCAGAAGCAACCGAATGAAAGAAGCGAGTGTTGGCGTCGCCCTCCCTTAACCACTCCTGCCGCGATCTCTGCCTCCAATGGACCTCTTCTTTCTTGTCCTCCTGATACACGACCTCCAACCAGGCTGCCCTCTCCACCTCCTCCGGAGTCAACCCTCGGTCATCATCGAGCCCATCTAACCTGCTTATCCCTGCCTCCGCCTCGGCCCTGTTGGCCCTCCGCCTCCTGGCGACATCCTTACCATACGACAGCAACAACCGCCTAAGAGCATCCAGCTTTGCCGCAAAACGCGACACCGCCGAACCTGTGATCGAGAACGCCCGCCAATGCTCGCACACCAGATCCCGAAAACCCTCCTCCAGTAACCACTTCTTCTCAAACCGGAAAGAGAACCGAGCCAAGCGCTCCTCCCCAGAAAACCAAAGGACCGGGGTATGGTCAGACAGCGTCCTCGAAAGAGCCCAAGCCCTCGCCAATGGGAAAGCCTCCCCGCCTCAACCGACAACAGGAACCTGTCTAGTCTGGACCTCGACCTCGTATTCCTCCAAGTGAACCTGCAACCGGCCGCGTCCACAACTGACAAACCCAAAGAATGGACCACCTGCCTCAGATCTGCAGACCCAGCATCCAAGCCACCTCCCCCCCTCGGCCTGTCCTCCGGGAACAAAGTGACGTTCAGGTCTCCACCAATGATCCAAGCTCCATCTCCCACCTTAGGCGCAACACCGTCCAAGTCTGCAGCCAGTCTGCCATCCTCCTGCCGGCATGGGTCGTATACATTAGTGATGAACATGCAAATACCATCCGCTCTACGCCGCAGCCTCACCGACAGGGTAAAAAGTGAGACGAAAGTCCCCAGCAGGTCAAAAGAATCGGACCGCCGGCCAATAAGAAGCCCACCGGAAGCACCTGCAGCCTCTTTCACCGCCACCTGAAAGAGCTCCCCCCTACTCATCTCCCTCCGCAATTGATCGTCCATCGACTGCAGCTTTGTCTCCTGAAGGAAAAAGATATCTGCCCCAGCCTCTCTCACCAAATTGTGCACCCCGAGCCTTTTGTCGGGCCCATGGCCTCAAATTTCAGTGAAATTCGGTCGAATTTCTGTCGAATATCGATATCCAGTCGAAATCAAAATTCGACCGAAATGACCGAAATGACCGAAATATGGGGGTCATGGTACAAAAAATGACCGAAATTTCGGTCGAAATTCCACCGAAATTCCATCGAAATTCTGTTTTGGTTGATACCGAAATGGTGACTGAAACTGACATTTAAGGCCTTGGTCGGACCGGCCCAAGTCCCTCACATTAAGAGATAGCAGCTTCATTTAAGTAACCGAGCATCCATCTTCGTCGGAGGAATAACCCCCAATCGGCGCGCCATTCCCCGATCAAGAGCAGTAAAGCGATTCCGCACCACAATAGGACTGACGTCCCCCACTCGGACAGCCTCAGCCGCAACCCCCGACGCCAACGCTGCCCTCAACGACGCCCTCGCCATCTTCCCCGGCCTTCTCCTCCCACCCATCTCCCTCTCATAAGCCAAATCGAACGGTTGTCCCTGCTCCACCCCACCCGGGAGAGACCGCCCAGAACACTCTCCCCCAACCAGGACGCAGGCATCCAGAGGCAGCAGAGGAGCCCCCACCACTCCCCCCAGCCCATCAGCGACCTCAACTCGAGCCAAGCACCCATGTCTCTCCTCCGACCCACCCGCCCCCACCTCCTCGCCCGGTAGGTCCGCCCCACCCCCTACCTTACCACACCACTCACCCGCATGCGGCTCCCCAACAGAAAAAGCCCCCCTCGGCTCGAACGAACCCCCAACCTCCTCCACCAGCCCCAGAGGCATAGCTGCCACCTACCCCACGCACGAACCCCCGTCCGCACCAGCCACAGGACCCCAAGACATAGGATCCGACCTCGAAACTCCCACCGCGGAGATGGTGCCAAAGCGAACCATCAGCTTAGGAGGGAGAATCCCGCTGGAAGGCCGACCCTCAGCACATGACTGCCCCTTCTCCATGGACGGGGCCCCCTCCACCGGAGCCTGCGCAACACAAAGGCGAACCGACCCTCCACCTCCACCTCCCGACGAAGCCTCGAGCACCGAGATGTCCCCCCTGCACCTCCCGGCCCCCTACAAAGCCGCCCAGACATCAGCAGCCACCAGCTCTAACAGAACCCTCCTGCCATCTAGCCTCACCTCCCACCAGCCCAGCTTCTCAGCGCCAACCGGCCTCACCCGAAGGAGAACGTCCATAGATTGTCCCGGATGACAACCCGAGGACACGACAGAGTCGACGACAACAACATTCTGCAACAAGCTCGAGATGCGGTCCTTCGTCCTCGCCCTCATCGACAGCCCTCTGACCACGACTTTCTCCACCCAAGCCGGCGTTATCGCGACATCCGAGTCCCGAATCCTCTGCCAATTCATACGCAAAACGCCAGCTGCCAAACCTTCCAACAAGCCACATTCCTCAGGCCCCTGAGGCCCCCTCGCCAACGCCCGCCACGGAGAGAGCCGCGCAACGTCACCCTTGAAAGCGGCCTTCGATACGAGCCCCATATCAGATGTCGCCAAGAAGAGGGCCCCCTCCCCAGCTCCCTCAGCAACCAACATGCTGTCAGGGCTATACAGCAACGGGCAGGACCGCCTAGAATGGCCGAAACCACGGCACGAAAAACAACGAAGGGGCTCCCGGCACGCCCCCGCCCAATGGTCCAATCCACCACATCGGAGCAGCCCCGGCCGAAATTGGATAGCAGCGAAGGGCCCCGCACCCGCCCAGAAGACCTAGCGGCGTGTCGCCTACGCCGACCTTCAACCACGCACCACGCCTCAGCCAACCCGCCGCCCTCGCAGGCAACCTCGCAAGCGAACTGCCCAGTCCCCCCTTCCAGACCGTCGTTCCCAGAGGAGGAGGAGCCGCGCTCACCACTCCCAACGAGCGCACCACGAGAGAAAACCTCCTCCAAGGGATGACGGCCGCCAGCCACAGGTCGCTGGCGAGCGAGATCAAACCACCTGCGCAACCTGGGCCGCCGACGAAGCGCCCTGAGCCACCATCGACCGCGACACACAACTGATTCTCTATGGAAAACAAACATAGGACCAACTGTGATGTTTCACCTCTCAAGTTTTACCTACATATACACCCATTCTCAGATTTTTTCTAAACTACGGCCTCTAGAAAGCCACCTCTACCTCTGTTGGCGATCTAGAACTCGGAAGGAGCTCCAAGTGGTGGTGACCCAGGACAAGCTTCTTCAAGAATATGATCACAAGGTAGACCTCTCTTTAGCGCCTTAGTGGTCTCACGTTTCTTTCTAGATATCTATTATGATGTTAATCCATGGTTATAACTTGTATTCTAGGTTGTTCTTGAGGATCAAGAGGAGCATAGATAAAATCAAGAGGGCAAACATCAAAACAAGGTAGATTGCACCTATCCTTTTTTACCTCGTCCTCCCAGAGTCTTCTGTTGCTTTGATGACCTAAGGGTGTTTCAAGCCCCTTCCCAATGATTCAGGCTAAAGGTTGTGATTATAGATGTGCATTTTGTGCTAAAGAATCAAGATTTAACTTAAAATTGTGAGTTGAATGCCCACTTCTATACACATATGTTCACGTTTGTTATGAAACTTTTTTTGTGTTTTCCAGATGATCCAATCATATGAATGGCTAAATATGTTTCACTATTAATATGCAAGTGTTCATGGTTTTTGGAGTTGGTTTCATATGTTAGAGATTAACATGGGAAAGCATTTCATATGAATGGCTAGATATGTTTCACTATTAATATGCAAGTGTTCATGGTTTTTGGAGTTGGTTTCATATGTTAGAGATTAACATGGGAAAGCATAGGTAATACAGCTTGTAAGGTGACTAATTAGGCTTAAGCGAACCAAAGCCCGTGATAAGTTGATTAATTACAAGTGTTAGTAGCCTAACCTCAGGTTAGCTAGTTCTAGCGACTTCAATATAACTCTTTTCACATGAGATCGCCTAGCGATAGGGCTCTTTTCATAAGAGATCGTCTAGCGACAGGGCAAACATGATCTAAGTTCGGAAGATTTTCTGCTTAGATGGGTGATCTTGCGCTTGAGGTCATGGCTGACTCGAGCAGCCAATATACATGGAGGAATGGTCATCTCAATCGCGTTTGGACCGTTTTTTGCCATTTGGAGATCTTTTGGAGGTCTTCCCTCATTAGTACGAGTTCTTTGAAGGTCTTGTTTTGATCGCACACCCATTAGTTGGGATTCTAGCGAAGAAATGCGACCCCATTCCATGTTCAAATTCGAAAGATCTTGGATGTAGGAGGAAGGGTTGAGGGAGATGATCACCAACTTTTAGTTGTCAGAAGATCGCGATTTTGAGGACTATCCTCAAGAAGTACAATGTTGATACCAAAGGCAAGAGGAGTAGCATGCCATGGGCGGAAGTAGTGTCGTTGACTTTGATGGTATCATGGATGACCGAGAGTTCAATGCTAGGAGAAACAAGCCAAGGATGTGCATCAAAAGACCGTGGCTGAAGAAGACGAGAAGAGCAAGGTGGAATGGATGCAGAGAGGTAGGCAAAATGGTTGAAAGAGGGAGACATCAACATAAAGTACTTCCATGCTCTGGCAAGTGGAAGGTGGAGGAAATTCATCCATGATTTGTGGGTAAATGAGGAGCAAATACATGGGGATAAAGTTGTGGGAGAGGCAACGGTGGCACACTTTCTGGAGTTTAGCATATGAACTTTGAAGGCATGTGCTTGTTGGACGAATAGAGGAGTGAAGAGCATGGTAACAAATCAAGTAATGTTGTTCATAAGTGACTCGTGTTATGAGGAAGTGGATGTGGTTGTTTTGACCTCAACACAGATGGTTATCGTAGGTCGGATGGCTTCTCGATTTTCTTTTTTAGAAAATTCTGGGATGTAGTGGAGGAGGACCTCATGACAATGATCATAGACTTCAAAAGTGTCAACCAAGGTTTGGAAGAGCTTAACAAATCCTAGATTTTCTTTCTCCTTAAGAAGGGAGTTGCATAAGGAGTGGAAGATTTTTTGCCCATCTCCCTGTTAAACATTGTCTACCTTATTGTGGCCAAGGTGCTAGCCAACCAGCCTTATAAGATCTTGAACTTGATTATCTCCCCTACTTAGATGGTTTTTGTTACAAATAAGCAGCTACTGGATGGAGTGGTTATGGCCTCCGAGATTGTCTCGGACTAGCCGAGGAAGAAGGTGTCAGGATTCTCGTGGAAGGTGGAATTCTTGAAAGCAAAAGATTGCATGGAGTGGAGATTCATCTGGGCGTCCCTAGCTCGAAGGGGCTTCCTGGACCCTTGGATTGATTGGATGTGCATCCCTTGCTCGGTTCTGGTCAATGGTCGACATGCATGGGGAGAGTGTTTCAACCAGAGTGGTGTTCGGAAAAGGTACCCTTTGGCTCCTCTCATGTTCATGTTAGCCATGGATACGCTGGCAGTTGTGGTGAAACTGGAGGAAGAAGGGATTTTTTTCAAAGGATACTCCAGAGACGATTTCTCCATCCTAGTCATGCAGTACACGGATGGCATAGTTTTCATCATTGAAGGTGGGGTACATGAATACAAGGGTATTTATGTAGTGCTTGATATTTTTGGAAAACCCTCTGGTTTGTGAATGATTCGGGCCAAATTTATCTTTGTGCCATTCGAATTGTCGATGGAAGCAATGGCAGTGTATGAGTCAACCTAGGAACCTCCGTTAAGAGATTGCCTATCAACTACCTTGGATTGTCATTACTGTGTGGCAGACTTAGCCAGAATGATTAGTTACCCGTGGCTGAGAAGCTGGAGAGGAAGCTAGCAATTTGATAGGCCTCGTGCATATCCGAGGGGAACTGGTGCTGGTGAAGGTTGTGGTCTCAGTAATTCCAAATTCTTCCTTTTGCCGTAAGCCTTCCCTATCGAGGTGTGCAAGTAAATGGAGTCATTGATGTGATGCTTCCTCTAGTCTTCCTAAGGCAATAACAAGGAAATACTACCGGTGGATTGTGATGTCGTGGCATCATCTATCAAGGAGGAAGGATTCAGGGTCCTATGGCTAGGTGATATGAATAAAACCATACTCGCCAAGTGGATAATCAGAAAATAGGTTGATGGATCAAATTTACTCAATAGGATGATTTGATCTATTTACTCTACCTTCCAGACTTTACGCGTGTGTGGATGTGGTGGCATCACCTTCCACTTTTAGAGGGAAACATATTATATCATGCCTGACGTGATTCCGTCGGTTCGTCAAGTACTAAGCGAAGGGAATGGCTTCTCATTTGGAGAGATCATAAGACCGAGGAGAGTGCCATGTGCGATTTTTACCCTAGACTCTTCACTTTGCAACAAACAAGGAAGCTCGTGTTGCAGAGATGTGGACAGATGGGGCTTGGACCATGTTGTTAATTACAGATCTCGCTGAGGAGTTCATTTGCATGTCAAGCAAGGATGGCATGGGCAGAAGAAACATCAGAAGGTCGTAACTCATTGTGTCGGAGGGATGGAACATTCATGGTCAGAAATGCATACAAGGAATTTATGCCTTAGTGTTGTCCGATGCAGGAGACGTGGAGCATAACTTTACACATCTTTGGGAGTGGAAGGTCCCCACATGAATTAAGGTGTTTCAGTGGTTGCTCAGAAGGGAAGAGTTCTCACTGAAGCGCGCAAGTCTAGGATCTTCCTTGGTTGTGATGGTTTGTGTGAGATGTGGGTGGAGGTAGAATGGAAGGCCGTATCGATATCGTATCGATACGATATTTCGACGATATATCGACGATATATCGCTGAAATATCGCCCATATCGACGGGCCTTTGTGAAGAAAATGCCTGGAAATCGGGATATATCGCCATATCGGTGCCCATATCGGTCCCATGTCGATATCGATATATCGGTGATATATCGCGATATTTCCTTCCATGGTGGAGGACATTGAGCACATATTTCACAAGGGTCCTGGATTGAAAGAAACTTGGGAGGCAACCAACTTGCCCGGTGTAAGATGGGAAAGTGAAGATTCTTCTGGGATTCGATTGTCGATGGTTGGAGGGAGTCGAATGAAGGAGAGATAAAAGCGCTTGTACATCTATGGGCCATTTGGTTGGCAAGGAATAGGTTGATCTTCAAGAGAGATAGGTGAGAGATGGGTTTTGTTTTATCCGTACAATGTACTCAAACATGCAAAATCCCTATATAAAACTTGGTCCACGTAATTCTTGTATATTTCTTATAATCAAAATATATAATTAGGGTGCTCCTTATGGAGGTTTGCCTGTTATTTTCTCAAAAAAATACAATTAGGGTGCTCCTTATGGAGGTTTGCCTGTTATTTTCTCAAAAAAATACGGTAACCAGGAGACTCTTAAGTCAATTAATCTACTAAGTAAAGGTCATTATCCATTAGGATAATTGATTAATTGATAACATAGTTGATTAACCTCATTATAAGTCAACTAGGCCTCGTTTTCAGATGACTGTCTCATTCCAAGTCAACTAACCAAGTTAGTCAACTAAGGGTTGTTTGAGCTGATTTATCTACATCGATATGTTTGTTTTCTTTCATTTGGTCAATTAATCCAGGTGATGTTGAGCAAATGCTTCGTGAGGAGACTAAAAACTTGGTGAGTTTTCTAATCGGGGGTTGGTCGACCAAAAGCCTTGTAAGTCGACTATATCTAGCACCTAAGGTACTTGTACTCTTCTAGTCAACTAACTCCAAATACAGTTGATCAAATTATTGTTGAGCCAAGTTCATGCTAGAGATTAATCGATTAATCCCATGCCTTGAGCCAACTTAGTGGGGGTTTTCTCGAAAATAAGAAGGGTGAGGCCCCAGAATGGGGCTCACCTCAAAGCTTCATTGATAACTTAGTGCGTTTTGAATCAATTCATGTGCTTCATGTAGCCTTTATGACCAAGTTACTTGACTAATTTGAACTGTACTCGACTTCGACTAACCCTAGTCTTAGTCCACTAATGTCACTTGTAGTCAACTAGTTGATCCCTAAAATACATGAATGACTAGTGGACCAACCCAAAGGCTCGCTGGCTAATGTTGTACTTGAAGTTATGTTGCCTGCAATTTAAGTCACTTTTGTGCTAAGGGTAGGGGGCTTGGTTGCCAAGGATCTATAGATATTATTAGGCATTGTTTAGCCTCCTTTAACTTTAAGATGCTATTTTTTATTGTGCTAAGGGTAGGGGGCTTGGTTGCCAAGGATCTATAGATATTATTAGGCATTGTTTAGCCTCCTTTAACTTTAAGATGCTATAGCTTAAGTCATGATACGCCTTTGTACCTTACGTTTATTGGTCTTTTACGCCAAGCGCATGTAACGTTATGATTCATTAGTACTAATACTTAATGACTTGCACATGTTAAGATTTCTAATGTTAGATGCATGCTAGGGTGCTTACATTATGAATGATCTGATGCCATGCAACTCCATGTAGGATTCTTGCATGCAAATGAATATGTGAAAGGAACTGTATTGAGGGAGCTAAACTGCATATTCTGGTTTCTGGAGATACTGACTGATCTGAAAGAAATTCGAAGCTTTTATGGCAGATTTTTTTGGAAGAAAAAAGGGCCTACAGTGTATAGGTGTGTGCCCAGTTTTATAGCGGAGATATACCAGCTGCTTTATTTTCTTTGCATTCGGGGAAGATGTGGCACTTTTGCTATAGCTTTTGTAGAGATATTTCTAGACTATATGTACCTTTTTCTGTTATGTTTAGTTTCATTTATCCACCATATGTAATTTACACATAGGCCTTCTCTATATAAGAGAGCCTAGGGTTCTCTGGAATAAACAATCAACTCTTTTCCTCCAACATGGTATCAGAGCCACCACCCTAAACCATAGTCGCCCACCACCCTCTCCGTCGCCGACCCCGCCACTTCTCTCTCTCCTCTCTGCCGCCGGCCCCACCACCTCCCTCTTTCTCCGCCGTTGCCGCCCTCTCCCCCACCTCTCTCTCCGTCGCCGCTCCACCTCCCCACCTCTCTCTCGCCGCCGGTGCCCCCCCTCTCCTCACCTTTCGTCGCCTATGGATTTGAGTGCGTAAGTCTACATATGCACTCAAATCCTCGGATGTTTATGTAGACATTTGTCCTTTGGTCTACAAACCCTAGTTCTACATCTTCGGCAACCATGTCAGAAAATAAGGTCGACATGCCCTCCACAGGCGCTTTTAAAGGTCCAGCGCCCATTGTCAAGATGGATGAGACAAACTACGAGCTCTGGGCTATGCAGTTCATGAGTCTCATGAAGTCAAATGGTAAGAAGCACATTCTTACCGAAGATAAGCCGACAGAGAAAACGAGGGCTTATGCCTCATGGGAGGTCGATGATTCGTATGCCAAAGTCTGGCTTTCAGGCACAATGACGATGGAGATTGCTAATGATGTACTCCATCAGCCCACTGCTAAGGCGATGTGGGACATCCTTGCAGCGACATACTCGCAGATGCGAAATGAGACCAAGATCGTTCAACTCCAGCATGACATATTTATGGTCAAGCAGAATGGCGGGCCTCTGCATTCATTATATACATCCTTGCGAGGGATGTTTGAGAAGCTCTACAACATCATTCCCCTTACGACGACTCCCGAGCAGCAGAAGACGTTTCAGAATGCTACCATGGTGAGGGTCTTACTAGCGGCACTTGACCCTGAATATGATGTTGCTCGCTCACAGATTATTGTAGATGTCATTATTCCTCCAATGGAGGAAGTGTACCGCAGACTTAGCAAAATTACAGTCTCGTCTACTGCTACTACTCAGCCTCCTTTGGCGACGACGACTTCCAGAGGCAGAGGAGCCTCTTCTTCTTTCCGAGGTCGTGGACCTCGTGGTAGAGGTGGTCGCATCCGTCAACTATGCACATTTTCCAAGCATGGTTTTCCGGGCACGTGTAGCCGACCACGTTGCATCTCCACAGACATCTACTTCAGACTAGAGGTTTGAGGAACTTGTTTCCAGGTTGTGAGATATCATGACTCCTGCCTCTACTGACTCTCCAGGAGGCCACTCAGACATAGCTGCTTTAACCTCTACCAGTACGTCAGCCACCGCTAGCACCTCTGGTAGCGTTTATGCCTTTACTTCCTGTCATGGATCTAACATTTCAGAATGGATTATGGACTCTGACGCGACACATAATCTTAGTCGAAACAAAGATAAGCTTGCATCCTATAGGGAGGTTCCACCAGGGCGATCTGTCAAGATAGCAAATGGGACCCATTCCCCCATCGTTGGACAGGGGAAGATCAGTTTGACACCCTCTATGCGTCTCCAGAATGTCTTGCATGCTCCAGATTTTTCGATGAATTTATTATCTATTAGTCAGATTACGAAGGATTTACACTGTCACGCTATTTTTGACCCATCATCTCTTGTTTTTTAGGACATTTACAGGCAGGGTGATTGGTTGTGGCTGTGAGCAGTATGGTCTTTGTCGTTTGGTCCGAACTCCCGATGTTGGTGTCTCGTCTCAGTCCAATGGACCGGTCTCTCCATTTACATGGCATCTACGATTTCGCCACCTCCCTCTTCAGAAGATGTGTCATATCTTGTCCCAGATTTCACCGGGTTCTTCTTTTCAGTGTGAAGCGTGTCAGTTGGGAAAGCATCACAGATCTACTTTCCCTAGTCGTCAGTCTCAGAGCAGTAGCTCCCCTTTTGAATTATTTCATGTTGACATTTAGGGTCCGAGTCGTGCCCCTGATCACCATGGACACATGTTTTACCTAGTTGTGGTTAATGATTTTTCTCGATTATCATGGGTGTTTTTGTTGAAGAATAAATCTGAAGCAGGGGATGTGATCAAAAATCTTATAAATGAAGTGCAAAATGTTTTTTCGTCTACTATGAAAGGTGTGCGTATGGATAATGCTTTGGAATTTTGTACTTGTTCTCTTTCACACTTCTTCGTCTCGAGGCATTATCCATCAAACAACTTGTGCTTACACGTCTCAACCAAATGGCGTTGCAGAAAGAAAACATCGTCATCTTCTTGATATCAATCGGACTCTACTTATCCAGAGTTGCGCTCTCATTTCCTTTTGGAATGATGCTGTACTTATGGCATGTTATCTGGTGAATCGTATGCTATCCTCTGTCTTAGGTGAGAAAGTTCCTCTTTCAGTTGTCTTCCTTGACAAGGAATTATCCTCCCTTACTCCTCGTGTCTTTGGCTATGTTGCTTTCGTTCATCAGCTCTCTACAGGACTTGACAAGCTCTCACCTAGGGTTGTCAAGTGTGTTTGATGTTGGGTACTCTCGTACTCAGAAGGGATACCGATGCTATGACCCTTTGAACATGAAATATTATGCCAGTGCCGATGTCACATTCTTTGAGTCTGTGATGTATTTCTTCTCTGCATGTGACAGGTTGACTTCCACCACTATTGATGATGAGATTTATGTGCCACCTCCTCCTATGTGTCCGTTCTTTCACATACTGGTTCCGGTTGTTCCACCACCACCACCACCTCCACAGCCACATGTGCCACATTTACCGAGATTTTATACCCGTCGTTATGTTCCTGGTCATGGAACTCGTCAATCATCCACCACGCCTCAGGTTTGTCCAGGTAATATTACTAACGATGGGGCTGAAATGTGCAAGTACAGGGATCTTTGCAGGAGAATAGCATACCGGCAAGTACGGTTATTGATGATTTGAATGTACCTATTGCCTTACGTAAGCAGAAGCATACATGTGCATCCTATCCACTTGCTTCACAGGTTTCATTACATCGCCTCACCGGTGATTTTCAGTGGTTTGTTGTGGCCTTATCTACCGTGGAAATACCACGGAATTACCAGGACGCATTGAAGGAGAGTTGTTGGAGTTCAGCCATGGAGGAGGAAATGGTTACTTTGCAGTCGCGGGGTACATGGAGCTTGGTTTATGCTCCCCCAGGAGCTTATGTTGTCAGTTGTAAATGGGTATTTACTGTCAAATATCATGCAGATGGGAGATGGCAGTCTTGATCGCTACAAAGCAAGGCTAGTGGCACGTGGGTTCACTCAAACATACGGCGTGGATTATATGGACACATTCTCTCCAGTTGCGTGTCACTCCACTCTACATGTCCTTATTTCAGTTGTTGTGGTACGTGATTGGCCATTGTTTCAGCTTGATGTTAAGAATGCCATTTTGTATGGGGATCTGCAGGAAGAAGTCTACATGCAGCAGCCTCCGGGTTTGCTGCTGAGGGGGAGAGTCAGATGGTGTGTAGACTTCACAAGGAAATATATGATTTTAGACAAAGCCCGCGAGCGTGGTTCCAGGAGCTTTCTGACCTAATTTAGAAGCAAGGGTTCAAAAGATCAAATGCAGATCATTCTTTGTTTGTTCCGAAGACTCCCAGAGGTACTGTCTTTATCATGGTGTATGTTGATGATATACTTTTTTTTTTAGGCTCAAAAAAGGGGGATACACGCGAAGGTGCTCACCCCAATGCATTAAAAAGAGGAAGAAATACTTACAAGGGGAAATGGAAGAGCAGAAAATACAAAACAAGGTACAGGGGGTAAACAAAGAGCGTTACCCCCGCAGCAAAAACATAATTACAAAGAGGTCCAGACCTTTTTGTTGATGATATACTTATTACAGGAGATGATATGTAGAGGATAAAGATGGCAAAAGCATTTCTAGGCCATCGGTTTGTTACTAAGGATCTCGGTACCCTGCGATATTTTCTAGGGTTGGAATTTGCTAGGAATGCGCAGGGTCTTGTGATGACCCAAAAGAAGTATATTACAGACATGCTTGTTGAGACAGGCATGATCGGTTGTCGACCCTCGACTACTCCCATGGATCCTAACATGAAGTTATATGATGATGATACAGATGAGGTTGACAGGAGAAGATATAGAGAGATGGTGGGAAAGCTTCTCTATATTACTATCACTAGACCTGACATCGCTTTCGCAGTGAGTCGGGTGAGTCAGTAAATGGAACAGCCCAGACAAGTACATATGGATGCCATATACATGATACTGAGATATCTAAAGTCGTCTCCAGGTGCAGGACTACTATTCAGGAAAGAAACAAATATCTCTGTTTCTGCATGTGCTAATGCGGATTATGCAGGATATCCTAAGAATCGGAAGTCTACTTCAAGTTTTGCAGTGTTTGTTGGCAGTTCTTTGATTTCTTGAAAAGCAAGTAACAAACAATGGTGGCTAGATCTAGTGTTGAATCTGAGTACAGGGCCATGACACAAGCAAGTATATAGATGATGTGGGTTCGAGCTTTGTTAGAAGATTTGCATATAGATGTACTTCTACCCATGCAACTACAATGTGACAATCAAGAAGCGTTATTCATTGCTAATAATCATGCATTTCATGAAAGAACAAAGCATATTGAGGTAGACTGCCACTATACTAGAGATATGATTCAAAAGGGCTTGATTTCTACTTCCTATGTCAGTTCAGGAGACCAGACTGCAGACATCTTTACCAAGCCATTGCTCAGAGGGCCATTCCAGAAGTGTTCTTCCAAGCTAAGCATGATTGACATCTATGCTCTATCTTGAGGGGGGTGTAGAGATATTTCTAGACTCTATGTACCTTTTTCTATTATGTTTAGTTTCTTTTATCCACCTTATGTAATTTACCCATAGGCCTTCTCTATATAAAAGAGCCTAGGGTTTTCTGGAATAAACAATCAACTCTTTTCCTCCAACAGCTTTTATCCATGGTTCTTCAGGTTTCTTGATGTTTCTATGTGTAAAGCAGCTCTGATATTCGTTTTGGGACAGGAGACAAAAGGAAACTTTGGTATAATTTCTTGCAAGGCAGCCTGTCATCTGAGGCAGGGAAAGATTTTATAATGGTGAAGATATCTTGGATGCTCCGGGCTGGAACAAGGCAGACGCAGATAATACTGGTGCAGAGGTGAAGAAGAACAATTCTGATGTTGATGGTGAGGCAAACAAGGAGGCATGTCCTCCTTTATCTACATCGAAAATCTATGTTAAGGGGATTACTATTTCCGGGGATAAACCAGTGCAAGAACAACAAATGATGAAATCGTATGCCTCCATTATGCAAGACAAAGTTTCTCCTCCTAAACTTGGCGCTCCCATCAAAATTAGAGAGCCGAAATACGAAGGAAATGGGGCTCTTGTGGACTTTTCTGAGGAGATGTAGCTCAGAAAGGCATTCGATCTTTGTTTGCTTTGAAAGTTTTCAAGAAACAGACCCAAATTAATGGACATAGATGCTACTATTTGCAATCCGATGGATTTTGGGAAAAAAATGTGCAGCTCACGGCTATATGGAAGGGAATATACTCTAAGTTGTATGCTCAAAGCCAATGGAGACGGAGTCAATTGATGGTTTTGATGAGGTTGTCTGCTTATCTCTAGTTAGGTGTTTTATCTCCTAACTTTCATTTAAGAGTTGTGTTTTATGAAGGAGAGAGCATCGAGGTCCATTGCAAAACCTATTTGGAAAATTCCTTTCAGTTGATAAGGATATGATTAGTCTCACACACCCAATGTATATTTAGGTAAACACGGAAGTGGATGTTTCAATTCAATTACTTGATCACATTACAATAAGATGGGGTGGTTGGCCCATCAAGATTTCAGTGTTATCATCTTTCAGGAAAAAAAGGAACAAGATAGAGCAAAGGATCAGGAGAATGGGCAAAATAGATGTTAGGGCACACGTTAAAGGAAAGGAGGTTGCAGTTACTCCTGAAAATATTGAAAAAGAAAGGCACGTGTGGATACCGAAAGTCTGAAACAACTTCTGATGGCGTACCAGAGAAATCACAATATATTATCAGACAGTTTTGCTTAAAAAATATGTGAAAGAGGCAAGTGGAAGCTTAAAATTTGAAAGTCAGAAAAAGACCATAGGGATATTTGTAAAGATTGATCAGAAAAAGAATGGTGAAGTGCGTAGCACTATCAGATTTAAAAAATCTCCAAAGCAGCAACAGCTGGGGGGAAAGAAAAATTCACAAACATTACAAGAACACAAAGAGAAACTACTGGACAGCACTATGAATAAGTCAAGTACTTTGTTAAACCTGACAAAAAGATCCTATTATAGTGGAGGTTCCCTATGACTTGAACAATATACAGAATGGTCATTCTATAAACAATGTGAAGAAAATTGCAATACTCCTGGACAATGTAACTATATATGATGAAACTGTTCATCACCCACAGGAAGGAGACATTAATCAAGATATGTGTGATCAATACCAAGGTAAATTTTATATATCTGATAACTGCTACACAATGCCAGAAAGAAAAGATGACGCCATTAACAATGGGTATATCTTAAATAATTTTTTTGGAGGTCTTCCTACGGAGGAAGAGAAAATTATGTCAGAGGAAGAACCTAGCAAGGATTCAGGATCTGGTTATCTTCCTGAGGTGAAAAAGAATTTGAAAATCCCTGAAGGAACTCCGACTTTGCCGACTGAAAATGCATTAGTCAACTGAAGAATACTTGATTTGACCAGAAGTTGGTAGCTGGGTAACAACATTCAAGTAATAAATGCACTTGAACATTGAATGAAGTTGAAAATAGTCCATTGACAATCAATTAGACGACTGAGAAGGTTTAACCGACTAAGAAAAGTGCAAGTTGACCAAAAAGAAGTCTATGGTCAAACCGTAAGGTTAAGGTTAAGTTTTGGACTCAAGTTTAGTGAAAGAGGGATTTAAGATAGTCGACGGAAATAGAGTTTGAGTCAACTGGTAGAGAAAATAGTTAACTAAAAGTGGCTAAAATCCTAGATTCTAGGTAGAGAAAATAGTTAACTAAAAGTGGCTAAAATCCTAGATTCTAGGTACAGATGCATGAATGTGAATTTTTTAAGGTTTTACATCATTTCAACAAGTAAAAGAAAACCCAAGAACTCCAAAAAAGTTTTGGCTTGATCTTCTTGACTTGAACCCATTGATTTGAGCTTGGTCATCTTCCTGAAGCCTTCTTCTTCATTGGTTTTATCTTTGACAGTTATCTTCATCTCTAGACCAAGAAGGCTTGTCCCTTTGATCTGCAATCTAAATACAAGCAATGCCCCCATTATTTCCTATAGGCACACAATGTCTGCCAGCAAGGATACAAGCAATGCCCCCATTGTAGCTCGCTTCGCGACCTGGTCGAGACACCTCAAGTTCCACAAGACAATCTTCATTGGGCAACCAAGGGGACTAGCCCTGCAAGATGCACCATAATGCAGAATGTCACTTCTCTCGCAAGCGTCTGCTCCTCTGCATGAATCCCTTTTATCGAAAGTGTTCCATCATCAACACCCCTACAACCTTCCTCGCTAATAAGCTCGGTCCTTGATGCCTCCTCACCCATCATAGGCCACACAGGCTCCAGCACCGTGGGGAAAGAGATCCATGCTTCCTTGGTCGTAAAGGAGTCACAAATATCTACCTCTATGATTTAGAGCATCAAACCTCCTTTCCATGAGAAGACAACATATCCGTTTGTATAACTCTTGCATCCATTGCGATCGTGGTCGGCACCCTTCGAGTAACCATGCAAGATTTCCTTCTGTAGCCATAACCCAAAGGCCCGCTTGATACGCCCCACCAACTTCTCGCATGAATGTCGAGGATGAGAAATTGTAGCGACGTGCCTATAAGGGTCCTGACTTCATGGAAGGCCGTATCCCCATATATCGGCGATATATATCGATATGGGACCGATATCGAAATCGATATATCGATATATCCGATTTCAGGCATTTTCTTCAGAAAGATTCCTAGATATAGCGATATATCAGTGATATATCGGCGATATATCGCCGATATATCGATATCGACACGATATCGAAACGATATCGATATCGATATGTCCTTCCATGCCTGACTTCAAGGCTCAGTGACTGGAAGTGAACCCGATGAGGAGACAAGATTCAACAACAATCTCCCATCATTAACGTGCAAACTGGGCTTAGGATTCTATTCGCATCCCCAAGAACCTTAGATTGGCTCCCATATAGATTTAAAAGGATCGCATAGTCAGGTCTTAAACCTGACCCACCTGATGACGTGGCCATATTGGAGGAGCCCTTTAAAACTACATCCATGAAGCTTTTCAGAAAAGAGATCCTCGAAATCAGACACCTACTCCATCTAATCCAGTGATATCTGTCTGGACACCTCCTCTGATGTCAGTTGATCTTGTCACCAACTCCACCTACAACCATCGGTCATCACCACCACCGGCTGACCAACCTTGGATTGCAAGTGAGAGGTCATGAACATCCGACTCCGGGTGTATGGACAAGTTTCCAATTCTACCATGAAAGGCCAGGCACCGTCAACCCTGTAGCCAAAGCGGCTAAACCAAAAGTCAGGGTGGTGGAGGTTTCGAGAGCGTGAAATCAACTCTCAGTGGCAAGCAAAAGAGGTCAGGTAGAAAGTCTTATGAAAGCACTACTATAAATAATTGGATATAACTGACCAAAACTTCAACCGAGAGCGGGGCCACTGCATGACAAGGATGATCTTCAATTCCAATTTGTGAGGCATCTTCAGAGCAAGTCATTTGGTCAACATCAACATCCCCACGCCCCCCCAACCCTCAGGCATTCACCGACATCTTCTACTGCTCACCAACTAGAGAACAATGTTTGTCGGAGTGCCTCAACGTTGCTACACCTCAAAGGAACCCCCTGAAACATGGACCTTCCAACTCACCCCCACTTCGATGAGCCATCCATGTATCGAGGATGATGCCAAGCAATGGAACTCGATGCACCTTTCAAACCCCTGCCTATCACCTCCTCTATCCCATTCCTGGAGAAAAATCAAAGACATAGAACACCATCGTTCGGCCATATTGTGTCCACTTTCACCCCATCAGCCTAGGTCATACAACGTGTTTCTTAACGCGTCAATTCCTCCACTGATAGTTCTCCAAGGACAACCACCTTAATCATAGGTTCATGGCCGTCAGAATCCAAAAGTTTCTTCAAGTACTTAGGGAAGCACGCCTTCATTGCATCAGTCTCCGAAAGGCCAACCTTCTTGCTCCAAATGGCTCTCACCTAGCATTCACGCCAGCGATGGCCAGGCTAGCCGCACCAAATGCACAACAATGTTGGAATCTATGTCAGGTGACCCTTCACACTGCAACAAAAGCACCATGAGAAGTGCAGCACCTGTAGCAATGCACGAGCATGCCTCCACTCTTCCAATGAAGCATCATGCGATTCTTCTCTGAGACATTCTCCATCGTTGCATCAGTCCGAATTTCATCTGACACCCTCTCCTCATCCTCTAGAGTTCCCTTAAAGATGGCGGCCTTCTCTTTCCCCTAAATATCTTACTCCAGAAATCACGCCTCCTCGTCTCTCTCACCATCACGCAAGGTTCAACCCCTAAACATATGTTTTCTAGCAAAAAAAGAGAAAGAAAAGAATCCAAAAAGAGAAATACACATTAAGAAAGTGAGTTTTTTTGTTCCTACTTTTTCTTTGAAAGGTAAGTATGGTTTTTTTTCAACTCAACTGCACGATATGGACAACATGCCGCCTCGGTTACATTTTTTTGCCAAGAAATAGTAGTTAATCATTTGGGCAAATCAAATGCATCAACTCGAGCGCAAGGGTATACAACATGCGTGGGAGGGGGAAAAAAAGAAAACCAAAAAGAGCTAATGCTTTTCAATTAGCATGCAGGAAGATCTACAATTACGAGGAGAGTGTGTTGGTATCCCAGACAATGCAATCAACTATTACTAGTGTGGTGTTCTTTGTACATATGCATGTTCCTACTTTGAAAACAGCAGTGCGAGACGCACTAAGTTAAGCTATCCGACATTACAAAAGTTGAAGTCCTTGAATAGGGGAAAATAGTAATCAAAATGAGAGCCATTGCTTAACTTGCTTACACTATCGTCGGAGTGCACAGATTCAAAAAAAAAAGGTGTAGGATGCAGAACAACAAATAGACAGAATAAAAAGAAAGACAAACTCGAGCATGGCATGAGCACGGGTCCTTGTTCACATATCAGTTTCTTTGATGGCGTTCTTCTTCTTCTTCGTCAGGAAGAAGACATCGGTCTCTTCGTAGGCATAGTAGATGTAAGTCACCGTGTGGCACCTTGTCGACATGGAAAAGCTCGTGGCAGCAGTCCCAGAACACGCGATGGGCCTCGGGGGATCTAAGCTGGTAGCCCAAGAGAACCACACCGTCATCGCTGAGGAGGGCATCCATAGCGGAGACGAGATGGCGGGCGGAGTCCTCCATGTAGACGACGTCAGCGGCGACGACGAAGTGGAAGGGGGGCTTGAGGGCGTGGAAGTGGGAGGGTTGTTCCAGTAGAGCTGGGCGTGGCGGGGGGGCTTGGAGTTGGGGAAGAGGGACCGGTTGCGCTTGAGGTTGCGCTTGAGGGCCGGGATCACGGGGGCGATGTCAGTGAGCACGATGTCGTGGAGGCCGAGGAGGCAGAGCCCCATGCCGGCGGGGCCGCAGCCGGACCCCAACTCCACGGCGCGCTTGTGGGGGAAGTCCGCGAGGAGATGGGTGTAGGGGTTGTTGCCTTGGCGCTCGTTTTTCCAGCGCTCGAAGAACTTGACAAGGACGAGGGAGGATGGCCACACGGAGGTGCCCACGTGCATGGAGCCGTTATCCTGCTGCAGGGAGAGGCTCGACTCCCCTACCTGCAGCTCGATCACCGGCGAGTCCGTGAAGCGCATGGCTGCTGCAGGCGGGGTTTCGAATGCGGCGGTGGTACTTTATAATTGTATTAAGAATATTTACTTTCTATCGGAAATGACATAACATGTGCAACACTATACACTGGGTGGAATGAATTACCATCTGACGTTGAATCGGCTAAATTGTTATGTGCATGGTGCAAGTAAAGTATAATTATATATAATTTTGTACAACTGGTATTTATTTCATCCAAAATTTATAATCTATAAGAAAATTGTGCATGGGTCTTGTTAGATAGAGTATATTTACTTCAACTATATCTCGTAAAATTCATAATTTGTCTCATCAAATGAAAAAAATCAAAAAGAGAACGATTATAATTTGCTAGTGAAGCTACTGCAAGGAGAAAACATGGGGCCATTCAACCTTGGAAACCTAGGATAATTGACGATGCTCGAACTCGCAAAGGTGGTGCAACATTAGATCGACTGGAATGCAAAGATCATGTTCAAGGAAAACGTTGCCAGATCCAGAGCTTGAAATCGAGTAGGTTCTATCGCCACTCCCCCATCTCACTGGCAATGGAGAGGAGTCATAGATGGATGTTCGGTGATCGACGATGTCGCGGCCAAAGTGTAAATCCTAATTAAGAAACTTGCTTGGGGGAGGGGGGAGTTAGACAGATGGATAGGGTGGGAAAAGGCAGTAGTCGAGGGGGAGATACGTCAGCTGCTAGGGTTGGTGCTAGCGATTATCTCGGGAGTGATGTAGGATGGAGAGCCGAGATTGAAGTTGGGTTTTGAGGGAAAAAAGGACAATTTCAAGTAGCTAAATTTGCAAATATATAGGTGTGGCCCCCTCATCGAGCCGGTTAAGAGGGTGTTCTCGGCTTCAAATCGGTGAGAGGTTTGCATAGAACGATAGTATTTACAAAATCAAAATTTTGCAATCAAATTGCTAGAGGATCGGATGATACTTATTGCAATGCTAATCGATTCAAATGATGCAAGAAATACCCATAGACGATTAACTAATCAAAAACTCAAACTACTTTGAAACTACCTGGAATTCAAATTTAAAACCACCCTTTAAATCCTAGATTAATCCTCCCATGATGGAGAAGTAACTCCTCGCATCACCGTACGAAGATGCCCCCGTCAGCGCATCATGCACTGAGTCGAAGACCAATGGCAAATCATGGGATATGGGGAAGGGAGAGATGGTGCTCAATCCAATATTGTGATATTCTTGGTGTTCCTACGGATACCTATGTTGAATATGATATCAAATATTTATTTTAAAGTATGTTTTTCTTGTCTTCGTGAAATAATTTTATTGGTGGGGTTTTGAACGAATTACAAATTTTGATAAGATATTTGGTGGTTGAATTAGAGATGATCCTTTGTCTATTTTCGAAATTAGGTGTCAAGGAGCTTGTGAACACTCTTTTATTCGCATGGTGTATGACATTGATGTTCATGTTTTATGCTTCTATTGGTATTAAACAATGCATTTCTGTTCAGAATATTCATCATAGGATCGTTGTTGCTCGATATTCCTCGTGCTTATAAGTGGGAAAGGGCAGATGTAACTTTTTATGGTCGTGTCCGAGGAAACAACCCTGTTTGTAAATTTAAGATGGTACGAAGATATAGATTTTGCAAAAATTTAGTATAGTATAGTAATGTTCATGGCAATGGGATTTCTACATGTATCTGGATCTTACTAATTGGAAATTTATAAACTCTATAGTACAACCACATCGCTCTATTCCCATGTTAGGTAGTCAGTGTTTGTTTTGGAATTCTTTCATCATTATGTTCAAAAACAACACCATTGCTAATTGTTTTTTCAGGAGTGTTTGATGTTATATATTTTGATGTCTATAGCCAATAACATGATTTTTCAATTTTTTGCATTAGCAAATAAGGATTTTCTATTTGTCTATTTTTCTCACACACATTTGTATAAATTTTGACCGGGTATGAGATCATTTTTAACTTGATTTGCTCCTACTAAGTAGCTTCCATATATTTAAAGTAAGGATGTATAGCTATTGTGATAATTGGAACTACATCTACAAATAGTTTGTAGTTGTTGTAAGCAGGAGTGACATGGTCATCCTGTGGCTTTTTGGAAAAAAAATGATCGGATTTAGCGCATCGCTAATTAATGTTATGAATGCATAGAAACACTAATATTTGGGATTTTTCTCACTTTTATTTCTATACATTTCTACAAAGATCGGATTTGAAGCTCGGTGGTATGTAGGTGCTAGGGCACGATGTGATGGAAGACCTCAATTCACCGGGTGCTACTCTGGAACTGCTGCAAATGGTGCTCTAGATATGAGGAATTGCTCGACTAGTCGAGTGATAATTGTGATGTAAAATCAGTGGCTCCTCCTCTTTAATGATGGTGCCATTTGAGCTGCGATGACTCCAGTTGAGATGATTGATGAAGGCTGCGACGTTCTTCGATCTCCTAGCTTCACCTGCGATCATGCCTACCTCATTGTCAAAAACTAAGGTCCATGTTGTCGGGGCGGAGGAGGAGATGGAAAGCCCTAGAGTCCCATGACATCCTCTCCATGATCTGTCGTAGTGAATCCGAGCTAGAGGTTACCTAGCTTCCTTCTTACTGTGGATCAGAGTCCCATCGTGTCGCACGATAAAGTACAACCTCCGGAAGGGGAGATGGCAGAAGGCGATGGAGACTGAGTGGTGGAGGGAGAGGCAAGGGGATCATGCAGTACTCGCAGCCGGATGTTCGAAGGAGGTAACCGGTCGAGAGAGAAGGCGAGCATGGATGATGGGGAGATGAGGATCCCCCAGTAGTATGTATTCTAGGGCATCGATAAAGGGAGTGGAGAGGGGGAGAAGGTGGGGTTTGTGTTGGTAATTTCTCTAAAGGTGATGGTAAAAATGGAAAGACAACAGATGGCTGATGGATCCGGAAATCGCCCTCTTAGTAATTTAAATGTGTGTCATTTGTTATAGTCGGGCAATCAGGATCGATCAAAAAATAACCGCACGAATAGATGAATTGATTAATTAATTAATGTGCGGTTTGATGTACTTTTAACCTGGGCAATCCCCAGGGTCGACTCAAGGAGGCAAAGGAACAACTTCGGATCAGATTATGAGAATTAGCTCACGGTTTTCCAAGCAGATTTTTTTTAATTTTTTTTATGCAATAAAAATGCAAATGCACAAATGCGATTGAAACAGGTTATTAAGAAAATAAGCAACTTAGCCAAATTTAATTTTGATGTGAAATTAGTCCAAATTAGCCAAGTTGTATTTTTCCTATAAACCTAATCCAATGTTGAATGCAAAATATATTTTTTGCAATTTTTTGATTTAAGATGCAACGACGAAAAATGCAAATTTTTTAGGGGTTTTATGCAATTTTTCGTGCAAACAAAGTGCAAAAATCATAAAAATTTTATTGGAAGTGAAATATGATGAAATGAAGCTACATTAATTTTTTATTGAATTTGCTGACAATATATGATTTTTTTAATTTTTAAATGAAAACAGATTGACTGTGAGTTTTTAATTCATGATTAATCCATGAAATCCAATTATCCAGAAGAAAAATTATTTCAAATAGATATTTTAATGAGCAATCTAAGAGACTTAAAATTTTGTAAAAATATTATTCGTGGATTTAATTAAAAATCAATTACAGATATCAGTCAATAATTTCTTTAGGCAAAAGACAACTCCATTTTAAACGAGATTTGGAGGGTAATTAAAGCCCAACTAAAGGCATCAACTACGATTTTTACACAATTTTTCGAATAATATTTAAGTATACGCGAATTTCAGAGCATAAATCAGCAAAATATCATTGAATATCAAACTCTAATTTTTAATAAATCACCCAATCTCACAAAAATCCAAATAAATAGCAAAGAGATAAAGATTTAAATGCTCTACAAAATGCTATTTTGATTAAAAAAAGATGCAAAACTAATGTCCAAATTAATATGAGAATGCAGGAGTGTCTATGCAATACAGAAAATGAAATTGAAAATGTAAATAGTGTATAGGGGCAGTTTTGTAAATATGAAACTATATGAGGAATAAAATGCAATTTACACACAAAATAAAGAAATGAACCTTAAGTTATAATACGTTAAGACACAAGACGTGGTAGCAGCGTGGGCTGGGAAGGACGGGGCTGCTGGAGGTGCGTGGCGGCGGCGGGTTGCTGCGCATGTAGCGGTGGCGTGCGTGGAGGCCGGCGGGGCGCAACGGTGGCGGGGCAAAGGAAGAGCAGGGAATGTGCGATGGATGTCGTGGACGCGTGGCGGCAGGCGGAGGAAGCGCCGCGTACGGTGGACGGTTGGACGACGAAGGGACGTGGATCTGTCTTTAGGCGACATGCGGTTAGATCTGGAGCGCGCAGCGCGACTGCTGGAGGGCCTCCGCGGAGGCGGCTGGCAGCATGGGCCGCATAGCTGGGTGCAGGGCATGTGAGGAAGAAGGTTGCGAATGGGGGCATTGCACCCGCGATGGCTGGTCGGGGGTGTGTTGCGTCGCCGCGCCATCAGGCGCGCCGGCCGATTGGTCGTGGGTGCAACAGGAGGAAGGAGGGCTACGAAGGCTGGATACGCGTCTGTGGATGCTGGAGCACAGGGGTTGGTGCACGCGAAGGGAGGTGCTACGGTCGGTGAGCTGGTGTAGCGCGGTTGACGTGGATGAAGGCCGTAGGTGGCTCGGTAAGGAAGGGCGACCGCAGGTGACGGCGACACAATGGATGAGCTGCATTTTTTATTTTTTTATTTTGATTTTATATTTTTTTTGAAATTTTATGTAAACAGAGAATAGTAGTGAAGATGAAAGGGCGAAATGGTGGTGATTTGGTGATGGTGATGATTGTGATAGTGGTGGTGTTTATGAAAATGTTTTGGTGATGAACAATAAGGGAAAATTTTTGTTAGATAAAAAATGACGAAGTGAAAATAGCAAGATACTTATCTGTGGTTCACCGAATTTTGCAGAGTAGCTATGCTGGACTCCGGTTGTTGCTTCAAGGAGACGGTGTGTTCTCCAAAGCTTCAACGAGCCCTGTGAAGCTCGTGACGGTAGTACATACCACCGGATTTCGCTTTGAGGTTGTCGTCGCTCAACTCGCCTCCTACAGCTGTCGCCTGAAGGTTAAAGGGACTCGATCTCACTTCTCTCGAAACAACAGATAAAAATGAATGAAGGGGGTGATGGGAATAAAAAGAGGAGGAGGAGGAAGTTGGAAAAGAAGTGGAGAAAATGGAGCGGTGGAGAAAGTGGTGACTTGGAGTGGAGGACAAGTAAGGAAGAAGTAAAAGGAAAAATAAAATAAAATAAGTAAAATAAGTAGGCTAAAAATAATAAAGAGAAAATAAATAAAAGAAAATAAAAAAGAAAACAATTAAATAAAATAAAAAATAATAAATAAAATAAAATACAAAATTAATAAATTAATAAAAAAATAGGGTAACACGTGGCGGCTCCAGGAGCGCCACGTGTCGCACCTGGAAAAATCAAAAGTTAAATATAAAGAAAATAAAAAAGAAATAACAAAAGGATTCAACTCAAAAAGTGGTCAACATGAAATTTGCTCGTCTCAACGAGATCTACAACTTTTGTGAAGGATTAAAAATCAAAAGAGGTCATATGTACAAAGTGTATTTTTGGGTGGTACCTTATAAATATAAAATACCGCATTTTTATCTTTTGCAGATTTTTTGTTTATTTTTAAATCGAGAAAAATCAAAATAAAATTAGAGAAGATATGGAAGGAATATTTACAACTTAATCTATTTTTTGGATTTTTAATAATTAAGAAAATAAAAGGATAAAATAAAGGATATTTTGGTCAATATGTGCAATATACAATTGGGGCTCAAAACCCAAGTTTCACATACGATCTCTGATTTTCATGAAATTAGTCTTATTTTGAAGTTCTTTGAATGTATATTACTTGAAAAGTGAATAGACCTAAATCGGGTACTATATGAGAGAGATATGTACATTTTAAAGTTCTTAATCTCAAACTTGGATTTGGGTTTTATTGGTCAATTTTACAAGTTAATATTTTTTTGATATTTTTCCTTTATTAGTGTTAGTATTATATACACTATAGAGTTGATTTTATTGGATTTGGAGTTAGTATAAAATAGATACAAATATGTGAATTTAGCTAATATACAGGTGAATATGTACAAGTGAATTTGGCTTCTTATTTAATGCAAATATGAATGCTAATATGCAGATATTATTTACACATGCATGAATGCTAATTATGCAATATAAGTGATGAAATACAACTAATTACTTGAGAACAAAGCTCTATTTTCAACTTTTAGAATGATGAATCACAGATTCATTAGCCCCCTATACTTAAACCTTACTCATCCCCGAGCAACTAAAATGAAATGCAAAAGTGAAATGATTTTGGGTTCCATACCAAGGTCATGAACAAAAGTTGAAAATGGAGCTTGACTCGACCTTTGGATTAATAATGTGGTGGAACCTTATTGGGAATTGAATTTAAGTCCTAACATCCTTTAAGTTCCACAAGTCTTTTATTCAAATCATCTCAACAGTCAGGTCAGAATAAATCCTCAGACGCAAAATTCTGATGACTATGATTCTTACTTGTACTGTGTAAGTGAAATATAGCTCTCCACATCAGAAATGGCAAAGAAACAGTCTCCTCTAATAAGGTAACTCTAGTTCCCCGGTCCAGTAACTCTTTCCTCGAGGAGCAGGGTATTCCTTTCTAAGTTTAAGTGCAACCGGCAAGAAGAGGGGATGGAGAGAAGAATGGACGGTACCCAGTGTAGCTACCTATCCCAGGATGCTTGACCAGTGTAGTCAAGTCATCCAGCTGCAGGCTTCTATGGTATGAGGCTTTGAAGCATATGCCTTGCAAATATACATACTCCAGCAGGCATTTTATTTTCAATCAGGCATGTCCACTTTTTTGGAGTTCTCTCTCTTTTTTTCTTTTTCTTTTTTTTCCTTTTTTTGACATATATACAAGATGCAGCATGTACATAAGGAGTTTTTCTCCTTTAGCCTGTAGATTATCCCTCTTTTGAAGCTTTATTGCAACCCACAGCATCCCGTCCTTAGACGTCAACACCACTAGACTAGGTTGATATGCACTACCCTCCCTAGAGGAGGACGGATGTTTCCACCTGTGTGCTACTCCAAGCCAAAAGATTCTACCTCCTCACCACCTCATCAATGAAGAGCTACGTGCATGGTGCTTTTCCAAGTTAGGTCACTGTCTAAAAGAATCGTGCGTGTGTACGAAATATTCTACTTAGACCAATCAAGATGACATGTGAACATAGACTTGCGGACTCAAAGAATTAAGTCACTTGACCTGCAAAATCTTAACTCTAGTTCCTATAAGATTCCTCTGAAAATAGGTAGATTAAGGTCAAATCAAATCCATCCTCGACATCTATTCATAACTTGGTTCAAAACCCACTAACTTTTCACATTGCATATGCTAGATATGCAGATGAGATGCAGATGACATGCTATATGGATGAAGTGCAACACGTTTTTTAAATGCAAGGATGATATGCAAGAGTAAATAAGAAGCCTGTTTTTTGCTTTTTTTTGTTTTTTTTGTTTTTGGTTGTTTGTTTTTTGTTATACCTCTTATTTTACAACAAATTTTACAAGAATTTTATAAGATTTATACAAATTATACAAATGTTATACAATATAAATATTATACAAGTATACATGCATTTCACATTTTTTTCAATTTTTACTCACCCTGTAATTATTGCATAATATATACAAAAATACACGAAAGTACGAGTTATGGGAAAGTATATATGTAATATATACACGCCCCCCTATATTTAGTGAGTGCTATGTCTTCAAAGCACGAGAAGAGAGGAAAAAGACATAGCTCGTGCTAAGCGTAGGAGAGATAAAATAACAAAAATTATAGAAGTCGCTCCGCCACCCTATACTTCGGTTCTGGCAGCCTAAGTGTAGAAGAAGATAAAAAATGGGGCGAGCGAGGTTTAAGAGGGGAAATGGATGAGTATATATACATGATGGGCATAAGTCCTCCCTATACTTAGGCTGTGGTCAGCCTAAGTCTAGGACAAGAGTGAGTGTGAGAACCGATGAGATCTGGAGAATGTACAGAGAATGAGGAAGAGACTCGGGTCACTCTCCCCCCATATACTTAGGATCTGGTCATCCTAAGTATAGCCATAAAATGAAATGATATGGAGCGGGGGTGAGTGATTCAAATCACTAGGCAGGGAGGGAAAGAAAATATATACAAGGAGGAGTGAGAATATACAAGGATTAAGAAGGTTTATGACGAACCTTCTTGCGGGAGTGAGGAGGTGAGGAATATACAAGTGTGTCGTTGTCAGAATCGTCCTCAAATGTAGTAGTGAGGTGAAGGGATTGTCCAATGCGGGTGGACACATGACTGCTTGTTTAGATAAGGCTTGAGAATAACCGAACTGTGCTCACTCATATAAATCACCTCATCCGGACCTGATGAGGACTCCTCAGAAAATTCCTTCCCTGGTATGTTGAAGGAGACTTTCTTAGTCAGTTTTCTAGAACCTGAATCATTGAGAGGGAGTGGAGAGAGACACACCTTGAGGGGTTCAGGGGAACTCCTCAAGGAATCAGTTCTCGACTTCCTCCCACTATATAATCGTCTAGAGGAGGGAGCAATCGTGTTTTTGTGTGAGATCAATTTAGTCTTGGTTGTTTCCTTTGAAGGTTTGGGATGTGGTGCGGTGTTGACCATGGGTTCCTCATCAGACGAGTCCATATATATTGTAATGCTCCTGTAGGATCAGAGCACGTCTTGGGAAGGTGCTAGTGATCTCAGTTGGCTTGGGACTCTTGTGTCGGATCATCAAAATGGTCAAGGCAATCGGCAAAAGTCGTGTCTGAATCAATAACAACTTCGGGTCGTGAGTTCTCCTTAGAAGCTGTCACGATTGTGGTGTAAGCAATTGGTGGAGTGGAGGTGTGGAGAGTCTCTGAATGAATGGTCATCTGGACAGTTGATATCTCAAGTGTAGTAGAGAGATAAGACTCATCTATCTCTCTGTGGTAATGGCTGTCTACAAATATGTGGGTCACCTTTGAGTAAAGTGTATCAAAGAATGGGTGAGGTCGAAGCTCTCCCAATGCTTTAAAATCGATTTCCTGAGTCTCTCAATCTATAGTCACCTTAGCCAAGGCTAAGAACGGCTTCCCAAGAATAATCGGAGACTGGGTAAACTCTCCTCAATGCTCAATGTCAATGACTGTGAAGTCTACCTAGAGTAGAGCACCTTAGAAAGTAATGATGACCGAAATGTTTCCTCTCGACCATTTGATAGATCGATCAGCTAACTGAACGATCTCTCTCGACTTTCTGATTGGCCTAAGTTTGAGCTTGTCAAACACAGAGATCGGGAGGATATTTATCGGAGAGTCATCATCGATTCTTGCATGGGCAAAGATAGTGTCTTTGATTTCACATTCAACCCTAGGCAACCGCTTCACTCTGCGGCTCTTGGTCTTTCTCCCCATCACCAAGGAGGTGGCCATAGACAATATGTATCTTTCAATCCTCGTTCTCTTATTACCCGACCTCTTGGGCATCTATTTACTCCTTACAAATATCTCGAGGTCGGGGAAGTGATATATGGACTTTATTAAGGAAAGTTTAAAAATCAATTCTTTATCGAATGCTTCCCTTAGGGCAGGATCCAATTTTTTTTAAATCTTTTTCATTTTATATTTTGATGAGATTTTTAGAATTTTCAATTTTTTTCTGTTTTCGATATGTGAAAGAGGGGAGGGAGAAAATACAGACTCAAGATTGGAGGGCAAGTGGTTAGTAGAAGGGAGAGGTAGAATTGACTCCAGGTATATAGAGTGTATGGGTCCCCTAGTGCTTTCTTGATTTTCAACATTAAATCTACTTATCTTCTTTTCCACTTTTATTCCCAAGCTGGCAGAAATCGAGTGCAATATTTCCATGACATCTCTCAACTTGTTACCAAATGATTCATTTTTTCAATAAGTCTAAAAATGTCATCCTCCAAAAAATTCTCTTGACAAATCATGGGAGAGTTCTGCTCAATTGGAGGATACTGCTGTGATATTGAGGTCTCATGCTTAACATACCTAGACTCTGGCATGTAATGCTGGATCGAGTATGGACCATCTGAATGGCAGATATTGGTCGGAGCCTCATATGACGGAGTCAATAAAGAGGGGGTTCCTACATTGAATCCATGAGTCCAATACTATGAATGTATAGGCTCTCTAAATGGATGGTAGGAGGGCTGGTCAATGTTAGCTTGATCACTAAAGTCAATAAAGTCTAGGAAATCATGATGTGCATGCCTCTCCATTCGATATGTTCTATCAACCAAATAATTCTGCCAATCATCTGTCTTAGCAGTGTCTTGCTCTTCGTATGGTTCATTGATTCCAGCAAGCTCTCGAGTATAAGGACAGTCAACCCAAAAAGGTAGTGGATCCGGAGTGTTAGAATATGGAATAGGTGAGAAATGCAAAGAAGTGGAGAAGTCAGTCGAAGTTCTGACTTCATAATCGGGTTGAGGTGGAACTGACCATGCGTAAGGGTCTCCCGTGGATGGCGGAGGACACATGGAAGAAGGAGCAGGTGAAGATGAATGGTATATGGTCGAGGAGGAATGACTAGAGACCTCAGTGTATGGGGACCAATATCCCGACATCTTGAAGAGGAAAGGATTGGTGTGCGCAGATCGAGGTGGAAAACGTGCAACTACACAGGATAACGTACACTGACAGACACAAAGACAAACGCAAGAGAAAACCCTGAGTTCACACTCAACACGGTGAAGGACCCAAAGCTGGGCCCGATTAATCTGGTTGATTTTAATTGTGATTTTCAAGCAAATAGCAAGGATTACGTGGCCTAAAGGGAAGTCGGCTCAAAGCATGATGTGTCTCCCCTGTTTAACCTGTCGTCTAAGATACCAATGCCCTTCCTCTCTTTGCTCCTATCACCGATTGAGAAGTTCAAGAACCTGCCCCTATCTACCTACCAAAGTAGATGGAGGCTGACAAGGCTTATAACTTCACCCCGGAGGGTTAATAGCAATTTGTCACGGTGCACCACTGCTTCACCCCTATCTACCTGCCAAAGCAGGGGGGGCTACTTGGTGCTGGTCAGTTGAACCTCAAGTAGTTCAGCCTGTGATATTTGCAAGGATCGTGGTACATGATATGGAAGGTGGGGATTTTGGCTCTATCTTAGGGTATGCACACACTCTCTGTACCCTCACTTAGCCTGAAATCAAGGTCGGGGTTACTCTCCCGCAAACAAGGGTAATTTTAGTCAAATAATTTGGTCCAATTCAATTAGCAGTCCCGATTTTAGAGATTAGTTGTCACTTTAGTTAATCCACACAAGCAATCATGTCTATCCAGTCCCAATTCCTTTATCCTAAGTTGGAAAAACCGAGAGAGGGTATCAGAAAAAGCCAATGCGATCGAGAAAACGATGATGAATGCTTGAGTAAGAAGACTTATAGTGTCTCCAGCTCTCTACAATGTGGAATGCATTACTGAATTGAAAATTTACACTAAATGAATGCAAGCAATGAAAAGCAGCTCCTAGACAGGCAATTCTATTAGCTGTGAAGAATGAATTTAAATTTGGCTAAAGTCTTGCGATCTAAGTGCATCTTTTAATGGTGAAGTGTGGTCCTAGAAATTACGAGCATAAACAATCCTAGGAAGCTCTAAGAGCTGCGAGTGCATGTTTTATCCTACGTCAAGCAACCACACAACACAAAGAGTCTTTTTATTATTTAGTTTCACATGCGAGAACCCAAATAGGAACCACTGTAAATAAGCAATTATTACAAGTTAATAAAAATTAAAATCTCTCTTCAAAGATCTCCTTGACATCTCAACATCCGACTCGATCCACGAATCGTCGACCTCTGATGCACTTCGAGATACGTCGACTTCAAGAAAGCTGTTCCAAGTCCACCGGACCCTCGCCCAAAAATATAAAAATCATGTCAGAGAGAGATAGAAAAAAGCAGAGAAATAATTGAGAAAAAATGGAATAATTACAAAGTGGTTTGGGGGTCAGACTACCCGAGTGAATGGAAAACCTAAATATAATTTTTCAAAAAAGATCCTAAGCCGTTTGCCTTCCCATCAATGGCGTCATTTGATGGACCACTGAATTCGCCCTTTTTAATTGAAATGTGTCGCTTTTGTTGTAGTCGGGTAATCAGGATCGATCAAAAAATAACCGCACAAATTGATGAATCGATTAATTAATTAATGCGAGGTTTGATGTATTTTTAACCTGGACAAGTCCCAGGGTCAACTCAAGGAGGAAAAGGAACAACCTCAGATCAGATTATGAGAATTAGCTCACGGTTTTCCAAGCAGATTTTTTATATTTTTTATGCAATAAAAATGCAAATGCACAAATGCGATTGAAACATGTTATTAAGAAAATAACCAACTTAGCCAAATTTAATTTTAATGAAAAATTAGTCCAAATTAGCCAAGTTGTATTTTTCTCATAAACCTAATCCAATGTTGAATGCAAAATGTATTTTTTGGAATTTTGGATTTAAGATACAACGATGAAAAATACAAACTTTTTAGGGTTTTTATGTAATTTTTCATGCAAACAAAACGCAAAAATCATGAAAATTTTACTGGAAGTGAAATATGATGAAATGAAGCTACACTGGTTTTTTGGAATTTTCTGACAATATATGATTTTTTTTGAATTTTTAAATGAAAATAGAGTGACTGTGAATATTTAATTCCTAATTAATCCATGAAATCCAATTATCTAGAAGCAAAATTATTTCAAATAGATATTTTAATTAGCAATCCAAGAGACTTGAAATTTCGCAAAAATATTATTCGTAGATTTAATTAAAAATCAATAACAGAAATCAATCAACAATTTATTTTAGGCAAAAGACAACTCCAATTTAAACGAAATTTGGAGGGTAATTAAAGCCCAACTAAAGGCATCGACTTGATTTTTACACAATTTTTGGAAATATTTAAGTATAAGTGAATTTCAGAGTATAAATGAGCAAAATATTATTGAATTTCAAACTCTAATTTTTAATAAATCATACAGTCTCACAAAAATCCAAATAAATAGCCAAGAGATAAAGATTTAAATGCTCTACAAAATGCTATTTTTTGATTAAAAATGATACAAAACTAATGTCCAAATTAATACGAGAATGCATGAGTGCCTATGCAATACAGAAAATGAAATTGAAAATGCAAATTGTAGACAAGGGTGCTTTTGTTAATACAAAACTATATGAGGAATAAAATGCAATTTGCACACAAAATAAAAAATTGAACCTTAAGTTCCAACACGCTAGGTCACAAGACATGGTAACGGTACGGGCGGGGAAGGATGGGGCTGCTGGAGGCGCGTGGCGGCGACGGGCCGCTACGCACGCAGCGGTGTCGTGCGTGGAGGCCGGTGGGGCGTGTCGACGGTGGGGGGAGGGCGGAGCAGGGAACGTGCATCGGGTGTTGTAGGCATGCGACGGCAGGCGGAGGAAGCGTCGCGTGCGGCAGATGGCTAGACGACAAAGGGGCGCAGACCCGTCTTTAGGTGACGCACGCCTAGATCTGGAGCGTGCGGCACGGCTGCTGGAGGGCCTCCGCGGAGGAGGCTGGCAGCGTGGGCTGCACAACTTGGCATAGGGTAAGTGAGGAAGAAGGATGCGGACGGGGCGCTGCACCCGCAGTGGCTGGTCGGGGGTGCTGTGCCACCGCGGCGTCGGGCGCACCGGCTGGTTGGTTGTGGATGCAGCAGGAGGAAGGAGGGTTGATGAGGCTGGAGACACGTCCGTGGCCGTTGGAGCAAAGGGGATAATGCGCGCAAAGGGAGGTGCCACTGCCGGCGAGCTGGTGCAGTGCGTTTGACGTGGAGGAAGGTCGCAGGTGGCTCGACGAGGAAAGGCGGCGACGGGCGGCAGCAACAGAATGGACGAGCTGTATCTTTTTTATTTTTTTGTATTTTGATTTTATATTTTTTTTGAAATTTTTATAAACAGAGAATAGTAGTGAAGATGAAAGGGTGAAATGGTGGTGATTTGGTGATGGTGACGATTGTGATGGTGGTGGTGTTTATGAAAATGTTTTGGTGATGAACATAAGGGGAAATAATTTGTTAGTTAAAGAAAATGACGAAGTGAAGATAGCAAGATACGTACTTGTTATTCACCAAATTTTGCAGAGCAGCTATGCTGGACTCCCGTTGTCGCTTCAAGGAGACGGGTGTGCTCCGAAGCTTCAACGAGCCTTGTGAAGCTTGTGACGGTAGTATGTACCACCGGATCTCGCCTTGAGGTTGTCGTTCGCTCAACTCGTCTCCTACAACTGTCACAATTGACAAGATTTTTCGTGGTTTTAAAAGATGATTTTATCAAATCGTTGTCTTACCACGAATAATCAAGGTCAAACAAATAATATTACAACCACAAGCATAATAAAAACACACAAGATGTATAGTGCAAGTAGAGGTTTGTATCCGCAGGGACTTAGCCAACTCACAATTTTTGTTCCTTTTCTAACTTGATTCAAATCTTACTCAATGGCGATGAGAGAAAAAATTATAAAATCTTGAAGAGAATGCGATCTACGGTGAAAATACTTCCTAAACTTAGAGTAAGCAAATGCAGGTATGAGTGAAACTAAGTAAGGACGTAGGGGATGAATCGTAATTTAATATGAAAAAATGAGAGTCACTTGTATTTTTTAGAGAGCATAATAGAATATAAACTTGCAATGCATATATTATAGAGCACTTTGAGAATGGCTTACAAAATAAGAATGCTTCCAAGTTCAACTTAAACAAATCACTAATGTAATAAAAATGCAAGGTGATGTTATAGCATGAGAGTTGTTTTCTTCCAAATTCAACTTACATAAAATAACTTAAAGAAAAAATGCTAAAAGTAAATAAAGATGGGGAGGAAGTCTTCTCTATTGGAGCTTTCAGAGACGACCGTGGAGTCACGAGATAGCGGCGACATGGAGATGGAGGCATGGAGACGAGTGCGGAGGAGATGCGCACAGGCTGGAGTATGCGGAGATGGAGCCGGACCGCACGGAGGAGGTGTGGTGTAGGCTGAAGGGGATAGCCGTACGTGCAGAGGAAGGAGGAGGGAAAGTCGGGGGCGAGAGAACTTGTACCAAGAAAGAGAGAGTTGCATTGAGGGAGAGGTCATGAGCCCCCTTGGTGCCTTGGGGGACTCCTCCTTTTATGGATGCTATATGCATCCTTTGTCTTTTGAAGGGTCATCATCTCATGCACATAAAGACAAAAGAAATAAGTACATTCATGCATAGGGAAGTTGCATTGGCAAAAGAGAGAAGAATAAAGAGAGTATTCATGCATTGCATTACGTGGGAGGCTCAATGTGCATGAAAGAGAATCGTGGTGCCTCATATGCAACCAATAAAGGAAGGGTATATTACCTTCAAGCTCCTCTCCATTTCTTTCCAACAAAATATGTGTAGAACCAAATTGGATGTATAAATGTGTGTGGTTGAATGTGATGTTTTATTTAATGACCATGCAATTTTTATTTGGATACATAAAGTATTTTAATGATTAATTGAATGATTGGAATGTGATATTATATAATTAATGTAGAGGAGAGAATTTGTTCATTTAAATTAATTGTGTATTTTAGATGTAGTTTTTCCATTGTATTTGTAGAATAAATAATATCTGGATTAAGTGGTATTGAGGTGTATGTGTCAGATATTAATGGGATTCTTCATGTATTTTGTATGGTATTATACCAGCATAATATATAATCATCACACCTCCATGCTTAAATCTTGCTAGTCTCGAGCAAGAATAAGATAAATAATAATGAGGAACGAGGGAAATAATCAAGAGGGACTGGGTGAGGGTTTGCAGCAGACACACCCATAAAGTCTTGAGTTTTCAGATCCCAACCCCACATATACACAAACTTCAGTAGAGTCGACCCATGGATTAAAGATTTGTTCGGATTATCGACTTGACTCGAGTTTGTAGTTTCAACATCCTCTCAGTTCCGACAAAATCAAAATTTTAGATAGTCGATCAAGTTAGATCATTCTAATCAACATGTATTCTCTTTGACCTTGAGTGTATATAAACGATATTCGTGATGTTTTAACTTTCGTGAGTCACGAAAAACAAGCTAACAACACAATCAATCAAGGTATCGAATGATTCCCTACACATATAGTCTCAGTCCTCACCTGAATTCAGGCATATTCTATTTTCACCCAAGTATGTCAGCATAAAAAATATGTCATAATTTATTGGAGAATGGAACTTAATTTTTGAAGTTTTCCGTAGACCGCTTTGGTACGTTGCTCTCATATTTTTCCTTTTGCAGAGCGTAACCCTGTACCTCTTTAAGAAATTAGGTAGCATCATTGGGCCGTTACCACGACTTGTTGGTGGAGAAGGGTTATTTGGTGGTCTTCTTTCATTGCTTTTGCTTCGCACATCTTTACATGATTGGTGGTTTTTGGCATTCTTTTGTATTGTGATATGCCTTTTTGTGGTGTTTTTGCTTTCGGTTTGTCATCAAATGTAGTATCGGCTTAATATTGACTTTGGAGGCACGATACTGGCTTATTTGCTGACACACTTAGACTAGAGAGATCATGTTGCTCCGGAGTCAAGTTCCTTCACTGACTATATACGAGGTTCATGCATTGGCACAACCAAGAGGACAACTCCTCACCTCAACTAGATTGTAATTGTATCTCGTAAAATAAACTCAATCAAGCTAAGTGGAATGTGTAGTTGCTTAATATCCAATGAAGAGTTTAAGAGTGCTACTAGTTGCTCAGGTGATCTAGTTAGATACAGAAGTTCATTCACCAGTAGAGTCAGTGGAACTGAGAGAAAAAAGTCCATATGGGCCTGAAGAAAGCTTAAAAACTCATGCCTAGTGAAATTCTGATGAAGTTAAGTGGATTAGAGTCAACTCAACCTCAGTCTATAATCTATGCAGTGAAGATGTGTTTTCTCAACAAAATTGGGAAGGCCATATTTTTGGTGGTTTTCTTTTCTTTTTTCTTTTTTTGGATTTTTTTTAAAAACATGTAGACACCCCCCATGCTTATCAAAAACCATGTCCTCATGGTGAACAAAAGGACCATCAGATTAGGTGGGAAAGATATTTTTGTGTTTTTGTTTTGTGATTTTTTTTGGAAAAAAAGTGTATCCCCATACTTATCTAATGCAATGTAGTAAAAATATGCAGAAAAAAGAGTAAAGATAAAAAAATACATGTGAGGAGAGACTCACGAGAATGCATGATTTAACGCCTCAGCTCGGCGATGTTGTGGCTTACTTTTCCTGCAGAAGGTATGTTGTGCAGACAGGCATGGGACCAGATGATTCAACAACAGGTTTTAGTCTTTGACCATTGACTCTAAAAGCGGCTTTGGTGTTCGGGTCACGGATTTCTATTGAACCGTTATCAAAGACTTGGGTTACAATCTATGGTCCTTTCCACTTCGATCTCAGCTTTCCTGAGAATAGTTTTGATTTGGCATAAAAAATCCATACTTTTTGATTTTCCTGAAATGTTTTCCTCGAAATGTTCGCGTCATGCCATATTTTGATTTTCTCTTTGTACAACAAGTTGTTGTCATAGGCTTGTGATCTTAATTCCTCTAATTCAGATAAATCCAATAATCTTCTTTTTCCAGCCTCATCATAATCCAAATAGCATTTCTTGATCGCCCAGAGTGATTTGTGGTAAATCTCAACGGGTAAATGGCATGGCTTTCCATAGACAAATCGGTACGGGCTCATTCCTAAGGGTGTACGGAAGGTTGTACGCTAGGCCCATAGAGCAGAAGGTAAGTGTTGAGACCAGTCTTTATGATCAGAGCAGACAATTTTCTGGAGAATGGTCTTAATTTCTCGGTTTGACAGCTTAGCCATTCCATTTATCTGTGGGTGATAGGCGGTTGAGACACGGTGTTCGACTCCATTCTTCTTAAGTAAATTATTTACTAAAGCATTCAGAAAGTGGGTTCCACCATCACTAATGACCACCTTTAGTAATCCAAATCGAGAGAAAAGGTTGGTCAGGAATTTGACAATAGTTGCGCTATCAGCAGCGCGCGTGGGAATGGCTTCAACCCAACGAGACACGTAGTCAACGGTGAGTAGGATGTGTTGATAGCCTTGTGATGTGGTGAAAGGTCCCGTGAAATCTATTCCCCAAGTATCAAAGATTTCAACTATATGTACGGGTTGGAGGGGCATCATGTTGCGTCGGGTCATTGTTCCATTGGTCTGACAGGCAGGACAAGATTGAGCAAAATGATGGGCATCCTTAAAGAGTGTAGGCCAGTACAAACCACATTGTAAGACCTTAGCGGCTGTGCGCTTCTCTGATTGGCATCCTCCACACCCAGAAGTGTGGCAGTGAGATAGGACACTAGAGACTTCAGATTCAGGGATACAACATCTCCAAATTAAATAAACATCTTCTTTGAAGAGAAAAGGTTCTTCCCAATGATAATATCGGGCTTGGGCCTTGGTTTTGTCTCTCTTATGTTTCAACCAGTCATCAGGAAATGTGGAAGTGGCAAGGTAATTGATGATGTCTGCATACCAAGGGAGTTGAGAGGCAGACATTATATTCTCATCAGGAAAACTTTCAGAAATTGGGACCACGTTATCGGTTGGTGAAGATGATGAGGGGAGCCTCGATAAGTGATCAGCTACGACATTCTTTGCTCCTGCTTTGTCTCGGATTTCTAGGTCAAATTCTTGTAGAAACATCACCTACCTAATCAGTCTAGGCTTGACATCTTTCTTTGTGAAGAGGTATTTGAGAGTAGAGTGGTCTGTGTAGATTATGATATGGGACTCTAAGATGTAAGATCGAAATTTCTCTAGTGAAAATACCATAGCCAGCAGTTCTTTCTCAGTCACAGTGTAGTTCTTTTGAGCATCATCTAGGGTTTTGCTGGCATAGTGGATGTCATAGGGTTTTCCATCTTTCCTTTGACCCAATACTACTCCAACAACATAATCAGAAGCATCACACATGATTTCAAATTCACAGTTCCAACCAAGGAGCTGTAGTATGGGTGCTTCAGTGATGATTTTCTTTAGTGTATTAAAGGACTCGAATGCTTCCTTAGTGAATGTGAAATCTTGGTCCTTTTCAAGTAGTTTGGTGAGAGGGCAGGAAATTTTCGAGAAATCCTTGATAAATCAGCGGTAAAAACCAACATGACCTAGGAAGGATCGAACTCCTTTTATATTCACGGGTGGGCCTAAGTGGGTGACGGTCTCAATTTTCGATGGATCCACTTCCATCCCCTTCTTTGACACAATATATCCCAGCACAATCCCTTGCTTCACAATGAAGTGTGATTTCTCGCAAGATAATATCAGGTTTACTTCAATGTATTTTTGTAGGATTCTATCCAAAAATTCGAGTGTTTCCTCAAAAGAGTCCCCAAAAATAGATAAATCATCCACAAATACTTCCATGAAATCACCGATCATATCGGTGAAAATTCTCATCATGCACCTTTGAAAGATTGCCGGGGCATTACATAATCCGAAAGGCATGCGGCGAAAGGCATAAGTCCCAAAGGGACAAGTGAAAGTGGTTTTGTCTTGATCTTTTAGTGCTATGTCCACTTGGTTATAACCGGAATATCCATCCAAAAAGCAGAAGAATTCTTTTCGGCTAGCTTCTCGATGATTTGGTCAATGAATGGCAGCGAGAAATGATCTTTTCAGGTAGCCTTGTTGAGTTTCCTATAATCAACACATACTCTCCAAGATGTGGCTACTCGGGTGGGTATGTCCTCTCCTTTTTCATTTTTGACAATTGTCAATCCAACTTTCTAGGGGACAACATGGAGAGGACTGATCTAAGGACTATCAACAATAGGGTAAATGATGCTCGCACTTGACCACTTGTAGATTTCATTCTTTACAACCTCTCGTAGATTGGGATTTAACCGTCTTTGCATTTCTCGAGAGGGTTTACTATCATTTTCCAGATATATGTGGTGTGTACAGAATGTCGAGCTTATTCCTTTCAAACCAGTTATCTTCCATCCAATAGCATGGGAATTTCTTTTCAAAACCTCCATGAGTTGGCCTTCCTGAGTGTGATCTAAATTAACATTGATGATGACTGGTAGAGTGTGTGCATCATCAAGAAAAGCATACTTCAGATCTTGGGGTAGTGGTTTCAATTCGACATGGATGTCGATGGAGTCAGAGGTGTAGTTTCTTTTGATGAATCTATCAAAGAAATGGTCTCAAAAGGTGGCTCCATCATGGGCATGATCATGGCTGAGGTCAATGCAAGTTCATGGTTTAGTGTGTCTTAGGCATTATCAAGCTCATCAATTTCTTGTCCGGTGAGAGGGCATGCTGGAGCTTCGAATGAGAGATTCAGATTGTATGTGGCAATTTCATGAGAGGTATCCTTATAAGTGGATCTAGAGGTGTTCAGACTAACCTCTAAAGGATCTTTGGAGAGATGGATAGGAGCAAAGTCATCTTGTATGTCAAGGACATCAACAGGGACGATCTTTCCATTGATTTTAAATTCTACTTTGCCCTCCCCATAATCAAAATGTACTCTGGCAGTAGCTAAGAAAGGTCTTCCCAGAATGATGGTGTTTCACTTAGTGTGTTTGTGGGATCCATATCCATCACAACGAAGTCCACCGGAAATTGATGTCCTTGATGGTGACTATGACATCCTCAAGAAGTCCTATTGGTCTCTTCACCGAACGATCAACCATTTATAAAATCATCAAGATAGGTTTTAGTTTCCCTAAGTCAAAGTTCTCTAGGATAGCAGTAGGGAGGAGATTAATCGAGGCACCATTATCCAATAGAGTGAGCTCGAAAGTCAAGTCACCGATTGTGCATTTAACCAAGGGTGCCCCTGGATCTTTCTTCTTGGTGGGAAGGAATTGAGAAATGACATTCGATGTGGCTCGTGGAAGCACATACTTTTCAGTCTCTTCTTGATCTTTCTTATTCTTTCCCTTTGATTTTTGCTTTGATGTGCATTTTTCTTTTAAGAAGCGAAAGAAGGCTGGGACTTGTTCGAGGGCTTTCAGGAGCGATATTTCGATGATAATGTCTGAGAATAGTTTTTCTAGCTCTAGATCGGTGGTGGATGATCAGGTCTTTCTTTGGTGAAGAGCTCCAGGAAAGGGGATGGTTATGGTTGGGGAGGAAGGATGAAGCATAACTGTCTCAACTGGATCTTCTTCATCATCAATCTCTTCTTCAATTTCTTTTTGATCCTCAAAAGAAAGCGGTCTGGTGAAAGCAGATGTGGTTTTTCTATTTCTCAGAGTTACAACATTAGCAGATTGGTTTGAACGGGTTGGGGTTTTAAAATTCACTTGATTCCTAGGTGCTTGTTGTGTGGTCCCTTGGTTTGAATGGTTTGTTCTAGGAGGTCTGAAAAATCCTTGATTTCGGTTTTGGAAGCCAGGTGGTGAGGTGAAAGACACGACAGGTGGTGGAGTTTGGAGTACTCTAGATGAGCTAGCCTTGGTGGTGTTGGGATTTGGCAGAGGTTGAGGTGACAAGGCTGGGATGTAAGACCTGATCTCGGCAAATTGTCGGGCATTCTCAGAGTTGGCTTCGTGTTGAGCTTCAGTGGCCTGTTGTTGTGCTCTGTCAAGTTGTTGTATAGCTTGAGTCAAGGCATCAAAATTCACAGCAGTAGTGGGTGGTTGGGTCACTGGTGGTGCTATTGGTTGTTTGGGCTGATAGTGGTTGTTGTATTGTCCTTTCCACCCATTATTCAGTTGTTCTCTCCATCCTGAATATTGGGTGTTTGAATATGACCCTCCTTGATTTCTTTGTACCCAATTCACGGTCTCAGGGGTCATGTCTTGATTATACGTGAATGGGGTGTGGCTAACTTCTTGAATGATGGGGTTAGAAATGACACCACAGACGTTGTTCGAGACATTGTTCATAGCTAATTTTCCTATATCTTGGGTCATAAGGTCCATTTATATGGATAGAGTTTTCCATTTATCATTGTTTTCCTCGATCGACTCATTGATGATTTTCTCTTTGTTGACTCTGTGTACTGGTTTCACACGGCCGCTATATTGCTCAATGGAAGAGCTGTTCTCTGTGTTGTTAGCCATGTTCTCAAATAATGTCCATACAAAGTGTTCGTCGCATCTAATATAGTTACCATCACATGATCCATTTACGACTCTCTTGAAAGATGTGTCTATGCCCTCATAGAATAGTTGAACTAATTTCCACTTTGAGATTGCATGATGAGGGCGTTTCCTAAGTAGCTCTTTGAAGCGTTCCCAAGCCGCGTGAATGGGTTCGTTGGTATTCTGTTTGAAGGAAGATATGTCTTGTCTCAGGGCATTAGTTTTTCCTACGGGGAAGAATTTTTTTATAAAGGCTTCTCTCAAGGTATCCTATGAAGTGATAGGGGTCCCATAATTCCTCAACCACTGTTGAGCTCGTTCTTTTAGAGAGAATGTGAAGACCTTCATGTAGATGTACTCTCTTTCTATCCCGAGGATACTCATTGTGTCACAAGTTGTTCGAAAGTCATGGACATGAAGAAAAGGGTCTTCACTTTTGATTCCGTAAAATTTTGGGATCAGAGGAATGGATGTAGATTTGATTTAAAAGTCTGCTACCTCAGGTGGGATCTGGACCCAATGAACTGGATCTTCAAGGGCCGGATTGTAATGTGTGCTTATGGGTGGTCCCCTATTCAGAAGAGCTATGACTAGATGAATGGTGGTATTTTTCTCTCTCAGATGCTGTAATTGTTGGAGGATGAGGTCCATGGGATTTGAGCGGTTTTCTTCTCCCATATCAGCTATATCGGGTGTATTCTCAGATTTTTCACTCGAACAGGATGGGTGAGATTTTGATCTATAGATCAGATCGTAATATAAGGATTGTTGCAATGGATTTTTCAGAGACCTACGACCTAGCATACACAACACAAACACCGGACAAGTTGTTGATTCACCAACTCACACAAAAATTGCCGTGGAAGCAGTTATCTTTTCGATTTTAATTTAGAGATTCAACAAATGTTATCAGAGAATTAAGAGTCCTTAATGAAGAGGTAGGTGTGGAAGATTGTGAGAAATCAATGTCCTAATCTGACTGGGGGATCCAGGGTGCGGTACTCAGATCAGTGATATGTTCTTCCCACAAGAACCTGTGCCTAACGCGTTGAGGAGTTACGATTTCTCTCTAAAATACCATGTAGCACCAAGGATTTTTGCCTCTATCCTAGGGTTCTATGTGCTTGTGAGTTTTGTGCCATTCACCATGTGCATTAAACAAGCATTGAAATTTTTGTCGGCTTTCGCTCGGATCACTGCGGTGATCTTTTGAGCTTATCTTTTTAATGTCAAGCATGATTTTGGTGGTCTTTGAATTAGGTTATCAGAGGGAGAAGACCACAGAGATGATGCAATCAAGAATTCTTTTTAAAGTTTTTCTGGTTTCATTCGGAGCACAAACAAGTGCAAAAATTTAAAAATCTAAAATGCCTAAGAGAAAAAGTAGCTCATAACAAGTGCAAAAATTTAAAAATCTAAAATGCCTAAGAGAAAGAGTAGCTCATAGTGCCTGCACTTCTAGCGCCGATCTGTAATATTTTATCCTATTGATGGTGAGCTTTTCCAAGGAGGAGGGGGAAGCAATTACAAAAATTGACTAGGAAAATTACAAGTTCGCTATAAAAGTGCAAGAATCGTCGCCTTTACTTTTTTCTTTTTGGAATCCAAGTACCTGAAAATAAAAATTGCAAGGATTAGAAGATGAACAATATGATAAGAACGAAGAAAGAAATTGCCTAAGTCCCCAGCAACGGCGCCTGACAAGATTTTTTGTGGTTTTAAAAAGATGATTTTATCGTCGTTGTCTTACCACAAATAATCAAGGTCAAACAAATAATATTACAACCACAAGCATAATAAAAACACACAAGATGTATATTGCAAATAGAGGTTCGTATCCGCAGGGACTAAGCAAACTCGTAATTTTTGTTCCTTTTCTAACTAGATTCAAATCTTACTCCATGGCGATGAGAGAAAAATTTATAAAATCTTGAAGAGAATGCGATCTATGGTGAAAATACTTCCTAAACTTAGAATAAACAAATGCGAGTATGAGTTAAACTAAGTAAGGAAGTAGGGGATGAATCACAATTTAATATGGAAAAATGAGAGTCACTTATACTTTTTCAGAGAGCATAATCTAATGTAAACTTGCAATGCATATATTATAGAGAACTTTGAGAATGGCTTACAGAATAAGAATGCTTTCAAGTTCAACTTAAACAAAATACTAATGTAACAAAAATGCAAGGTGATCTTATAACAGGAGGGTTGTTTTCTTCCAAATTCAACTTACATAAAATAACTTAAGGAAAAAAAATTTAGAAGTAAATAAAGATGGGGAGGAAGTCTTCTCTATTGGATCTTTCGGAGACGACCGTGGAGTCACGAGATAGCGGTGGCGTGAAGATGGAGGCGTGGAGACGAGCGTGAAGGAGGTGCGCACAGGCTGGAGTATGCGGAGATGGAGCCGGACTGCATGGAGGAGGTGCGCGCAGGCTGGTGGCCGTGCAAGGTGGTGCAGGCTGAAGGGGATAGCCGTACGTGCAGAGGAAGGAGGAGGGAAAGTCGGGGGTGAGAGAACTTGTACCAGGAAAGAGAGAGTTGCGTTGAGGGAGAGGTCACGAGTCCCCTTGGTGCCTTGGGGGACACCTCCTTTTATGGATGTTATATGCATCCTTTGGCTTTTGAAGGGTCTTCATCTCATGCACATAAAGACAAAATAAATAAATACATTCATGCATAGGGAAGTTGCATGGGCAAGAGAGAGAAGAATAAAGAGAGTATGCATGCATTGCATTATGTGAGAGGCTCAATGTGCATGAAGAGAATTGTGGTGCCCCACGAGCAACCAATAAAGAAAGGGTATATTACCTTCAAGCTCATTTCCATTTCTTTCCAACAAAATATATGTAGAGCCAAATTGGATGTATAAATGTGTGTGGTTGAATGTGATGTTTTATTTAATGACCATGTAATTTTTGTTTGGATACATAAAGTATTTCAATTATTAATTGAGTGATTGGAATTTGGTATTATATAATTAATGTAGAGGAGAGAATTTGTTCATTTAAATTAATTGTGCATTTCAGAGGTGGTTTTCCCATTGTATTTGTAGAATAAATAATATATGGATTAAATGGTATTGAGGTGTATGTGTCAGATATTAATGGGATTCTTCATGTAATTTGTATGGTATTATACCAACATAATATGTAATATAAGTCATCTGAAGGTTAAAGGGGCTCGACCTTTCTTCTCTCGAAACAGCGGATGGAGATCAATGAAGGGGGTGATGGGAATAAAAAGAGGACGAGGAAGTTGGAAAAGAAGTGGAGAAAATGAAGTGGTGGAGAAAGCGGTGACTTGGAGTAGAGGACAAGTAAGGAAGAAGTAGAAGGAAAAATAAAATAAAATAAAATAAGTAGGCTAAAAATAATAAAGGGAAAATAAATAAAAGAAATAAAAAAAGAAAACAATTACTTAATATGAAAAATAATAAATAAAATAATAAATAAATAAATAAAATAAATAAAATAAATAAAATAAATAAAATAAAATACAAAATTTATAAATTAATAAAAAATATGGTGACACGTAGTGGCTCCGGGAGCTGCCACATTTCGCACCTGGAAAAATAAAAAATTAAATGTAAATAAAATAAAAAAGAAATAACAAAAGGGTTCAACTCAAAAAGTGGTCAACATAAAAGTTGCTCGTCTTGACGAGATATACAACTTTCATGAAGGATTGAAAATAAAAAGAAGTTATATGTACACAATGTATTTTTGGGTGGTACCTTATAGATATTAAATACCACATTTTTAACTGTTGCATTTGTTATTTTTAAATGGAGAAAAATCAAAATAAAATTAGAGAAAATATGGAATGGATATTTACAACTTATCTATTTTTTTAGAATTTAATAATTAAGAAAATAAAAGGATAAATAAAGGGTATTTTGGTCAATATGTACAATATACAATAGGGGCCTAAAACCCAAGTTTCACATACGATCTTTGATTTACATGAAATTAGTCTTGTTTTGAAGGTCTTTGAATGTATATGAGCTTAAAAGTTAGTAGACCTAAATCAGACACTATATGAGAGATATGTACATTTTAAGGTTATTTACCCCAAACTTAGATTTGGATTTTATTGGTCAATTTTACGAGTTAGTATTTTTTGATATTTTTCCTTTATTAGTGTTAGTAATATATACACTATAGAGTTGATTTTATTGGATTTGGAGTTAGTATAAAATAGATACAAATATGTGAATTTGGCTAATATACTGTGAATATGTACACGTGAATTTGGCTTCTTATTTAATGCAAATATGAATGCTAATATGCAGATATTATTTACACATGCATGAATGCTAATTATGCAATATAAGTGATTAAATGCAGCTAATTACTCGGGAACAAAGCTCTATTTCAACTTTTAGAGTGATGAATCACAGATTCATCAATGACGAGCGATCGACGGAATTGAGAAAGGCAGAATAGGGATTTTTTGGGCAAAAAATAATGGCATAACGGGCTTTATATATATAATGGATTGGGAAATTTAAATAATTATGTGATCATAATTACATCAGAATTCTTAGAGACAATGATTACATCTCAACCTTTGTACTCATTCTTGTGTATATGTGTATGCTCCTAATGTTGGCGTAACTCCTCAAATCGAACTACTCTTGGGCAGCATGGGATGATGAGTTATCCTTCCCAAAAGAAGTTACCCACCATTTTCCATCAGGTTACCCACCTTTACTTAGCATGCCAGCCCCACCAGTTCTCTCTAGCTTATGTCAATCAAATCTCCATCACCGCCCCTTTTCCTTCTCGTTTAATCTGATAGGACCCGCTTTCTCTTCCTTCTCTCTTTTTTTCTCACTCTTCTATTTAAACAAAGATAATATACTATCATATCTTATCTTTTAAAAATTAAAAATAATTAACAACCAATCAATACGCATCAGCTCAACAAAACAAACAAATAGCTTACATATTATCTTACCCCTCCAAAAAAGAGATATCCTGTTACACAATTACCAACGCACCAAAATGCAACCTCAAGTTACTAAAATTGTGTTTCTAATTAAAAAAATCTTAGTATATATGCTCTCTCTCTCATACACACATGTAAAGTACATTTTAACGACACCTTGGTGGTTAGAGGATGCATAAGAGGGTGGGTTGCGATTGTAAGTGGAAGGGGGTGTTATCATATCAGAGGGAGGTGATGGCCACAAGAATGTAGAAGGTAAATTCAAGTTCTTAAACTCTAAAGCAATCACTATAAGTACGTGACCTAATCGAAATTTATAGTAATCATAAAGTGTCATGTATGGAAATGTTGAGTCACTAATTGGCAATGTTAATAAATACTTGTTGCAGTATGACCAATTACCAACTGATCCGAACCGAATTGAATGTCTCTTTGAAGAGGACTCGATTTTAATTTATACATGGACAATTCTAGGGTCGAACACAAGGATACGAGCAATTATCCAATTCATTCTAGATGTTAAATATTCAATTCAACAATCAATTAGTGATCCAGGTCAGATGAATACACAACACAGATAATGCATGATTTTTCAAAAATATTTTATGCATTTATATTACAAGAACAATCTATGTTGCACAATGAAACATACCATAAATGCACAAACACACAAAATGTTCTTGATTAATTGATTAAATGGCTTGTTAATTTAATTAACACTTAATGAAAATCAAGTCAATCAATGATATACTCAATCCACAAATAATTTAATTTTAAGGTCAACTATTAGGTGGAATGGGCAAGTTAAAACCTCTAAATTTTAGTGCATGAATTAAGTTTCCAAATCAATGAACACAATGCACCACATTAAAGAGCTTGAAAATAACATTCAAACAACACTGATTTCATTAAATGTGTACTAATGGTTCACAAGATATTGAAGAAACAATACATGGACATAAATGTGTGGAAACATGAATTAAAAACACATAGAATTATTTCAAACATGTTCAAAATAATGTCAGAAATGCAAATACAAAGAACTGTTGGGATACAAGTGTAAATAACCTTGGGTATGGATGCAAATAAGAAAGTGTGGTTGGCCCTATCTATAAAAATTCTAGGCATGCACATGGATGGCATGTGCAGCGTAGTTCAGTGTTAGGCTCGAAATGCATGGCAGCACACTGCATCTTGGTTGTGGCTTGGGTTGCTCCAAGACTGAAGCTCTGAAGCGTTGCTTCGGAGTGAATGATGTGTAGTGTTGGAGACCATTGGATCTTGCCCAATGCAACTCTATTTGAAGGCGCTTGTTTCTTCTTCTCTAGCATGCTCCTCTACATGCGGCAACAGAATATCAGAGCTCCGATGTGCCCTAGGATCCTCCTCTGCCGACGTATGACGTTCTCAAGAGTCGGGGAAAAAAGCCGGAGTCTAGGCGATGAAGATGGAGTCCTCAGCCATCTGCTAAGAACTCTAGAAGGTTCCGGCAAGCTCTAATCAACGGAGACAAAGATTTACTAGTATACTCCAGCATAGCTCCGTCCAATGAAGCTTCTGCCAAGTTAGATCAAATGTCAAACCAATTGCAAAGCTCTTTGAGATGTTATAGGGTGGAACAGAGGGTTGAATCGAGCAGATGATATGGAGCCCTGATTGGTCCTCCAGGCTTAGCAAGCATGGAGGAAGATTAAGGTGGTCTCGATTATGGAGAAATAGTGAGAAGGAGCAGTGGTTTACGCATGGAAGAATGGAGCAAAGCGGAGATCATGGTGTTCTCAAACTATGAATTAAAGGACTGGAGAATTGTGAATAAAATGATGAAGATAGAAGAAACTCGAATTGAATAACTTACATGGAGTTTGAAGAAAGAAAATGATGGAACTATCTCTAAATCTTGGCCAAAATTTGAGCTTCAATAGGCCCATATCATCGCTTAAGGTTCTTGGCTAAAGAACCAAGCTCGAGCAAGCACATCTGTGCTGCAACACGTCAAAATCAACATGGATCTTCTATCTGAGGTAATTCTCCCTCGTTGATTTTGATGTGTTGCTTTTTCCCCTAACCACTTGACATCCAACATGGATCTTCTATCAACATGCATCTTCTATCTAAGGGAGAATTACATCAAGTGGTTAGGGAAAAAGATTGAAGTTAGGTGGTTGAAGAACTTCTATTTGAGGAGAAGAGGGAAGGTGGAGGTTGACGAACGCCTTGGTCCATTGGATCTTGACATCCAACGATCCTAGTTTGGGTGCGGTTGTGCGGGTGAGATGTGCTTGATGGAGTACATCAGACGGTGAGGGATGAGACAAATCAGAGCCGTCTGATCAAACTGATCAAATAGACCTATATTCTCTACGTTTGGATCCAGATCAAATTAATTTGTGCTTCACGATAATAACAATTCTCGCTTAGGGAGATTTCTCCGGCTTGCATCTCATATAGTGTAGATTTAAATTCCTTGTCTTGCATCATGTATGGAGAGAGTTAGGAAGCACTGTAAGTCTCTTAACTGAGCATGAATCATTGAATACTAGGGTAATATTTCCATCTTAATATATACTTGCATGGTTTTTCCACGTTCTGTCTTAGTTTTGTATCATTTAGGAATTTTAGAAAAAATACAAAAAAACATTAGGCAAAATATTCTAAAAAACACTCAAAAAAGTGAAAATAAAAATTAAAACAAGAGGAATATTTAATAAACTTTGACAAAATTTAAAATTCGTAATGGAGATCATTGTTTGGGGTTCATAAAGCCCACATTATTTTCACGTACTATCCAGGTCGAGTGAGGCATGACCCATAAGGATTAGAGCCCAAAATCCATCATGAATACTCCTTGTTATTAACTGGATTCAAGAAGTATTGGCAGTTCTATTCTATGTGGGCAAGTAGGGCCTTGTCGACAACGGTGTTCTCACCTTGTGTAGAACATCTGACTTGGTTTGAAGTATTGAGCTTAGGCCACACCTTCACGGGCATGTCTGTCTCATCGTCCTACATCCGAGTACCTCAATTTTGGGGAAGTATTAGTTTCGCCTATTGAGTTCCTCCTCTATTCTTTGGCTGAGTAGTGGATCCAGACCCAATAGCAAGGATTCTCTTGAAAAAGTGCATGCTACAGGTCACAAATGAAGTGGAAATTACATGGTACTTTTCTGCCAGTACTTTTGTATAAGGTTAGCCTCTAAGGACTTGTTATAAGATTTCTTGTAAAACAACAATAAATTGAAAAGATAAAAATAGCCGAATTCTTACGACTTCACATTATGTGAGTTGGTAAATCCACTTGCTTTGGTGTTTGTTTGATTTAAAATTTAGGTCAAAAATCCAGTCCTGCACACTTTCTTCCTTTTTCATTTTATCTATTTTATTTCTTCTTGCCCCACTCATTTTGAGCCTTCCATTGTTTTCCTCCTAATTTCATCTATTGTTCATCACCATATTCCATTCCTCATCTAATCCGCTTTTTATCCAAGATATCATCTCATGGATGGTTTAGTCGGGGCCCCACGACACCCACATTGGTTCCATGAACTTGACATCTTAAATAATTCGAGGCGATTCGCGAGAACCCAATTCGGACTTTGCGAACTATCTCCAGACTCCTCGACTTCTTCCTCTATTCTAATAAATTGGGATCACTCTTATACCTCCATTCACCCTTGTGGATGGTGATCGATTTCAGTTCATATTCAATGCTTCATTCATACACATCTAGAATTGACCCTAATTTCCAAATCATCCATTTTTCCATATGGTGCTGAAGATTTCCAGTTTGAGCGGGATTCATCTTTCTATGCAGAATAAAACCTGGACCATGTGCAGATCAATTCTTCTGAGTCTGAATCAGAGATGGCTTCCTAAAGTGAAGGGGAATGGACCGAACCCTCCAGATCAGAGACAACCAGATCAGAACTCAAAGAATGCGTAGTTGTTCACTTTGATCTAGTCCATCCAGGTTACCTTCCAGGAAATGCTAAATGACATGAGGAGAGAAAGAGAGAACATAGGATGGGGAGGAGGAAATGAAGATGAAAAAGAAGATGGACCCTGTGGAGGGTCGGAAGATGAGGGAATAGGAGAGGCTCCAAAGCTTACTCTAAAGGAGACCTACAACTTTGGCACTTTCCAGATGATTGAATGAATTCAGATTCCACCGATCCATGCACATTTTGAGATTAAGCCTCAAATCCTTGTTCTTCTTCTCATGTTCCATGGGAACACTAATAAAGGACCCTACATTCACTTGCGGTAGTTTGTTCGTATCTGTGGTACCATGCACTACTCTAACATTCCGTTAGGTGTAGTCAAGGTGATGACTTTTCCCTTCATTCCTCAAGACAAGGCCCTTTACTAGGTCAACCATCTGGAAAAGGTCGTACGACATGGGAGGATCTAAAGTTTGCATTACGTCAAAAGTTCTACCCTCTCGGTTGACTCAATCAGATGCGAGCCCGAATAAGTAATTTCTCCCAAGGCCCACACAAGACAATACATGAAACATGGAGGAGATTCATGGACCTGCAATAAAAATGTCCCCACCATGATATCCCTTGATCTAGTTTGGTCCAACATTTCTTTGGGGGATTGAATACTGAGAGTCAGAGGCTTGTTGATGTCACATGTAAGGGATCACAATTTAATAAGGATTGATGGAATCGTTGAATCATCCCATTTAATAAAATGTGTGTCACGTTGTTGTAGTCGGGCAATCAGGATCGATCAAAAATTAACCGCACAAATCGAATAATCAACAATTTAATTAATGAGTAGTTTGATGTATTTTTAACCTGGGCAAGCCCTAGGGTCGACTCAAGGAAGCAAAGGAACAACTTCGGATCAAATTATACGAATTAGCTCAAGATTTCCAAAGGGGATTTTTTCGTAATTTTTTATGCAATAAAAATGCCAAATGCAAATTGCGATTGAATTAAGTTAATAAGAAACACACAACTTAGCAAAATTAAATTTAATGTGAAATTAAGTCAATCTACCCAAGTTATATTTTTCCTGAAAACCTAATCCAATGATGAATGTAAAATGTATTTTTTGGAATTTTTGGGGTTAAAATGCAACACTTAAAAGTGCAAACTTGTTTTGGGTTTTTATGCAATTTTTCATGCAAAAGAATGCAAAAATTATAAAATTTATTGGAACTTAAACATGATGAAAAGAAACTATACTATTTTTTTGGAATTTTCTGACAATATATGAATTTTTACTGAAAACAGAAAGACTGTGAGTGTTTAATTCCTAATAAATCCACAGAATCAAGTTATCCAGAGAAAGAATTATCTCAAATAGATATTTAAATGAGAAATACAGGAGACTTGAAATTTTGCAAAAATAATACTCATGGATTTTATTAAAAATCAATTATTGAAATCACTCAATAATTTATTTGAGGCAAAAAACACATCCATTTTTGATGAAATATGGACAGTAATTAAAGCAAGCAAGAGGCATCAACTCTGATTTTTGCACAATTTTTGGAGCAATATTTAAGTATGTGCGGATTTCATAGCATATATGGACAAAATATCACTGAATTTCAAACTCTGATTTTTAATAAATTATCCAATACTCACAAAAATCTAAATGAATAGACAAAATGTACAGAATTAATATCTAAACAAAATACTATTTTTGTATAAAAAATGATAATAAACGGACATCCAAATTAATGTGTAAATGTAGGGGTTTCTTTGCAATACAGAAATAAAAACTTAACTGAATAAATTGTGCCTAAGGGTACTTTTAGAATTATAAAATTTTACAGGAATCAAATTGCAAATTTTTCCAAAGAAAATAAAAAAAAATGAAAAAAGCGAACCTTTAACGTGGGACTTGGGACCCAAGTTAGGGTATGCTAGGAGGTGGACAGGGGGAGGTGCGGCGATTGGCCGTGGAGCGGGTGGCGCTGCCGGAGGGAGGCGTGGAGGTATGCACGTCCTGGAAGCTAGGTGGAGTGGCAAGGTCGGCGCGGAGATGCGACGTAGCACGAGCGGCCTGCAGAGAGGCGACACCGCACGTGGTGTCGGGGATGAAGGCAGCCTGCGGTTGCGGGGTCAACGATGGCGTCGCACGCGGATGGCGTGCCGTTGGTCGGTGCTGGAAGTCGAGGTCGGCTCCTGACGGTTGGAGGGGGTGCAAAGCGCAGCCGCATTGCGGCTGGAGAGGGCGGAGGCCGTGCTGGCGGTGAAGGAGGGCTAGCGACCCGCGAGTCGTGAACTGTGGGCGGAACAGCAGGTGCAGACGTGCGAGGAGGCGTGCGGGGGCGCGACCCTTCCTGGTGGCAAGGGCGCGACGCACATCCATGTAGGGGATGAGTGGCCAGAGGTGCTCTGCATGGCCTGCAACTTTTTTTTGTTTTTTTTGAAAATTTTTGTTGTATTTTTTAAACATGAAATAGTAGTGAAAATGAAAAGTTGGAAATGTGGTGATTTGGTGAAGGTGATGATATGATGATGTGAAATAAATAAATAAATAAATGATTATGAGGTGGTGATGTTGTGATGACGGTGCTGGTGTTTGATGGTGATGGCGGTGGTTTTGAAAATGATGTGGTGATTGTAATGATGATCAACAAGAAAATGAATAGATGATGTTAGATAAAAAAATTGAGAAAGTAAAGATAGAGAATTTACCTTGAATTTCGCCAGACGACGGAGCTGCGGTGCGTGGCTCCTGTCCTGGCCTCAATCAGCTTGGCGAAAAGCTGAGAAGCTGGACAATCCCCTTGTGGAGGGATGCTACGTGAACAAAACTCACAGATCTCACCAATAGACGAAGATGGCTGGAACTCATCGTCGCTCTACAGAATAAGGTTGTCGTTGTCACCTCGACCTCTCTGGAGCTGGATTTCTTCTCACGAAATTGGCGGATGATGTGAATCGGGGGAGGAGGATAGAATAAAAAGGAGGAGAGGGATGTTAGAAAAGAAGTAGAGAAAGTGGGTAAAATGGGGAGTTGGTGACTTGGAGTGGAGGACAAGTAAATGGAGAGGAAAGTAAAGGAAAAAAATAAATAAAATAAGTAGGCTAAAAATTAAAGAAGAGAAAAAAATAAAATAGAAAAATAGAAAAATTAAATTAAATTAATTAATTTAAAAATAATAAATATATAAATAATAGATAAATAAAATAAATTACAAAAATAATAAAATAATAAAAAGGGGGGGTGAGACGTGGTGGCTCCAGGAGCTGCCACGTGTCCCTCCCAGAAAAATCACAAATTAAATGTGAATAAAAATAAAAAAGGAATAACAAAAGAGGTCAAATCAAAAGTAGTCAAAACGAAAGTTGCTCATCTTGACTAGATCTACAACTTCTGTGAAGGATCAAAAATTAAAAGAAGTCATATGTACAAAAAATATTTTTGGGGGTACCTTATAGATATAAAATACCGCATTTTTATCTTTTGCAGATTTTTTGTTATTTTTATTAAGAGAAAAATTAAAATAAAAATAGAGAAAATATGGAAAAAAAATATTTACAATTTAATCTATTTTTTGTATTTTTAATAATTAAGAAAATATAAGGATAAAATAAAGGGTATTTTAGTCAATATGTACAATATACAATAGGGGCCCAAAACCCAAGTTTCACATATTATATCCGATTTTTATGAAATTAGTCTTATTTTGAAGGTCTTTGAATGTATATACTTTAAAAGTGAGTATACCTAAATATGACATTATGTGAGAGAGATATGCACGTTTTAAAGGTTCATAGTCTCAAACTTGATTTGGGTTTTATTGGACAATTTTACAAGTTAGTATTTTTTTGATATTTTTCCTTTGTTAATGTTAGTAATATATACACTATAGAGTTGATTTTATTGGATTTGGAGTTAGTATAAAATAGATACAGATATGGTATTTACAGGTGATCATTTACAAGTGAATTTGGCTCCTTATTTAATGCAAATATGAATGCTAAAATGCAGATATTATTTACACATGCATGAATGCTAATTATACAATATAAGTGATGAAATGCATCTAATTACTCGAGAACAAAGCTCTATTTTCAACTTTTAGAGTGACGAATCACAAATTCATCAAGGATGAAGACTTGGTATGGTGGATTTTCAAGGAAATGGCTGAAGGAGTGGCCACATTGTCTTCATCACGTGCATATAAGAAGCCAACCCATATCCTCCACAAGTCAGTTCACATGGCACAACTCAAGAAGTGGACATGGATGAGATCTCCAATCTCGACATCATTGGGGGCCACCTGTCCAAGGTCGATATTATTGAGAAGAGATCACAAGACCTTGAGAAGTTGTCACTGCCGACATCTGGAAAGCTAGATCAAATTTTCAAGCAGCTAGAGCTATTAGTTAGTATCATCAATGTTGTGTCTGCAAGTCAACAGACACAACTCTCATTGAGTCGAAGGAGCCACAATCACCACGGCCTAATTAGCCAAGTTTAGGACAACCTCATGTTTAGCACATACATTATGTGCATGCTCCTGAGAAGACTCCACCATCACCGCAACAACATCTTGTTGTATGCGAGCCCCAACCCCCTTATTATGATCCATATTTTCCACCTCCACCCCAAATCCAGGAGGTTAATGGTATATGAAATAGTGACGCGCAACTGGCACATCCAGGCTGACACCAACATGGCTGGTCGTCGGCGCTAAGGCCATACCACCAACCTTTAGGTGGAAGGTTCGTCCAGAACCAGCCTCTGCAACAACAACCTCCACCCTATAATAACATTTGGAAGCATAATAAAAATTACCAACATCCCATGTACCACCAGTACCTGCCGCATCACCAGTACATGTCTGCTCATCAGTATCAGCTTCCTCTCCTCCTCAATTTCACCAGTAACGACATCCTCCTCACTCCAATTCTCAGTATTCCCATCAGTAGCCTCAACCGTATCACTCTCAATGTGGTCAGTACACTGAATCATCCGAGACAACTCCTGTGAACCCATCCCTAGACTGCTTGGCCCAACTCGTCAAAGGCTTAGAAGAGATGTCCCAAAAGCTTGATGACCTCACTAGAACCAAGACTCCTATCCTAGTGTAGGTTGAGGCCAACCCCAATAACTTCAAGCATAAAGAGCATGTAGTTTGTGATATCCCATCAGATCCCACAATCCAATATCTTAGATTATGTTTTATCTCATGTAGTGACCCTTAGGAGCGACAGGACATTGCAACCTTCTGCAGTTGCCAAAGGGAAGAAATAAAGCAACTTCTAGGGAGTCATATTCTACATCAATTGGTCTAGCAGCAGATCCAAGTGAGGAAAAGATGATGGAGGAGCATCACCAACCATCCACCACCACTAAGAGAAAATTTCAAAAAAAATCAAAACAAAAGTTTCCAAAAATAAAGAAAGAGCCGAAGCCTAGGAGGAGCCCGCACCAGCAACACTTCCGGCATAATCTGACGAAGCCAAAGATCATGTGGATAATTTTTTACCTATTTCGCATGGTGGCCTCTCTTCTGGCTAGCCATATGTACATAATGATGTAAATAAGAACTCTGAATTTCCTTATGTGAATATTCCGTTTCCTAAAGCAATGAAAAGTACCAAAAAATTTATAAATTTGAAAAAATGCATTGTCCGACCCTAACATTGTTGATATTATTAAAAATCTTGTGTTAAAGATACCATTGATGAAGGCCATGAACTAAATTCCAACAGTCAAGAAAGGATTAAAAGAGGCATGTACCTCCAAGCGCCAGCCCCATAAGAACATACACAATCGAAGAGATAAATACAAATACATTCTAATCATGGACAAAGTGAATGCAATCAGTGACCTCCTTAGAAAAGAAAGATAAGGGATCACCCAACATCAGATTCCAGATATTTGATCAAGTGTTCGAGCAAACTCTGCTTGGTAGTGGGTCTTCAATCAACCTCATGCCTTCCTCACTACTTGAAGATTTAGGCTGGCCCACTTAAACCCACACAAATGATCCTACAGTTCGCAGATCGATCTATTAAGCAGCCCAGAGGTTTATTGGAGTACATTATTGTGACTGTGCAGGACATGAGGTCCCTAGTAGACTTTGTGGTCTTGGATATGGATTCTCCTACACCGTTTCTCTAGACTCAAATTATTCTTGGTTGACCGCTCCTTAAAACAATTGAGGCAGTCATTGACTACCGGTTTGGGAAGATTAACATTTCGCTACTGCGGTAACCGAGTCACAATGGACATGGTCGCCGATCTGAAATCCACATCTGACGGAGGCAAGCCAAAATCAGTTGTAGAAGACTATGATATTGTTGATGTCATCGATAAACATATTTCTCTAAATGACATTGTCACATACGAAATCCTCTCTTCAGAGAAGGACCTGGACATCACAATCAACACATGCTTCCTTGTAGACTAGGAGATCGATTTAGAATCAATGATTAACATATTTCAAGAGGATTCCGGCCAAATCGAACATGAAGATTTCATTGCAAACGTGCTCGGTACATTATATCAGAGCCAACAATGATGGAGGTAAGCAACACCTCATTGAATCAAGCAGATCACCCACCAACCAGCACCGTCTCAGAAGTGTCCGGGAAGCCGGTTCAAATATTATCAGAACTAAAACAGCTTCCAGCATGCCTCAAGTATGCTTTCCTTGTGGGTGAAGACAACATGTATCTGGTCATCATTAGCAAGCTGAACCTGAATTAGGAATCTCGATTTCTCGAGGTTCTGGAAGAAATCTACAAGGCTCTTGGTTGGAATGTTTCAGATCTCTACGAGATCAAGCTAGCCTTTTGTTCACACCACATTTATCTGGAAGATAATGCCAAGCTATCTTGAGAGTTTCAAAAAAGTCTGAACCCCAATCTGTGAGACATCGTCATGAAAGAAATCACTAAATGGTGTGAAGTCGATTTTATTTATCCCATATCGGATTCCTAATGGGTGAGTCCCTTGCACGTAGTTCCGAAGAAATCAAAGATCACTGTGGTTACCAACGACAAAGGAGAGAAGATCTCTACTCGAGTACCAACATCATGGCGTGTGTATGTTAACTACTGATGCTTGAATTCAACAATAAAGAAGGACCTTCTCCCTCTATTTTTTATTGATCAAGTCATGGAAAGTTTGGCCGGCAAGGAGTTCTTCTGCTTTCTTGATGGGTACTCTAGGTACAACACAGTGGCAATCACCACTAAGGAATAAGAGAAAATGACATTCACTTGTTCGTTTAACACCTATGCTTTTAGTGGAATACCCTTTGGTTTGTGCAATGCACCTGTAACATTCCAGAGATGCATGCTTGCTATTTTTGCCAATATGGTTGGCACTTTTCTCAAAGTGTTCATGGATGACTTCTCAGTCTATGGTAACAGTTTCGATTCTTGTCTCGAGCATCTAGACTGAGTGCTTTAGAAATTCCATGAATTAAATCTCATATTAACTTGTGATAAGAGACACTCCATGGTCATTGAAGGGATGATGCTGGGCCATGCCGTCTACAAGCGTGGCATGGAAGTTGAACCGGTGAAGGTAGATGTGATCACAAATTTAGAGACACCTTAGAATGTTAAGAATGTGAGGTAATTTCTTGGGCATGTTTGCTTCTATCGTTGACTCATCAAGGACTTCAATATGTTTGCATGATCTCTTACTAAGCTACTCTACAAGGAGGCCACATTCATCGTTGAGCAATAGGTTCCCCAATCTTTTCAACAACTGAAAGGCCTTGTCACTGAGGCTCCGGTCCTAACCACCCAATTGGTCTTTCCCATTCGAGATAATGACGGATGCATCAAACTTTGCAGCTGGGTCTATACGGGACAAAGAAGAGACAACATACCCTATGTCATTCACTACACCAGAAAGACACTTGATGAAGCACAGAGAAATTACACAGTAACAGAGAAAGAATTGATGGTAGTTGTCTTCGCTTTAGATAAGTTCAGATCCCTACCTTCTTGGATCTAAGGTAATTATTTTCACTGACCACTCCACTATCCGATACTTACAACAGAAGAAGGATGCCAAAACATGCATTCTCAAATGGATCGTTCTCCTCTAAGAGTTTTACTTGGAAATCGGAGAAAAAGAGGTGTTTTTAATTCATTAAAAATGCTTGCAAAAAAATTGTACTTTGTACATATGGTTTATTTTATCTTTCTGTTCAACATGAACTTGTAGATCTCTTTGAGATCTACAACTTTCATGTTTTGACTTTTTTGATTTGTAGTTCTTTTACTTTGATTTTTCTTTGTTTTTGCATTTTATTTATTTTCTATTGGGCCACGTGGCACCCCTAGGGCCACCAACGTGGCCCGCTCCTCTTTTCCCCATGCACCCCACTCCCAACCCTATGATCTGATCCCCATATCAGATTAGAGCTGTCCACATCCGCTTGCATCTCCACCATTAGATCAAATCTCCAGATCTTATCAAGGCCGCCTACACCCACCTCCACGTGGGCCATTGGATAGTGAGATCCAACCGCTATCCCCTCGTCTCCTACCTACAGTAACTGCTACCACCTCACCACCCTCGTCCCCCTTCCATTTCTAGATACCACCAAACGTTGATGTTACCCATTCCAGTCACTTCTCCAAGTAGCCCAACCCTCCTTCTTTCTCATGCACCCCTTACTACCTCACGACTTATGCTTAGGGATGTGTACAATGGTGACAACCTAGGTCCACCACCCTCCTGTAACCATTGACCACCACCTTCAAAACTCGTTCCTTAGCGACTCCAATCTCCTCGCCCACCATTTCACGATCTCACGCCTAGTCGTCCCCCTCCTCCTATGACAGAGGAGCGAGAGGTCGATGCAATACAATGGCTGGAGGATCATGTGTCGACCCTTGGCCTCCAACCAAGTAACAGTGCCTTCTCTGCAGTTAATCGAGCTCCTAAGCATGACTGGCCTTATTGAGAGAAGACCGGTGCTTTGATTGAAGTTCAGCTCAAGCCATATCCTTTTCCCTTCCTCCTTCTCCGATCAAGTAAGTTCCTTTTCTACTTTCTCTTTTTTTTCGATTTTATTTGCAGCTCACACACTACCTTCCCTCCACTTGACCACACCATCGTCTCTGCCAGACCTCCCTCATTTCTGTGGTAGGTCCCTATCACCGCCTCCTCTCATCCAAAACCTCCACCACCCTAGGCCTTCTTCTCCGACGGAGCCAGAGAAGAACCCATCTAGGAAACCCTCTTCTTTTCCCCAATTGCCCTCCATTCCATCTCTCTCCTCTTCGACTCTCCCCCGCTAACCCCTTTTATAAGTACTATCTTCATATGCCGGACTTTAGGCCAAGCTCCATTCTAGAGCTCTTCCTCCAACGAGCTGACATCGATGACCACTTCCTGAAGGTTCCGTGCCTCCCCCTCCATCTGGTCTTCATTACCAACCATCCAGGAGCCTCTCATATCATCAGTACCGACGGAGAAGGGTGGAGGAGGCATCTCGCCACAGTTCCGTTCATGTCGTCGAGGGATGGAGGAGAGGATAGGCCTCGAGCTACAAGTGTCGTTTGATGGTGCCCCTCCGACGTCCATCCAATAGCTGTGGAGCTGCCATGTCATCACTTCGGAGTGTGGAGGCTCGACAGGACCGAGCCTTGCTTGAAGCATCTCAAGCCGCCATGCGGCCCGAGCCTCCTACACCGGTTCTGGCCCACCAACCAAGCCTCCACCCACATGCCCTGCACGTGAAGGCTTGGAAAAATTGCAGCAACATGTCTAAACTTATCCAAAATTACAAAATGATCCTCCCCAGGTATGTGTGACTTACGTGCCCACCTGGGAAAATTGCATCGGGGCCCTGTCGGCTTTACAAATGCCCCAGACAGGACCTATTTGAGAACTTTCTTCTATTTATTTTGCATATTTTTTCTTACATTTATGCCCCTAGACTATTCCTTGGGTATCTTGTGCATATGAACTATGATTTCAATTTTGTTGTGTTGCTTGTTTAATTTTTTATCTATGGCATGACATATTTGCTATTTTGACACTTAAATCAGTGTGCTAAATTTAATGATTATTGTGTCACTTGCTCATTGATCTTTAATGCCATCTGCTTATCAATTGATTAAATTTGGTCCATTAATAGTCAATAAAATTAGTCTAACTTATTGCTCATGTTATTGGTCACTTAGGGGCATCTTTGTGCATGTAAATACCTATTGTTTTGCATATTATTTCTGTTGCATTAAATCATCTCTTTTAAAATGCATAAAATAAAAAAATGCATACCATTCAATCATCATATCTGTGCTTCATTTTATGCATCTTTTATGAATTGTCTGTGTGTTGACCTAGGTGGAGAAATAATTGCTTAATATGAATAATAGATCTGATTAATCATCGAAGAGGTGTGTGTACATCTGTTAGACCTTGGTAGACTTGCAAAGTAAAAATTCTCCACATTCAAAAGTGTTGTTTCTGATTGTTTCGTCTGCGCCTCATGTGCTACAACAATATACCATTATTAATAGAGGAAAAACACTTTCATCAACCACATTGTGAGTGATTTAGTTAATTAGATTAATAATTTCATTTCCTCGATCGTAGTTATTTTCATAATTAATTATTATTATAATTTAGGCAATTGCATCTTTAAAGCGGTTATTGTTTGAGAGTTCACATGTGTAAAAAAACTCGAACACTTTTATTCATTTGATTGCGGTTGTGTCGAAAGTGGGTCTCGACTTGAGTGACGAAATTAGGATAGGCACACGATAGTTTTTGCATCAAACATGATTGCGCCCTCGTACTTAAGGCCACACTTAATCAATAAGATTCACCATCATTAAATATTCATTACTGAGACATACTTAAACATGTATGATTTAGTTCAAACTAAAATCTGATTCTTCCCCTCTAACAGTATACTGTTTAGGTGCAAGTTTTTTTATCAAGTTGCATGCATTTGGTGTAAGATTTAGAATCCAGTCTTGCATAACATATGGAGAGTGCTGGGAAGCGTTGTAAGTATACTTCTTCCTGAGCATGCATCATTAATTTATCGCTTGCATTATGTTTTTCAATTCATCCTTTGATTTTACAACCTAGGTCTAAATGGAAACAAGATTGAATGTTAGACGTATATTTATTGTTCTCACATAATATCAATGAAAACAAACAATAAAATTGGGACTGAATTGAGCAATTCGATCAAAAGATCTTGGAAAAAAATGAACACTTGTATTACGAGTGCATAAAGCCCTCATTAGACACATTTACTTAACCCTAGATAGAGTGATTGGGGACATAGTGTAACACTCAGATTTGAAATCGAATCCGATCCGATTTTGGTCCATATGATCTGACAAAACTATCAATCGATATTAAACAACATAAATCGATCCATAGATCATAAATCAAATTCGTTTGGGTACAATTGACTAAAAATTAATTGCATCGTAATTTGTATCATCAGAAAAGTCGTGATGCAGTCCAAACCACAAAATAAATTGAGACCATCACAAATTTCATTTCGATAAATAAAAAAAGGGATTTTTACACCCATAACCCTGAGTAATTTTGCAATAACATTCATAACCCTTATATAATCATGAATTACATGAGAAACCCTGTATAATGCTTAACTCTTACATGACATAACCCTTTGTCATGTTCTGTTAGGGATGTCTGTTATGTTTGACGATTTCCGTTAAAAAATACAAACAACCCTTAATATTCACTCTTATTTACGAAACATGCCATCCTCTTCGAACCCCACCCCCCTCGCTGGGAGCAAGCCCCGCCACCCCCATCCCCGACAGCCAGAGTCGGCGGAAGGAAGTATAGGCACGTGCCAAGGGAGGGAAAGGACTAGGAAAAATTATGGCCCAGAGATGCTGACTTCCCCAGATATATAGAGATATAAGGAAAGGGAAGAAGGAAGTCATTTCATTGGTGGCTATAGGTATGAGGAGGCGGCCAGTGATTGATCCAGTGCTTTCCCAGGATATGGATATTCAATCATGTCAGAAAGGAGAAAAGCCATAGGCCTTATAGATAAGGGCAGTCTTCCTCTACATTGCTGTTCTATTAAATACAATAATCATAATTGGAATCATTCTACCACTTCTTCTCGGAGTAGCCTTTTTAGTGCTAGCGAAACGTAAAGTCATGGATTTTGTGCAACGTCGAAAGGGTCCTGATGTAGTGGGATCTCCCACTCCTTTGTCATCCGACTTTCGTGCAGCTTACTTGAGGGTTATGTACAAGAACTTCGCTCCAGGAGCAAGTAGCTTGCCTTGTCAGCTCTGATGCAACCATATAGTCTGCAAGCTGCTCCACCCCCCCAATCGACCGACCCTGCACGCCCCCGCCCCCAACCTCCCATCGGCCGACCTGCAAGTCTCCCCCTCGGTCAACCAACACTACAAGCCCCCCCCCTCGTCGACCGACCCTACAAGCCCCCGCCCCCAACCTCCCGTCAGCCGACCTTCAAGTCTCCCCCTCCTCGGTCAACCGATACTACAAGCCCGCCCAACCCCCCCCCCCCCTCCGCGGCCTCGTTCAACCTCTGCTCCTGCCAATCCCCCAACCCTTCCTCCGCTCCTGCCAATCCCCCAACCCTTCCTCCGCTCCTGCCAATCCCCGAACCCGTCGTCGTCTGCAGCCGAATCCCCCCTCCCCCCTCCCCCCTCGGGCCGTCCTCTACAGCCAAAGCCCCCCTCATCGACCCCTGTCGACCTTTTCTCTCGCCGTCCAACCACCCCCCTCCCCGGCCTCTTTCAACCTCTGCTCCCCCCCGGGCCGTCGTCAGCATCCAAATCCCCCTCCCTGACCCCTGTCGACCTCTGCTCCCGCCGTCCCCCCCCCCCCCCCCCCGGGGCTGTCGTCTGCAGCCATAGCCCCCTCCCCGGCCCCCATAGACCTCTACTCCCGCTGTCGTCTGTAGGCAACCCCCCCCAAACCACTCGATCATCCTCTGCTCTTGCCACGCCTAGCCCCCCAACCAGTCGGTCAACCTCTGCTCCTGCCATGCTCCTAACCCACCATCATCTGCAGGCAAAGCCCCCAACCATTCGATCGACCTCTGCTCCTGCTACGCCCCCAACCCGCCAAAGCCTCCTCTACCCCCCACGCATCGACCGACACCCCCACCCCCCGCGCATCACCGCTGCGGGCTCCCCCCACCACGCGTTGACCTCCGTAGAAGCCCCCTCCGCCCCCGTGCATCGACCGACCCACCCCACCCCCAGCACGTCACCTAAGCATGCTCCCCCGCCGCCGCGCGTTGACCTCCGCAAAAGCTCACTCTGTGGCATCGACTGCCCAGTCCTGCCATTTCTAGCTGCTCAAGATAAATACGTGGGATATTTTTTTAATTTAGATTAATCCCAGCTGTTAGATGGTTGACTTGTTAGATTAACTCAATCATCTGGTTGAATTATTGAAGTAAAGTAACAGAACGTTATGGATGTAATACGACACACTTATTCAGGGTCTTGAGGGTAATTCGTGATTATGCAGGGTTATGAATGTTATTGTGAAATTACTCAGGGTTATGGGTGTAAAATCCCATCAAAAAATGGAATAAACCATTTGTCGATTGATGGTCGTTTGACCCATTTAAATTGCAAAATGTAATCATAAATCAAAATGATAGTTCACCAATTTCTGAATCTATCTTAGATTAGAAAAATATGAAAATTATACCTATTTGATCATCACTCTGAGACGGCCAAAACACACCATTAATCATCTGAATCAAAGATTCAGAGTGGAAATGGGGATAGCTTTGTTATTTCGCATAAGTTAGAAATAAGGGTTTTAAAAAATATATGTCAAATTCAACACACCCATGTGTGCCCTTCTCTCCCTACAGTTTGACACCTCAACTTCTCCCTTTCTTTATAAATATCACCCCAAATCGCTCTTCTTTTCCCCATCTCTTCTTTTCTTCTTCTCTTTCTCTCCTCCACCGAAGGAGCTGATCTCCTTGTACTGCTGCTGCCATTGCAATAGCTCTTGTTGTTGTTGCTGTTGTCTTTTAGCAGTTGAAGCTGCTGCTGCTGCTCCAGCAGCTGCGGATGCTTTGTATATTGTGCTACTGCTGTAAATTCCATTTTTCCTCTAACTATGGAGATTCAAAGTACAATCTTACCTCCTATTTTGCTGCCATTTGTGTAGTTTTATAGATTTCGATTCCAAATTCAAATCCAAGTTTTTAACTCCTGATTTCATAAAATAAAAAAATGAAAACTTGAGGATTTGAGGCATGCAAGTTACTGTATTCATTATTCACTGATTTGAAAACATAGAAGCTAATTCAAGTCCAATTTGTTAAACTCATGAATTCCAAAATTTAAGATGAATTTGGGGATAATTGAGCATTTTCTGTTATTGTTTAAAACTGAATTTTGTGGGTAAATTTGGATATAATTGAGCATTTTTCGGCTACTGCTTGATATTGAATTTTGGGGAAAAATATGGGAATAATTGAGCATTTTTATACTACTATTTGATACTGAATCTAGGGGAAAATATGGGGATATTTGAGCATTTTTTGCTAGTATTTGATGTTGGATTTTGGGAAGAAAATAAGATGATATTTAAGCATTTTTCTGCTACTACTTGATACTGAATGTTGGGGGAAAATATGGAGATATTTGAGAATTTTCTGCTACTGTTTGATTCTAATTTGGGGGGGGGGGGTTGGAATTTGGGGACATTCTAAGCATTTTCTGCTATTGTGTTAATACTGAAATTGGGGGAAATTTGGGTGAAATTTTATGCATTTTCTGCTACTATTTTAATACTAATATTCCAAGCATTTTCACGGGTAATTATACGCATGATGTTGCTGCTCAAAAGTTACTGATTAAAAAATTTAAATCTAATTTAAGTTCAATTTCTTAACTCTGAATTTCATAATTTAAATTTTAAAAACATGGGGTTTTGAATGCAAGTTATTGCTGCTCATTGACCTTCCGAGGGTGAATCTATATCATTGTATTGCCAGATGCATTGAAAAAATGGATTAGATCCCCATTTTTGGGATAAGAATATTTTGGTATTGGCTTTAAAAATTTACAATCTCAATAGAATAGAAGAATAATTCGAATGCTTGGTTCGATCATTTTCTTGGAAATCCTAAGGTATATCGGTTCCTTTGAACAAAGAAGTGGTTCTATTAAGACCTTGCTATAGTTACTAACCAGTATAGATTCATAAACATGGTTTTGGGTCAGTATAATCTTACCACCCCTATTTTGATTATATTGTCTTGGTTGAACACCAATGGTCTGTGTCCAAAGTGTTGTACCGATCCATATTCAACAACCTCTCTCTATTCAATCTTCAAGTTCTACCTACCAATCTCTATCTATTAGCATTAACTTATTATCAACTCACTACTTGGGTGTATAAATCTTTATCCATCATCTGTTGCAGTAATTATGGCAACTATGTGCTTCTCTACTTGTGAATCAGAAATGATAGATATTTGTACCGATCAAGGTGCCCCTTACACCTGATTGTGTGAGGGTGCGATGACCGTCAACTAGGCTGGAGTTAGGATTCCCAGATTGGGCAGCGGCTGCCTAGTGTGCAGGTCTAGGATCCCGGTCTCTTCCACGATTTTATTGTGAGCTTGTAGTTTTATACTTCTCTGAGATCCACATGTTTTTATTTTGACCAGTTCTACTGATCCTATGTTCTGTTAGGGTGTCTTGGCTAGAGGACGCTTGATTTTTCTTCAAGCTCGTTTAGCCCATATCTACACCGGTTAGACAGGACTTGAGTGACTCGGGCCAGAGAGTCTCTCCTACCCATCTCAAGGGCTTAGTTGGAATTTGCCTTGCTTTCTCCTGGATTGCACTTACTGAGAAAGCAAGACGGAAGAGTCTCATAAGAGGTTTCTTCACTGCTTGAGTTTGGTTACTGTTATGGCAGTAGGTTCTGGCGAGGATAAAGTTTAGATCATGAAAATCTTCATCAATCATCTATATTTAATAAGATCTATAATCAAATCTTACAATTGACAATGATGAAAAAAGGATGTAAATTTAGATCTAGATCACTTATTCCATCATGATCTTATAATGAATCAAGGAAAATATTAATGTTGATAACTGAGGCATGGTGAGTGAAATAGGAGATTAGTATACTGAGTAGATAGAAAACCTTATTTCCATGCAAATATCTTAAATAATTACAATGTCATTACCTATCTACCTACTTTCTTTTTATAACCACTTAAACATCTGTTATTTTTATAATTTTAGTTGTACAACACATTTGTTGACATCCATCTGTTCCTAACATGGATGGCAGGAGAGGCTCCTATACCTTAGTAGTCGATTTTTAGGACACTTAGATTTTGGTGATCAGACATTTGCCTTTGATGGTACACATGACAGTCATTGTATAGATAAATGTATATATTTTGTGTTTCTTTTTCTCTTCTATCCTATTTCTGAGATACATGTATAAATGATGAAAATTTCCTTTTGATGCATGGTGTACTATATAGATATAAATGCCAAATGTTCTGAAGTGACACATGTTGTGATGTGGTTTCTTAATAAATAGTGAATGCCATTCAATCACAAATTTTTTTCCTCATTTTTGTAACTTAGTAATATAAAACATAAATTAAATAATATTAATGTTGTGTAAACGGGTAGCTCGGATCCCAGGGATGTGACACGTAGCCCCTAAGGTTTGTGCCCAAATCTCTGGACTTGCCCACTAAGTCTCAATTTCTTACTCTCATGGATTTGGGAGCTGCAAGGGCTTGTCCCAAACCTTAGTGTATGCTTCAATTGTGTATGGCTGTGTGTCTCTTTTGGGGTGTGATATTGAACCCAACAACCCACGACTATCACTCATTGATTGAGAGAGAATACATGAACACCGTTGTGCGTAAGGCGACTCCCTGTGTGTAATGATCCAAAATATTGTTCTATCACCACCTAAAATTTACGATATAATTCAATAGAGCCCTTGCGATCTTCACATGTGAAGTTGGTGAATTTAAAGGGTTGATTTGTGTTTGAATTATGTTAGTTTACTCCACACATTTGTGTGCACTCAGGTACATAGGATATCCATTGCTTATCGTATCTATCTCGATCCTCATGATATTGAAGATGACTAGTAGGGGGGATTATTGTTCATGCTTTATGAATCTATCTCTGAACCCTTCAAAGGTTTGTCTTTCATGGTCTCTTCACTTCCTGGACCTCCCTGGACTCATGACCCTCTTGAGTCCTTGTTCACTCACTTTGGGGTTGGTCGCACACCGACCAACCCCTTCCTTTCTTTCCTACTCATTGAGGAAGACCTTTACCTAGGTGAGGTTGATTTGAGTTCAATAGCTTCCTCTAATTTGAACCCCTTTTCTGATAAAGGAAACTAGGAAGATTCAGTTAAGATGCTTCCCAAAAGAAAAAATGATGATGAGGAGCAATGTGAAGACCCAATGCAGATGATATTATCTAGACTTGTTGCATCTGAGCAACAGAATGCCCTTTTTAGAGCTTAGATAAGACAATTGAATGTGGAGGTAGATGTACACATGGATGAGGCCTACAACCCGTGATAGTTTAAAATGTAAAATTACATGAGTCCCGTAGAGCCTGAGGTTGAATCTGAGTTAAAGTCACCGTTTCTGAATTCGCTACCGTACTTCAATGGGAATGCCCACGTGGAACTTTATGCATTCCTAAGGAACTTTGAGCTCGTTTCTGCTATCCTTAGATACCCTAGGGTTAGCCAAACTTATATTAGGCTCACAACCCAACCATTTACCTTGGGGGATAAGCCCGACTACTGGTTTAAGAACTTAGGTGTATTGGTGACCACCTACAACCGGTTTAAGGGCATGTTCTTAAATAAGTTCTACCCTTTGAGTAAAACTAATCAGATGAGGACACCATTTCACGATCTCACGCCTAATCATCCCCCTTCTCCTGTGATAGAGGAGCGATGCGTCGATGCGCTACAATGGCCGGAGGATCAGGTGTCGACCCTTGGCCTCCAACAGAGTTTCAGTGCCTTCCTGATTGCTATTCGAGCTCTTAGGCATGGCTAGCCTTGTTGAGCGAAGATCGGAGCTTCGATTGAAGCTCAGTGCGAGCTACATCCTTTGCTCTTCCTCCTTTTCTGATCAAGTAAGTTCCATTTCTACTTTCTCTTCTTGTTTTCTCTGATATTATTCGCAACTCACACACCACCTTTGATAATTGTCTCTGACTAAGCGGGTAAAAATTGTCGGTGTAGAAACCGCTAAAGAGAGAGAGAGTCAGTTAATCAAAAAATTCAACTCTGATTAAAAATGATTAGAGTTGTTCATTATTTATTTATCTAGGTAAGTGTGCTTGGGTCAAACACAAGGAGGCAGAAAATCGTGCTAAGGATTTTCGAAAAGAGAACATATTTTTTTGATATTTTTTATCCCTCTTTTCTTTTCTTCTTCAAGATGTGAAAACTCTTTTTGTGATTTAATTTTTTATCTGTTTTACTATTTTAATTTTAATTTCCAAAGTGATATTTTGCAAAATATTTATCGAAAATATAATACGTGGAATAATATGGAATATAGGTGATATTATATAGTAGATAAAAGACTCGAGCAACGGGCTCGAAAGAGGACACGGAAACAAATCAAAATGGGTTGAAGATTGAGAAAGAAAATCAAAATAAAATGCGATGAAAAATCATCGAAAAAGTCAATACAAAATAAAGTGTCAAAATTACTACGATGAAATAATAAGGTCTAAGGTTAACAATATTCACAATAGTCCAAAAATAATGTGTAAAATATACAAATAGAACAAATGAAAGGTTTATTGTAATTAGGTCCGTGGTCAAGGACCTAATTGCAAGAAATTTTGGATTTATTAGAAATAGGTCCCTACATGGGGAACTAATTATAATTATAAAAGAATTTGGAGGCTTAAAGGACTTTCTGGAAGCGGCATGGGTTCTTTATGAAAAAATTATACTCCTTGGCAATGGACGGTTAGATTAAGAGCGACTGAGATGATCAGAATTGTTGGTGGCGGACATGTGTTGCCCACCTGCTATCCGAGTTCTTGGGGGTGTTCTTCCCCTTTTCTGGAGAACGACAACAATGGGAAGAGTGAATATTGTTTCTTTGTCGATCTTTAGCGATGCTACTCCTCTAGCAGGGCCTGGAGGAGGTCTCCTACCTCCTTCGAGCTTGCCTGCGGTGGGATGGAGTTGAATAAGAAAGTTGCGACTACTAGAAGAAGTTGACTAAGGTTTGAAACACTAGCCAGATTTGTTGCTTGATTTCCTTGTACATAAGTCTCAGAATTAAATTGATGAATGTTGTGCTCCTAGTGCATAGCTGCAAGAAATAACTTGCTTGCTCGATTCATGAGAAAATCGACCAAAAATAAAGTGAATTGCATGTTCAAAGTGGAGTTCCAGAAAATGGATATCAGATGAACTTTGAGGTGATTTGGACTCGAATTGGGCACTGATTGATATTGTGAATCAAAGTGGAGTGATTAACGAAGCTAATGAAGTGATTACTACCATTAATTTGGGCACACAAATCGAGAAATAGAAAAGGAGGTGAAGGTAGTACCTGGGGTTAGAAGGTATAAGACCTTCTTGGTGGTTGCTCGACAGACCGGCTTTTCTGGAGTTGCATACGGGCAGAGTAACCATGATACAAGGTTGATGAAGCCCTGGAACATCTCCTCGATGATCCTTCTTCCACGTGGGGAGGTCCTCTGGCCTGGTAGGCCATAATATAAATTATGTTATAAAATAGATATTAAATAACAAACAATCTTATTTTAAAAAGGTGTAAAAATAAAAAATATAGATAGATAAATTAACTAATTTGTTGTATAAATTATTTTTATAAATAATAAATGTTCAATGAATCACACATATAATATTATGAAATATGTATATAATCTATTTATCAAATAGGCTTTGATTTTTATAAATTAATAAAAAATATGCCTTAATTAATAAAATAATAAATATGAATTGTATGAATTTTTATGGATTATATTAAATTAATATATAAATATATATTCATACACGTATATAGTCTACAGTTCAATTTCATCTATAAATTAAGGTTTTTGATTTATTTAAAATATTAATTTATGTATAAAAATTATGAAATATTTCTTAGATAAAATACAAGATAAAGAAAATAATTAAAAATTATAAAATCATCAAAATTATAGATAGTGTGTTCTAAATAAAATAAATAGCCTAGAAATCCAATTGTCATTTGGTCTCAAAACTGACTTTCTGCAAATGGACTCTGATTTTAGTGAGAACACCTTCATTAATTAGATAATATTATTTTATGAACTTTAAAAGTGAGTAGAGTGAACTTGGAGTTATGATGTTCGGAAGATGAGAAATTAAAAATTTAAAAGTTAGATTTCTTTGCTACAAGATAATATTTTTAACTTATTTTTTTATTTTTCTATACATTTTTGGAATAGGAAAAGAGTTAGGTGAAAAATATTTACAAATGAATTAATAAAAAATCATGAAAATTTTGATAAATATTGATAAATAATGAATAATGTATATAGTGAATAATTAATTCTTTTTGATTTTTTCTCCTTATCTCCATCTTTTTATTTGTTTGTCGACCAATCCATGCTGACTTGGTCTCGACGGTTATATCTTTTAGCTATTTTTATATTTTATAGTCATATTGTACACACATACATATTTAAAGTCTACCTCTTTTTATTTTCTTTCTTTTTATTTCTTTATTTATTTACATGTTTTTAATGCATAAAAGTGGATTTTATTCATGAATGACATTTTGTTAATTAATGGAAATTAATGGATATTTACATGTATTTGTTAAGAATTTTAAGACAAAATGCAGAAAGAATGTTAATAAATCATGGATTCATCAACCTTCCCTTCACTTGACCACACCACCGTCTCCGTCGGACCTCTCTCATCTCTGCGGTAGGTCCCGATCACCAACTGCTCTCCTTCAGGACCTCTACCACCCCAGGCCTTCTTTTTCGATGGAGCCAGTGAAGAACCCATCTAGGGCACCCTCTTTTTCACCCTAATTTCCCTCCATTCCATCTCGCTCCGCTTTAGCTATCCCATGCTAACCCCTTGCAGGTACTATCTTCATATGCTGGACTTCGGGCGGAGCTTCGTTCTAGAGCCCCGCCTCTAGAGAGATGACATCAACGACCACTTCCTGAAGGTTCCATGCTTCCTCCTCCATTCACTCTTCATCACCATCCATCCATGAGGCTCTTGGATCATCAACACTGACAGAGAAGGGTGGAGGAGCTCCAAGTATCTTGCCGGAGTTACATTCACGTTGTCGTGGGATGGAGGAGGAGGATCGGTCTCGAGATACATGTGCCATTGGATGGCGCCCCTTTGACCTATCCAACGGTTGTGGAGCTGCCACGTCATCACTATGGAGCGTGGATTCTCGACGGGAACAAGCCTCACTCGAAGAACCTCAAGCCGCCATGTGGCCCAAGCCACCTACACCGGCCCCGACCTGCCATCCAAGCCTTCGCCCACATGCCTTCCTCGTAAAGGGTTGGAAAAATTGCTGAAACAAGCTTGAACTTCTCCAAAATTACAAAATGGTCCTCCCCAGGTCCGCATGCCTCACGTGCTTGCTAGAGAAAATTGCATCAGGGCCCAACCAACTTTACAAATGCACATTACATGACCTATTTGATTTATTTCTTCTATTTATTTTGCATGTTTTTCTTACATTTATGCCCCCAGACTATTCCTTTTGAGCATATGAACTCTGATTTCAATTTCGTTGTTTTGCTTTTTTAATTTTATATCTAATGGCATGACTTATTTCTTGTTTGTACACTTAAATCAGTATGCTAAAATTAATGATTATTGTGTCACTTGCTCATTAATCTTCAATGCCATTTGCTTATTAATTGATTAAATTTGATTCACGGATAGTAAATAAAATTGGTTTAACTTATTGCTCATGTTATTGATCACTTAGGGGCATCTTTGTGCATGTAAATAACTATTGCTTTGCATATTATTTCTTCTGCATTATGTCATCTCTTTTAAAATGCATGAAATCAAATAAAAAATGCATACCATTCAATCATCATATTTGTGTACCTTTTATGCAGTGTCTGTGTGTTGACCTAGGTGGAGAAATAACCGCTTAATGTGAATATTAAATCTGATTAGTCATCAAAGAGTGTGTGTTCATGTGTTCGACCTTGGTAGACTTGTCAAGTAAAAATTCTCCACACATTCAAAAGCGTTGTTTCTGATTGTTTCATTTTCGCCTCATGTGCTACGATAATATACCATTATTAATAGAGGCAAAAACACGTTCATCAACCAAATTGAGTGACTTAGTTAACTAGATTAACAAAATTCATTCCCTTAGTTGCAATTATTTTTGTAATTATTTATTGTAATAAATTAAGTAATTGCATCTTTAAAGCGGCTCTTACCTGAGAGTTCGCGTGTGTAAAAGAACTCGGACACTTTTATTCTTTTGGTTGTGGTTGTGTCGAGAGTGAGTGTTGACTTGAGTGACGAAATTAGGATAGGCACACGATAGTTTTTGCATCAAACATGATTGTGCCCTCGTACCGTAGGCCACACTTAATCAATAAGATTCATCATTATTAAATATTCATTAATGAGACACACTTAAACATGTATGATTTAGGTCAAACTAAATCTGATTCTTCCCCTCTAAAAGTATACTGTTTAGATGCAACTCTTTATCAAGTTGCATGCATTTAGTGTAAGATTTAAAGTTCAGTCTTGCATAACACATGGAGAGTACTGGGAAGCACTGTAAGTATACATCTTCCTGAGCATGCATCATTAATTTCTTGCTTGCATTCTGTTTTTTGATTCCTCTATTGATTTTACAACTCATGTCTAAAAGGAAACAAAACTGAATGTTAGGCATATCTTTGTTTTTCTCGCATTAATATAAGTGAAAACCAAACTTTGAAATTGGGACTGAATTCAGCAAGTCGATCAAAATAACTTGGAATAAAATGAACACTTGTATTACGAGTGCATAAAGCACTCATTAGACACATGTACTTAACCCTAGATGGAGTGGGTGATGACGTAGTGTAACATTCAGATTTGAAATCGAATCCGACCTGATTTTGGTCCATATGGTTTGACAAAACTATCAATCAATATTAAATAACCTGAATAGATCCATAGATCATAAATCAAATTCATTTAGATACAATCGACCAAAAATCAATCGCATCATAATTCATACCATCGGAAAAGCCGTGATGCAGTCTGAACCACAAAATAAATTTAGACCATCACACATTTTATTTTGACAAATCAAAATCAATGGAATCGACCATTTCTCGATTGTTGGTCGTTTGACCCAATTGAATCACAAAATTTAATCATAAATAAAAACCATAGTTCACTAATTTTTGAATCCATCTTAGACCAGAAAAATATGAAAATTATATTCATTTGATCATCACTCCGAGACAGTCAAAGCGAGCTATTAATCATCTGAATCATAGATTCAGAGTGAAAATGGGGATAACTTTTGTATTTCACATATGTTAAAAATATAAGGTTTTAAAAAATATATGTCAAATTCAACACATCTATGTGTGCCCCTTCCCTCCCTACAGTTTGACACATCAACTTCTCCCTTTCCTTATAAATATCACCCCAATTCCCTCTTCTTTTCCCCATCTCTTCTTCTTCTTTTTCTTCTTCTTCTCTTTCTCTCTTCCACCGAAGGAGCTGATCTCTTTGAGATGTTGCTGCCATTACAACTGCTCTTGTTACTGTAGCTGTTGTCTTTCAGCAACTGAAGCTGCTGATGCTGCTCCAGCAGCTGTGGATGCTTTTCATGTTGTGCCACTACTGTAAATTCCATTTTTCCTCTAACTTTGGAGATTCAAGGTACAATCTTTCCTCCTCTTTTGTTGCCATTTGTGTAATTTTATAGAATTTGATTCTAAATTCAAATCCAAGTTTTTAACTCCTGATTTCAAAAAATAAAAAAACGAAAGTTTGAGGATTTGTGTCATGCAAGTTACTGTACTCATTATTCATTGATTTGAAAATATAAGATCTAATTCAAGTCCATTTTCTTATACACATGAATTCCAAAATTTAAAAGTTGAATTTAGGGACAATTGAGCATTTTCTGTTATTGTTTGATAATGAATTTTATAGGAAAATTTAGAGATAATTGAGCACTTTCTGCTACTGTTTGATATTGAATTTTGGGGTAAATATGGGAATATTAATCATTTTTTCCTACTGTTTGATACTGAATTTTGGGTAAAAATATGGGGATATTTGATCATTTTCTGCTACTGTTTGATACTGGATTTTGAGGGAAAATATGGGGATATTTGATCATATTTTTCTATTGCTTGATACCGAATTCTGGAGAAAAATATGGGGATATTTGAGTATTTTTCTGCTACTGATTGATACTAAATTTTGGTGGTGGTGGGGAGATTTGGGGATATTCTAAGCATTTTCTGCTATTGTGTTAATACTGAAATTAGGGAAAATTTGGATGAAATTTTAAGCATTTTCTGCTACTACTTTAATACTGATATTCTAAGCATTTTCATGGGAAATTATATGCATGATGTTGCTGCTCAAAAGTTACTGATTTATAAAATTTAAATCTAAGTCAAGTTCAATTTCTTAACTCCTAATTTCATAATTTAATTGTTGAAATCATGGGGTTTTGAATGCAATTCACTACTGCTCATTGACCTTCCCCAAATGGTTATAAGATTGGGATGGATCTGTATCATTGTATTGCCAGATGCTTTGATGCAACATATTAGATCCCCATTATTGGGATAAGAATCTCATGGTTTTGGCTTTAAAAATTTACAATCCCAATAGGACAGAAGAATAATTTAAATGATTGGTTTGATTGTTTTCTTGGAAATCCTAAGGTATATCAGTTCCTTTGAACAAAAAAGGGATTCTATTAAGTCCCTGCTATAGTTAGTGTCCAATATAGATTCATAAACAAGGTTTTGTGCCAGTATAATCTTACCACCCATATTTTGATTATATTGTCTTGGTTGAACACCAATAATTTGTGTCCAAAGTATTGTACCTATCCATATTCAACAACCTCTCTCCCTTCAAGTTCTACCTACTAATCTCCATCTATTAGCATTAACTTATTATCAACTCACTACTTGGGTGTACAAATCTTTATCCATCATATGTTGCAGTAATTATGGCATCAATGTGCTTCTGTGCTTGTGAATCAATAACGATAGACATTTGTGTCTATTAAGGTGCCCCTTACACCTGACTGTGCAAGGGTGTGGTGACCCTCAACTGAGCTAAAGTTAGATGCCCAGATTGGGTTCCAAAAACCTAGTGCACAGGTCTAGGATCACAGTCTCTTCCACAGTTTTATCGTGAGCTCGTAGTTTTCTGCTTCTCTGGGATCCACGAGTTTTTTATTTTGACCAGTTCCACTGATCAGGTGTTCTATTAGGGTTCCTAGGCTGGAGGACCATTGGTTTTTCTTCGAGCTCGTTTAGCCCGTACCTACATCGGTCGGGCAGGAATTGAGTGACTCGGAGCATAGAGTCTCTCCCACCCATCTCAAGGGAGTAGTTAGAGTTTGCATAGCTTTCTCCTGGACCGCATTTCCACTGGGAAAGCGAGACGAAAGAGTCTCTTAGGAGGCATCTTCACCGCTGAAGTTTGGTTACTGTTATGCCAATAGGTTCTGACGAGAATAAAGATCAGATCATGAAAATCTTTATCAATCATCTACATTCAATAAGATCTATAATCACATCTTATAATTGACAATAATGAAAAAAGGAAGTAAATTTAGTTTTAGATCACTTATTCCATCACAATCTTATAAGGAATCAAGGAAAATATTAAATGTTGATAATTGAGGTGTGGTGAGTGAAGAAGGAGATTAGTATACCGAGTAGCTAGAAACCTTCTTTCCATACAAGTAGCTTAAATAATTACAATGCCATTACATATCTAGTTGATTTCTTTTTGTAACCCCTTAAATATATGTTATTTTATAATTTTAGTTGTACACAACATTTGTTCCTAACATGGATGGCAGGAAAGGATCTTGCACCTCAATAGTCGATTTTTAGGACACTCGATAGTCGATTTTTAGGACACTTAGCTTTCGGTAATCAAGCATTTGCCTTTGATGGTACACATGACATGCACTGTATAGATAAATGTATCTATTTTGGGTTTATTATCTTTTATCCTATTTCTAAGATACATGCATAAATGATGAAAATTTTCTTTTGATACATGTTGTACTATATATATAAATGCAAAGTATTTTGAAGTGACACATGTTGTGATGTGGTTCGTTAACAAATGGTTAATTCATTCAATCGTGAAAATTGTTCCTCATTTTCGTAACATAGTACGATCAATCATAAATTAAATAATGCGAATGTTGTGTAAACGGGTAATTCGGATCCCAAGGACATCAAACGTAGCCCTAAGGTTTGTGCCCAAATCCCTGGACATCCCCCTAAGTCTCCATTTTGACTCTTGCAGATTTGGGAGCTGCATGGGCTTGCCTCAAACCTTAGTGTACGTTTTAGTTATGTATGCCTATGTGTCTCTTTTGGGGTGTGATATTAGACCCAGCAACCTAGGAAGATCACTCATTGATTGAGAGCATAGTGGAATACCGCTGGGCGTAAGGTGCATCCCTTTATGTAATGATCTGAAATATTATTCTATCACCAACTAAAATTGAATATATAATTAGGTCGAGCCCTTACGACCTTTACGTGTGAAGTTGGTGAATTCAAAGGGATGATTCATGCTTTGAATTATGCGAGTTTACACTGCATAGTTACGTGAACCTTGGTGCATAAGATCTCTATTTCTTATCGTATCTATCTCGATCCTTGTGATATTGAAGATGACTAGTTGGGGGGGGGGGGATTTTTGATACTAATGTGAAGATCTAATGCAGATGATACTAGATAGACTTATTGCATCTGAGCAGCAAAATTCCATTTTTAGAGCTTAGATAAGACAATTGAATGTTGGGGTAGATGTACCCATGGAGGCGGCCTACAACCCGTGATAATTTCGAGTGTAAAATTACATGCGTTCCGTAAAGCTTGAGGTTGAGTTTGAGTTGAAGTCATAGTTCCTGAATATGTTACCGCACTTCAATGGGAACGTCCACAAGGAATCTTATGCATTCCTAAGGGACTTCGAGCTCATTTGCGCTATCCTTAGTCACCTTAGGGTTAGACAAGATTATACTAGGCTCGTAGCCCTACCATTTGCATTGGGGGATAAGGTAGACTATTAGTTAAAGAACTTAGGTGTAGTGGTGACCACCTACAATCAGTTTAAGGACATGTTCTTAAATAAGTTCTACCCTTTGTGTAGAACTAATCAGATGAGAACACAAACCACAAGTTTTTCCCAGCTGCCCAATGAGTTGTTTTGTGATACCTGGGAAAGATTCAAGGATACATTACTTAAGTGTACATGTCATGGTATGGAAGATCCCATTCTGGTCCAGTCTCTTTTTAGCGGTCTCAACCCCAAGGTGCAAGCTTTAGTAAGCGCTGCCTATGGAGGTAGGTACACATCACTAGGAATGGATAACGTTTGGAAGGTATTCGAGAAGATGGTTGAGACAAGACACTCACATAATGCCAGCAGAGTGTATACATAGTCTCCCATCACACTCTTATCTAGAGGGAGAAAGAAGGTTGTGGTCGATTTCTCAAAGGACTTGATTCCTAGCATGTGAATCATTGCTGACAAGCTGGCAGTAGTCGAGAGGATCGACAAGAGGATGAATGAGCTTGACACTAGTCTTTTTGAGCTTCCTAAGCAGATGAAGGAGCTGATTGAGAATGTATCTAAGATAGAGATACCTGCCATGACTACATATGTTGCTCATGTTTACCGATTACACCATGTATAAGAGCATCCGTTGTCAGGGCCACCACGACATGAGTAGAGTACAACTCCAATACCTAATCTAATCAACAACAACCATCATCATCTGATACAACTATTGAGGAACCTCCTCAAGTGTGGGAGGTGAACATTGTATGGTATACTCAATACCCTACTAGGCAGGGAAGTACGAAGGATCGTCAGTCTTACCAACGTCCCCTGACCTTTTACAACACCACATTCACCCCCATCACCTCTTTCGGCACAACCTAACCCTAGATCTTACCACCCCCAACAGTAGAGGCAACACCAACAATAGTATGGTCGTCAGCAGATGTACTAGTCAGGCCAACATGGCCCACATTACCAGCATCACCAACAACAACAACATCAATAGTGTTAGTGCCATCAGGGTCAGTCTTCGTGTTATTCTTCATCTCATCATCAGGCCACTTCATCAGGACCCACAGATTTCTAGTGCCAGATTCTCAAGGAGCTTCGTTCCTATCGGAACGAGATTTAGGATATGTAGCTGGACATCAACCGCCTGTCCCAATGCAAGACGAGCAGTCAGCATCTATGAACTTCATTCCTTCACAGGTTCAGGATAACCCAAAAGACTGAACAAGTCACAGTCATAGCAACAATTTGGTCATGTATACTACTCAAACTCACTTAGATCTGAGCATGAGATTCTTTCATGTGTTGATGTTAAAAATATGTCACTCAGAAGTGGAAGGACCATGGTCGTACCTGACCAGGCAAGGGATGTGGAGAGGGTCGCCTTTGAGGCTCTACATGAGGAGACTTTAGAGGACGAGGAGGAGAGGCATCACTCTCAACAACCCCTTCAGTAGAGGATGAGGACACCAACTTAGGGACAGAGAGGTGGAGGAGGACACAAGCACGAAAACAACATGGAGATACTCTTGAGTCTAAGGAGGACCTTGTATCTCCGGTTGAGGAGGATATACCTTTAACAGCTATCCCCCAACTTGTAGTAGATAATTCAATTTTAAATTCCAACTTGCATTTTCAAGATTCATGTATGAAGAATTGTGTTTCAATTAATGCAAAGAATGACGTTTCAATTTTCAATTCAGATTCTTCATCTTCTGTTTCCCTTGATTCGATCCTTTTGCCCCTGCTCTTATGGCTGGAATGCAAAACATTAAAAGATTCAAAAAATGAACCAGAAATGGCACGATTTTATAAAGATAATATCATGGTGATGAATCTCATTTGATTACCTTATTCTATCATTTTGGCCTTAAAACCCTAACTAATGCATGTATATAACATTATTTTGTACAAATTAACATTCATTATTTGTTCTTTTTATTGTATATAAAATATTGTTTTCAATGTCAAAATTATAGAATAAAGAAAAGAATAAGAATAAAATACCAAAGGTATTTTATGACCTAAACCACGAGATCTAAGCATCTTGATGACCGTGTTGACAAGGAATAAAGTAGGGGGGAGATAAGGGCCAAAATCCATCAAAAATTCCATTCTCTATTCATCAATAATTCAATTTTGGGACCTATTTTATTTTCCATCTTTTATACCTCAAATAAAGAAATTTTATAATGAAAGTTGTAGGTAAAATTACAAATAAAGATAAAAAATTGTTTTCACAGAAAAATAATATACAGTGTACTTTTTATACTCAAAATAAAAAAGCTAAAATCCAAACTCCCAGACCTATATCTCCTAAATAAAAACTCAAAATGTATTAAAATCACTTTAATTGCATATAACTTTTAATAAGCTATTTAATGAAGGTGGTTTCATATTTTTTGCAGTTAAGGTGAAAGTTAAGTTTTGGACCCCTATTGTATACTTTACTTGAATAAAATATTCACTTTATTTATTCTTTATTATTTTTAGAAATATATTTTTTTTATAATTTTGTAAATATTATTTGTAGTATATGTACATATTTAGAATAGAATAAAATCATAAATAAAACATAAAAAACAAATAGTACATAGAAATACATAGCTGAATTACCTATACTTATACTTATATATTTAATACCCTTATTTATTTAAGTGTACATAATATATCGAGAAAATATAATAAGAATATATTTACATATATAAAAATAAGTTATAATTTTTTAAAATAAGAAAATAAAATAATAAAATAAAAAATACAAAATAAAAATAAAACATGCAAAACATAGGTAAATATACCTATAAATGAAACCCTAAAAAATAACTTGTAATAAATAACTTCATAAAAAATAAAAAACCATATTAAAATACTTCATAAAATAATAAACATTTTTTATAACTTTATTTTAATAAAATCATTTGTTATTTGTTAATTAATTTTTATAATTACTTCAGGGCTGGTTTTGACCAACCGGGTTGCTTCGTGGGTTGACCTTGGTCAACTAGTTGAACTGCATCCTAGCTCTGTCATATCTGACACCTCCCTCTCCTTCTCAATTTTCTATCTCATGATACGTCGCTCGAGGAGGCTAGAGTTATCATAGCGTTTGACCACTATTCATCCACCATCCACTTTCGCTTCCACCATATCTTCCTCCTACGCCCAAGATTTTACCTCGATCCTCTCCCATTCACAACCTGTACATAAGTCCCCCTTCGCCTTCCTCCCATTTTTGGTTCACTTTCACTCCACTTTAGCCCCTCAGAGCGCTTCTAGGTTTCGATACTGGTGACAAGAGTCTCCACCGTGCTTAGCAGCGAAGAGGAAGGAGCTGAAGCTACTTCTTAGCTATCTTCGGCCATCTTGGCCATCGAGGTCCATCTCACAGCTCTTAGATGCTTGAGGTTCGATTTTACCATGCTTTCTAGATAGAATTAGGTGGTAGCATTTGATTCTGCCTTTTATTTTGCCTTTTAATTATGTGTATTAGTGTAAATTAGGAATTAAAACCTCGCTAGAGATATAACGCTCCATCCACCATTTCCACCGTCAACTCCCCTATTCCGGCAACCACATACCCCCATCCTCCTTTCTCAATGTTTCTCCATTTCTCACCCTTCGCCAAATCACCTAGATCTCTTTATATCTCAACCATCGAAGTCTTATGTCTTCCACCTTCCGTCGGACTTCATTCCATCACATTCCACTTCCAACTTCCACCTAATAATGGCCATCACCTTCCCTATTCCCTCACTATGCTTTTTGCATACTTTGCAAGTGTTGAAGGGAGTGCATGAGCTCCGTAAGGAAAACATAGCTTCCAGGTATTACTATAGAACATCGAGCTCCAGGGGCCTTTCAAGGTTCCCCGGAGCCATTTTAGCCACCTAGAGGGTTCGTGGGACCTGCAGGAGTAAGAAGAGGCAGTCGACAGGTGTGCAGGTGCCCGGAGTAGTGCACAACAGTGGATCGAAGCGTGCCTTGACGAGTTATTCAAGAGTTCATCCACCTTGCTCGCCAACCGTCGGATCAAGAACAAGCCTCCCAGGCTAGTAGCCATCGCCCGATCGTGCTTCGCCAAAACTGTTGATCTCTCTAAAGATCTAATCTTAACTGTGGACAACGAAGAGGTATTGTGTATCGTGGGTTTGACGCTTGTCAAGTGGGAAATCTCCAGCCGCACCATCGCACCTTAGTGGGGGTAAATTTCAATTTCTACCCCCTGCTTTTTGCTATTTTGTCATTAATCCTTTAAATTAATTAACTAGTTTGAAACTTTTGTGTATTTTTACAAGTTAATCCCTGAACTTTATTGTAATTACATATTGGCCCCTTGCCAGCTCACCTCACGTGTTGTCCCATGTGAGGTGGGCATTTTGTAGAGAACTTGGGTTCTATTATTTGTTTTTAATATTTAGGAAAATTTGCAAAAAACAACATCACATTTTATTTTAATTACATTTATGCCCTTTCTAGGACATTAATTTTTTCTGGTTATTTTCTAATAATTAAAATAATATATGTGCTCCAAAAAATCCACAAAAGAGTTAAGTTCTTGTTTGCACATACTTTTACACCACATTTTAAGTTTTGTAATTTAGAACTTTTTCCTATTTTTTTAAAAAATCAAAAGAGCGCATTTTTTTCTTGATAAAATTCCAAAAAATTAAAACATTGTGAAAAATTCCAAAATATATATTTTGTTTATTTTATATTTTGAGCATTCAGACTAAAAACCACTAAAAATATAAAAAAGAAAAGCCTTAAAAAGTTCTTATAAAAATCTAAAAAAATATCTAAAATTCCAAAAATGTCATTTTCTTTTCTATAATTTCCTTTTTATTATATATTATTAATTAAAATAGTTTTGGAATGACTTTATTTCTTATTTTTAATTTACAAAACAATTCAACCTATTTATTTATTTCCTGATTTGAGATATTTTTGTCTTTAAAAATCTGTAAAAAAATTAGTAAAATTATCTAGAAAACCACAAATATAGTAAAAAATTTATTTAAACCAAAAATTGCCTAGTTTCCACTCCTCCGCTCCGGGGCCAGCTAACTCTGTATAACTCTGCTACCCACCGGGTTTCAAGCTACCACAGTGTTTACACGCCCATGACCAGTCATAGGCATGACATGGGACTAGTACCCTAAAGCTGACAACCTCACTCCTAACCCGAAGAAAGACGGACGAGCCTCAACACTTCGCTGCTCTGTATCCTATATTTGGTAACCGGAGACCAATCAATCCCAGGAAATTCTTGATCAACAGTGGAAGTAGCAGACCGCGAGCCCTAAACGAGCCGAATATATAGTTTGCGTAGGCGATTATTTTGCACTTTTTGTTTTTTAATTGTATTTATAATTATATTAACCTATATTGTATATATAACCTTATATATTCTTATATCATATATTTAAAAAGAAAAAGAAATAAAAATAAGAAAATATAAAAAGAAAATAAACATTATAATATTAAAAACAATTTAAAAATATAAAATAAAAAATATCAAAAAAAATATAAAAATCAAAACCCACACAAACATTACAAAGATACGAGGAACACAAATAATGTGCATTTATTGCCCGATCTATCCGATTTGCTCCCTGTGTTCAACACTCTACATACACCTATACACATCCTTTGAAGAGTTATAATAAATTTTAACTCCATATTTATTTCTGCTCTTTATTGCTATATCTATTGTGGGTTAATTGTTGATTGACATGAGGTTTCATGACCGCCTCAACGACACTCTATCTTCGCTTTCTCAGTGAGGATATTTTAGACCCTCACAAAACCCATGTTATCACATGGTTAAGGTGACATTCGACGAGTTTGTGTCTAGCCATCCTGCATTCCAAAATTATCTTAAGTTGCGATGCACTACTAGGGTTAGCAGGAAGAAACCGTGCAATTATGTGAAAACTTGCGTATTATCAGTAGCCACTACCTATTATCTCAAGAATCATCACTTACCAAGGAAGAAGAGAGACATGAGTGCTCAATACATGGAGAGTCATATTGATGACATTGAATTTGCACACACTCTCCTAGATAACGGTTCATCTATCAACCTTCTACTCAGCTTTGTATGAGAAATTGGAGTTAAGACCACTTTGCAAGTCAAGAGCACTACCCCAATTTGCTGACAAGTCAATGAAGAGATCTAGTGGAGAAGTGAAGAACATGGTTATCTTGATTGAGGGACAAGACTACAAGGTGGACTTTACAGTCCTTGATATGGAAATCCCTAATCACTGGAGAGAATCTCATATCATTCTTGGGTGGCCATTCCTTAGGACCGTCGGTGCCTCATTTAGTCATTCTATTATCAGGCATGAATGATGAAATTCTGCTTTCCAGATGGAGAAATGGAACTTGAAATGAAGCATACAAAGTGACAACGACCTGACTCAGTAATCAGCACGTAGTACTCTTCTTCAGGGAAGATTGCAAGGTGATCAACTCAGTTAGAATTTGGAGATAAATCTCTGCATTGCAATGCGAGGCCCTCTCATCTGGAGAGGATATTGTGCATAATGCAGTTTGCTAAGTGTTGCCTGATATCTTGAGAAATGCATCCTCCTATGCCTTTGACGATTCAGAGGTCCCTTTAGATCTGTCGATTCCATCTCCTTCGAAACATTCAAGGGACATATATGACAAATTGGATGCGGCTTTGTCCGAACTATCATGTCTCTTTGATGATCCGACTCCATATGTAGTAGAGTTGGTGGTGAGTACCACATAGTTGGACCCATCTTCATGCATCACGTAACCAGATTCAGATGCAGTTCAATCAGACTTGATCGATGATACAACATTGCCAGAGTTGAAGTCGCTCCCTCCTACACTGAAGTATGCCTTTTTTATGGGATCCAAAGATTGATTTCCTATCATTATTAGTTCTAATCTGACCTTAGAACATGAGTCTAGGCTCTTAGATGTCTTACAGAAGAACCACAAAGCTATAGGTTGGACAATGTCATCTCTCATGGGGATTATCCTCTCTCTTTGCTTACACTACATATTTGTTAAGGATAATGTGAGACCTTCCCAGAAGTTCTAGAAGATACTTAACCCTAATATTCAAGAATTAATGAAGAAAGAAACCAAGAAGTGGTGTAAAACAAGATTCATATACCCCATTTTTGACTCCAAGTGGGTGGCCCCACTTCATGTCGTCTTGAAGAAGTCGAGAATTCAGATGCTCATCAATGAGGAGGGGGTAGAGATTTCAATGCGGATACCCACGTCATGGCACGTCTGTGTCACTTATAGGTGTCTAAATATAGCGACAAGAAAGACCACTTTCCCTTGCCATTTATTGATCAGATTTTGGAGAGACTAGTAGGGAAAGCATTCTTCTATTTTTTGACAGGTACTCCGGTTGCAATCAGGTAGACACCGCCCCTGAGGATCAGCAAAAGACCGCATTCAAATGTCCATTTTTCACTTACGCGTTCAGACGAATGCCATTCAAGGTCTGCAATGTTCCATACACATTTTAGTGGTGCATGATTTCAATATTTGCTAAGATGGTGGGAGATTTCCTGGAAGTCTTCATGGATGACTTCTCGCTCCATGGTGATTCTTTTGATATATGTTTATCACAATTGGATCAAGTCCTTCATATATATAGGGCGTAAATCTGGTACTCTCCCAAGAGAAATGCCATTTTATGGTTATGGGGGGTATCATGTTAAGGCACGTCATCTCCAAAAAAGGAATGGAGGTTGACCCTGTCAAGGTGGATGTGATCAAGAAACTTGATCCACAAAGAAACATGATGTCAGTGAGGTCATTCTTAGGGCATGCTGGATTTTTATAGAAGATTCATTCATGATTTTTCAAAGATTTCCCACCCACTGACCAAGCTCTTAGGAAAAGACATTGAGTTCATTGTAGATCACAAGTGTTCAGAGACCTTTGAGCTCTTGAAGAGGAAGATTTGTACTTGTCGATCTTACAAGCTCCTAACTGGTCTCTTCCTTTTGAGGTCATGACTAACATGCCAGATTTAAATATAGGAGATGTGTTAGGTAGAGGCGAGAAGGGATTATGTTTGCAATCCGCCATGCGAGTAAAGTTTTGAATCCAACATATAAGAACCGTACCATAACTGAAAATGAAATTCTTGTAGTAGTATGGGCCCTCGAGAAGTTTAGGTCTTATGTTTTGGGCTCCAAGGTGACAATCTTCACTGATCACACAAGAATACGATACTTAATGGAAAATAAGGACATGAAGGTGCACCTTATTAGTGGATTTTGCTACTCCAGAAGTTTGATTTGGAAATTAGGGATAAACTTAGAGTGAAGAATGTTGTGGCTTATCACCTTTCCCAACTTGAGCCGAAGGATTCTCCTAACACTGAACAGATTAGAGAGACCTTCTCAGATGAGTCAATTTACGTTATTTACTCACTCCCGTGGTATGCCAACATGGTGAAATACTTTGTATCCAAGCAGGTTCCCCATGGTTGGATTAGAAGCAGTATTGACCGATTGAAGTCGAATTTGAGGAGATACAACTGGAAGGTTCCGTTCCCTTTTTTGAAGGGCCGAATTGTGTCTGGAGGAGATGTATTCCTCACGAGGAATGCCAAAGTATCCTCAGACATTTTCATTCACTTGAGACTGGAGGACACCATTCGGAGAAGATAACTACATACGTGGTATTCTAATGTGGTTTTTACTGGACGACCTTATTTAGAGATTTCATTGATTTTGTACGACTGTACTTGATCTGTCATAGGATGGGAGGGAATGTTGGATACTGATAATCAAAAAACTCATCAGGGGATCCTAATGTCTAGTCTTGGAGGGTCTGTAGTGCTTGACAAGTCGGGTCTGACAATCGCTGTGTCGACCGCTCTCTTGGCTCTCGGATATCAACAATCATGTGAATCAACAATTAACCCACAATAATGATCAAGCAATAAATAAGTTGAGCTAAAATTTATTATACCCTACAAATAAGTATATATAGTACGCAAGTGTAGGGGATGAACCACAAAGGAGCAACGTGGATAGATACAAAAATTGACAAACTATGTAGAAAATCAACAAATGTTTTGTGTGTTTTATAAGGGTTTTCTAATTTTTGTGGGTTTTTATATTTTATATTTTTTAGATTTTAATTTATATATTTTTAACTTTTAACTTTATACCTTTTATTTTCTTTTTATTTTTTTCTGATTTTTAATTTCCTTTTCTTTTTAATAAGTAATTAGTATATATATAAGTCTACATATATCTAATATGTATAATATAATAACTACATAGGATATAAGTATATAATGTATATATAAAATATGAAAAATACCATTAAGTGCCGTCCTTTTTCAAGGTTTTTAAATATTTGTAGGAATTTATAAATATCAATAATACATATACATAATATATAGTAATAATATATAAGTTATTTATAGGATTTTATATTTATAAAGATAACTATATATAGTCAAGAATAATAAACTTTGATATTTTGGGTTTTAATGTTTTTTCTCTATTTCTGTGAATTTTCTTATATTTTTTTGCTAATTTTTTTTATTTTTACTTGATTGAAAATGTTAAAACATGGACTTATAATAATAACTGAGATTATTTTGGAATTTAAAATTAGATAAATATCTAAAAAATCCAAAACTATTATTACTATATAATATAAAAAAATCAAAAATAAAAACAAATATCTTGGAATATTTTTTGCTGATTTTTAGAAGGTTTTTGTTTTTTTTCCTTTTTATGAGTTTTTGGTAATAGTTTGTAGAAATAAAAGGTTAGAAAATCAAATAAACATAAATAAACACATATGATTTTTTTCGGAATTATTTCAAAACAATTTTATATTTTTATGTATTTTTAAAACTAAATAATAAGCGCTCTACTTTTGATTCTTAATAAACAAAAAATAAAGACAAGTACCTTAATAAAAATATATATAATAGGACAATATTCAACGCATTTACCCTAATTTTTCTAGGATTTTTAGAGTAGTAGAGTTATTTAACAAAAAAAGAAACAAAAAGAAAATTCACTACTAACATGAGTATTTTTGTAATATCGTAAAACTTCCAAGGCCTGGATGCAACTTTTCATAAAATATAACTCTTGAAATAAAAATTATAAGACAAAAAAAATATACAAACTTGGAGGGGGTCCTCTGCAAAATGCCCGTTGTCTCACATGTATGTGCACGTGAGGTGACGTGCCGGAGGATCTAAATGCAAATAAAATAAAGATGTGGTTCTCAATGCGAATATGATAAAAAATTTTGAACTTTAAATGAATGTTTTTGGATTAAAAATAAAATACAAAATGTAGGGGTAGAGTGTGCTAAATACCCCTTGTGCACTGATCAACGACTGAGGATCATCCACTTGCCACGTGTCAGCCTTTGGTGATGCGATGACAATTTGTGTTGGACGAGCTGGATTAGATCTAGCTGCTGGATCTGACCGTGATGGGTGCCTTCATCCAACGATGCATGTTCCACCTGGAGCAATGTTCTTCATCCAACAATAGGGAGATGGATTGAGAGAACAAAGGAAGAACACGTCTCCGGTGGACTTCATTCATCGATCCTAGGTGGCTCCGACCTCTTTCCACCTCACAGATGGTCGGAAGAGATCCCTGGGAGGCTCCTGGAGCTGTTGGAGGTCTAGATGTGCTTTAAGACCCAACAATGGGATCATGGTGGCTCGATTCTTTCCAAGAACCTAGAGCTGCTTCTTTGGCTTCAAAATCACCTCTGCTGAAGCTCTAGACTCCTTAGACCTGCAAGGTTAGATTGTACAACAAAAAGTGATGGATCTGGATGCCTTTTGGGGTCAAAATGGATGAAGATTGAGTGAGGCGATAATCTCCGGTGTGCAGTAGAGGGAGAAATCATGATCTCCTAACGTTAGCAAGGTCAGTGTGACTGGATGGTTGCAGGGCATTCATAATTGATAGGGGGAGGATTTGAGGTGGTCACCGGGTCAATGAAGGTTGGAATGATGGGGAGCAGAGGTCGGAGCACTAGCTCCTATGAACTATGAATTGGGTATTTTAAGGAATAAGAAATAAACTTAAATGAAACAAAAACCTAGATTACTTTACTATTAACACTAAGAATCAAAAGAGCAAGAAAAAATGGCTCACTTGCCATAATTTTTATGTATTTTTAAAATTGAACATGGAATAAATGCTCTACTTTTGATTTTTAACAAACAAAAAAAAGAAAAGTACCTTAGTAAAAATATATATGATAGGACAATATTCAATGCATTTACTCTAATTTTTCTAGGATTTTTAGAGTAGTAGAGTTATTTAACAAAAAAGAAACAAAAGGAAATTCACTACTAGCACGGATATTTTTTAATATCGTAAAACTTCCAAGGTATGGATGTAATTTTTCACAGAATATAACTCTTGAAATAAAAATTATAAGACTACAAATAAATATACAGACCTAGAGGGGGTCCTCTGAAAAATACCCGCTGCCTCACATGTATGCACACATGAGGTGACTTGTTAGAGGATCTAAATGCAAATAAAATAAAGATGTGAGTCTCAATGCAAATATGATAAAAATTTTGAACTGCAGATGAATGTTTTGGATTAAAAATAAAATACAAAAATGTAGGGGGTAGAGTGCTGCAGAATACCCCTCACGCACTGATCAACGACTGATGATCATTCACTTGCCACGCGTCAGCCTTTGGTGATGTGATGACAGTTTGTGTTGGACGAGATCGATTATATCTAGCCGTTGGATCTGACAGTGATGGGTGCCTTCATCCAATGAAGCTTGTTCCACCTGTAGCGATGTTCTTCATCCAACGATAGAGAGATGGCTTGAGAGAACAAAGGAAGAACACATCTCCGGTGGACTTCAATCGTCGATCCTAGGTGGCTCCGACCTCTTTCCACCTCACAGATGGTCAAAAGAGATCCCTGGGAGGCTGCTGGAGCTATTAGAGGTCTATATGTGCTCTAAGACCCATCAATGGGGTCATGGTGGCTCAATTCTTTCCAAGAATCTAGAGCTGCTTCTTTGGCTTCAAAATCACCTCTGTTGAGGATCTGGACTCCTTAGACATGCATGGTTAGATTGTACAACAAAAAGTGACGGATCTGGACGTCTTTTGGGGTCAAAATGGATGAAGATTGAGTGAGGCGGCAGTCTCCGTCGTGCAACAGAGGGGGAAATCGTGATTTCCTAACGTTAGCAAGGTCAGGGTGATTAGATGGTTACAAGGCATTCAGAATTGATAGGGGGAGGATTTGAGGTGGTCACCGGGTCTAAATGAAGGTTGGAATGATGTCAAATAGAGGTCGGAGCACTAGCTCCGATGAACTACGAATTGGGTATTTTAAGGAATAAAAAACAAAATTAAATGAAACAAAAACCTAGATTACCTTACTGTTAAAACTAAGAATCGAAAGAGCAAGAAAAAAATGGCTCACTTGCCATAATTTTTATATATATTTAAAACTGAACATGGAATACATGCTCTAATTTTGATTTTTAATAAACAAAAACATAAAGAAAAGTAATAAAAATATATGATAGGACAATATTCAACCCATTTACCCTAATTTTTCTTGGATTTTTAGAGTAATAGAGTTATTTACCAAAAAAAGAAACAAAAAGAAAATTCACTACTACCACGAGGATTTTTGCAATATCATAAAACTTCAAGGGCCTGGATGCATTTTTTCACAAGATATAACTCTTTAAATAAAAATTATAAGACTAAAAACAAATATACAAACCTAAAGGGGCTCCTCTGCAAAATGCTCACTGCCTCACGTGTATGCACACGTGAGGTGACGTATCGCAGGATCTAAATGCAAATAAAATAAAGATGTGGTTCTCAATGTAAATATGACAAAAAAATTGAATTGCAAATGAATGTTTTTGGATTAAAAATAAAATACAAAAATGTAGGGGTAGAGTGTGAAAAATACCCCTCGCGTACTGATCAACGACTGAGGATCATCCACTTGCCACGCGTCAGCCTTTGGTGATGCGATGATGGTTTGTGTTGGATGAGCTGGATTATATCTAGTTGATGGATCTGACGGTGATGGGTTCCTTCATCCAACGATGCTTGTTCCACCTGGAGCGATGTTCTTCATCCAATGGTAGGGAGATGACTTGAGAGAATAAAGGAAGAACACATCTCCGGTGGACTTCAATTGTCGATCCTAGGTGGCTCCGACCTCTTTCCACCTCCCAGATGGTCAAAAGAGATCCCTGGGAGGCTGTTGGAGCTGTTGGAGGTCGAGATGTGCTCTAAGACCCATCAATGGGGTCATGGTGGCTCGATTCTTTCCAAGAATCTAGATCTACTTCTTTGGCTTCAAAATCACCTCTGTTGAGGCTCTGGACTCCTTAGACATGCATGGTTAGATTGTACAACAAAAAGTGATGGATCTGGATGTCTTTTGGGGTCAAAATGGATGAAGATTGAGTGAGGCGGCAATCTTCGGTGTGCAACAGAGGGGGAATCTGTGATCTCCTAACGTTAGCAAGGTCAGAGTGATTAGATGGTTGCAAAGCATTCGGAATTTATAGGGGGAGGATTTGAGGTGATCACCGGGTCTAAATGAAGGTTGGAATGATGGGGAACAGAGGTTGGAGCACTAGCTTTAACGAACTACGAATTGGGCATTTTAAGGAATAAGAAACAAAATTAAATGAAACAAAGGCCAACATTACCTTACTGTTAACACTAAGAATCAAAAGAGCAAGAGAAAAATGGTTCAATTGCCATAGGTTGGCCGGGAGCACAAGGAACTTCATAGGAGATCCGACGATGAGATGGATCACTTCCCCTTCTCCTCTTGCGCGGTGAAATCGATGAGAAGCTCATTGTCACCGAGCTCGACCCGTCTGGCAAAGGATATGAGGGTTCAAGGGGTTGAAGAAGGATCAAAATTCAAATGTAGGAGGAGGACGAGTATATGTGCAGGGTGGTGTTTCATTGGAGTCTTATCTTGATTCAACGATCCATTGATCGAGGAGAGGTGTGCACGTGGAAGAGCTTCGATCAAGGAAGAAAAGTCAAGGAGGACTCGAGCACAGAGGATGAAAGTCTTGGTCAGTAAAAATTGGAGAAATCTAGGTAGTTAGTGCTGATATTATTATACTTATGAAGGGCGGGGAGTTGACCGAGGTTAACTCAGACCCACTCCTTATTGGTCCACGTAGGCACAGAAAAAGACAAATCATGGAATTAATCCCGTATTAAACTGATTTAATAATGATTTTATTATTATTTTATCAAAACATGAAAAATGATTATTATTTTATGTAGTATTTTATTATGATTTTTATTTATTTTTACAAGTTAATTTATTAGGTGTTACTTTTTGCATGTATAATTATATGTATATTTACCTATATGTTATGTTTTATTCTATTTTTATTTTTATTTTATATTTTTCTATTTTATATACATATTTTTTATATTTGTAACTTATTTAAATATACATGCACATATTTTTGTTTTATTTTTATGGAGTCATTTATTTACTTTGATAAATAGGTATATGTATAATATGGGTATTCTTTACTTATTTATAAGTATAGAATTTGTTTTATTTATTTTTGTTGGTTTTATTTTAATTTTATTATGTACATATATTTTAAATAATATTTTCAAATTTATAAAAATATAGGAAAGTGAAATTTATAACGAATAAATATATTGATTATTCTATACATGTATATTGCACAATGAGGGCCCCAAAACTAACTTTTGTATCTTAACTCCAAATTAAATGAAACCACCTTTACTAAATAGATAATTTAATTTTATGAATAATAAAGGTGAGTTTGGTGAATTTTGAGTTTGTATGGAGAAGCTATAGGTCTGTAAAGTTTTCTGTACGCCTTTTTATTTTATGTGTCCCGAACACACCGTGCATTATTTTTTAGTGCAGAAACTTTGTATTTTTCTTTGTATTTTTATGTAACTTTTGTATAGAGGGTTTTATTATTTGAGGTGTAAAAATAGGAAAAATAAAATAGTTCCCAAAATGTATTTTTTGAGGAAATAAAATTAGGGCTTTTGTGTGATTATTGGCCATTATTTCTCCCTACTTTATTCCTTGTCGACTAAGTAATCATGATGACTGGATCTGGGTTTTTAGGGTCATTTTGTATATCATTTCTTTTTCTTTCCTTTCCTTTATTATTTTATTTTGGAATTAAATCGATGATTTTATACAGTATTCACAGTATAAATAGTGAGTGTTATTTGTGCAATGTAATGTTATTTACATGCATTTAACTAGGGATTTAAGGTCAAAATGAGAGAATAAAGGTGATGAAATGGAGATTCATCATCCCCTATACTTCTTTGCTAGTCCCTAGAAAACACTTATGCCTACAAGTGCAGAAAAAAGAAAATAAGGAAAAGAAAAGGAAGAACTTGGAATAATTTTTTACTCTTGAGCTTATCTTATTAAAATCAAAGTTTGGCGCTTAGTTAAGACCTTTGGATTCTTGGTTTGTTTGGAACCACATCAAGGTTAGGAAATGTGACACAACAACCCTTAGATTCTATAATCTTATTATCCATTTCAATCCATAGTCCGGTCAGAATCATCCTCTCAGTTGCATACTCTCACAAACTTGAAATGACAGATCCATGCATGTGAAATTTTCAGCTCTTCCTAGACAAATCATTGAACTATGAAAGAGTTTGATCCCATGGTAACTCGTCCTCGTGGAGACAGATATTTCCTTCTAAGGTCATGTACCGCTAGTTTCACAATCAAAAAGGGGGGGGGGAGCTAGAACAATGGGAAAAGAAGTGGGAATGGACCAATGTAGTCTTCATTCCCTTGTAAAACTCGATCAGTGTAGCCGATTCTTTATCACGAAGCACGCTTTTTCTGGAAGCTCTATGATTTGAGGAATTTTTTGTGCAACCTTATTTTTGGTTTTTTCTTTGCTTTGCATTGCTTCTGCATTCTTGTTTGTGCCTCGACGGATATAGAATATTTTTGCCCGCCCATGTTTTGGGGGCTTGGAAAAAAGTCACACCAGCAGACCATTCCTCATCTGAAGCATTATCTCAATCCAGTCTCTAGTCTTTAGATATCTTGGCTACCAGAGGAAGTAGGTTGGACTACCAGTATCGGCAATCCTCAAGAATGGTTCCCTATCCATCCTTAACGAAGCGCCCTAGCATCATCCCGACTTAGACTCCAAGATTTTCAACAATCCATTTGGTCTGGGTTGAGCTAAGTGTTAAGTGTGAGGTTTCTAGTCAAGCCATTGTCTCAAGAGTCGTACGGATGATATGAAAGATTCTAGTTAGACACAATGAATCGACTCATGAATATATTCTCATGGAACCTAAAGAATTAAGTCAAGGTGACATGAAGTATGCCAATTCCAGTCCTTAATGGGTTTCTCCGAAATTAAGTGGATTAAGGTCTATATCAAGCTCCAATATTTAGACTTTATTTTAGATTTGTTCCGTTGTCTTAATCATTCTGAAAAATACAGATGGTATGTACAATGCAAAAAGAAATACTTTTGTGAAGCCATTTTCGATTTTGAACCTTTTTTATGGATTTTTGGAAAAGTTTTGCAAAATTTTATGCAACTTTTTGGAAAGATTTTGCAAATTTTTAGGGATTTTTGAATACAGGTTAGTGGAAGAAGTCTATAAAGATATTTACACTAGAGTGCATCTACATTGACAAGAGTTAGTGTAGATTTTACACTGAGAATTTACAAGGAGGTTAGTGGTTATTTACAAGTTTTATATACACATTTTATACATTTTTTATAAGGATTTTTATTTAAGCTATTATTTACACAAGGTTCTCAAAACATTTGAAATCATTTTCACAAACATTTTGAAAACTTATTTTACAAATAATTTGACAAACATTTTTAAAAATATTTACAAAATCTTGAAAATTAGTTTGCAAAGATTTTCAAATCGTATGTGTAGATTTTCAAAACATTTTTACAACTATTTTTCAAATCGTTTACAAAAAAATTTCAAACATTTTATTTAAACAAATGAAAAAAGATTTCTATAAATAAAAAGTTTCTTACAAAAGTTTTGAAATATTTTACAAAATATTTTCGAAACAGTTCAAAATATTTTTCACGATATTTTCAAACTATTTTTTAAATCATTTTGCAAAACATTTTAAACCAGTTTATTATATGTGTTTACAGAGAATTATGTGTATTTTGTTGATTAGACATATTATTGAAAACACACAAGTATGAGTTATGGCTAAAGTATGTACAACGTATATACGACCCCCTATACTTAGCTTGAATTATGTCCTCATAGATCAGAGAGAAAAGAAAGACATAACTCGTACTAAGTATCGAAATGTCTATACTACAACGATTAAATAATAATTGAATGAGAAGTCAACCGTCCCCCCTATACTTAGGATCAAATAATCCTAAGTATAGCAGACTGTATACAAGGCAGGGAGGGTTAAGGGTGGCAATTTACGAAATCATCAGCTCGACCAGTCTCCCCCTATACTTATGGTAAGATATTCCTAAGTATAGACATCATATCAACAAGTTGGAAGACAAGTGAGGAATTAAAGAACGAACAACTCGAGGCATTCATCTTCCCTATGCTTAGGACAAAGTATGTCCTAAGTACAGTAGTGATTAAAGGGACGAGTACATTTCAGAAGATTCACAATTGACAACAAGAAAAGAAGAAAAGATTTTACATGATTTTTAGCTGAAGTATTTGATCCATTTGTCTCCGTGAAATCTTCTTAGAATACCACTTGAATTGTGTCTACGACAGACAAGAATGTATCAAGTTCTAGATATGGCTTCAACAATTGTTCGTTGATCACAAAAGGTTGTGCATCAGGTGATAATTCAGATATCAATAAGTTTCCATTGTCACGTACAATTCTCACTAAAAATAGCTCGGTCCACTTGCCGTTCAGTTTACCTGGAAATTCAACTTTGTGTCAAACAAAAACACCTTGTTCCCAGGTTTGAAAATCTTCCTACATATGTGCTTATCGTCTTGACTTTCTCCTTGTACATGAGGCTGTTGCCGTACACATAGTCTTTGAATTCAAGTATGCGATTGTTGAGTTGAGAAAACCCAGTTTGAAATATTTAAAATAAATGTAATGTCGTTGCAACACAAATAATCCCTGGACAAAAAATTTATTTACTTATCAAGCCAGAAAATAATTACAAAAATGTATCAAGAGAAGATTACTATTTAATTTACCTGTATTGCAACATGATCGAACTCAGGGAGGCTACAAAATTCCCGAGGGTTATTCTAATAATTGAAAAATCAATGCAAAGAATAAAGGAATCACAATGCACATTATGCTTTATTTTTTTATTTTTAATATATTTTTATAGATTTTATTTTTTTATTTTATGTATTTTATTTTCTTATTATATATATTTTTATATATTTGGAAAATATTTTTTTAAAAATAAAGTATGGAATATCAAATAGTAGAAATAAATCAACAAAATAATGCACTATTTTTGGATTTTTCTTTTCCAGAATTTTTCACAATTTTAAAAACCTTTAAATAAATCAAAAACAAAGAATGAGATAAAATTGGAATAAATTGGCAGTTTTTTCAATTAATTTAAAAATAACAAGTAATGTCAAAATTAGATGAGAAATATATAGAAAGAAAGATATTTTTTATTTTCCAGAGAGGGTTTTTACTTTTTTTGGAATTTCTACAGATTTTTATGAATGAATTTTTAATGTTTTTGGTTGTTTTACAATTTTTATGGTTTTCATAGATAATAAAAATACGAAAACTGTTTAGAAATAAAAGTAACATAAAATATGCAAACATGATTTTTTTAATTTTTGAAAATGTTATTATTTTTTTATGAATTTTGAATGCAAACAGGATTTTTATGCTATTTTTGAATTTTAATAAAAAATATAAATAAATAAAATGCAAAGTAAAAATTATGTATGCAAAGATCAATGCAACAAGAAGTTAAGAGAGAATTTTTATGAGATTTTTCAAGGCCTTTTGCTAATTTTTATTTGATCTAATCATGAAAAAATAAATACGAAAGCTTCTAGGGACTAAAATGCAAAGAAACTTTATTTGTTGACCAAATGATAATACATAATGAAGTTGCAGGGCGAAATGTGCAAAAATTTCCAAAAAATCACGCGCCAGAGCACGTTTGCCCCGCCGGATTGAACCAAAGTGTAAATTAAATAAGTTTGAGATCTAGAGGTAACAGAAAACTTCAATACATATATTGCAAAATATCCAAGATATCACATGACAAACATGTGCTAAGTTCAAATTGGAGTTAATTGCGAATAATATAAATGCGAGGAATGAAAATTCAATGGTACAATTAATTCTAAAGCTAACACATATCCACACAGGGATCTTATTGCAAATAAAATAAAGATTGAGGTCTGAGTTGTAAAAGTACCCTTTGTTGATGTTGCGCGAAGGGCAGCTCTGATGCACTGCCAGTTTGATCGAACGACTAGTATTGAATTGTGAATGGATGACATAGATCAGATCTGAAGGAAGGATCTCACGGCTTAGATTTAGGGATTTTTGGATGGCTAAGATCTGAACTGGCCTCCATTCTTGATCGTGTGCTTTGAGGTAATTTGGATGAATAGGGAAGAGCATCATCCCCGGCGAGCCTGAACTGAACAAACCTTCTTTGTCTGAGCTCTCCTCTTCTTCAAATCGGTCTAGGATTGAAGCTCCTTTGATTCTGCATCAAATGTACATCTTGGATCTCTGTGAAAGTGATCTGGGAGGTGATGAAAATTTGTGCTCGAGAAACCTCTGACGAACCTTGGATATGCAATTATACCCCGAATCTAGAGCTTCTAAAACCTGCAAATGAAGTGATGCTCGAAGGCGGAATTCCAGCAACTGATTATTGTGTGAAAACCACTAAGATTAATGAGGAAATGGGTGAATCAGGTCCTGCGTATATGGATGAATTGAACCTAACAAATTGATCTAATCCGAGAATTGAATCAGGGATTAGATGGCACGGGGAATATGGAGAAATGATATTCACAACATATGAGGTGATCGATGAACGCAATCAGATCGAAATGGATCAGAATAAGGGATCGAGCCTAGTGCTCCGATTAACGGAATTATTGGTAAATAATGAGATCAAGATGAAATTAAATGAAACAAACACTAGATCTAACCTAAGGACTAAAAGATGAAGTGAAATGGACAAGTAAATGGCCTCAACAATACTTGAATAGTCCTGGAAGCGTAAGCTTGACAGAGCTCCGATGGAAGCTCGAGTTCGGCGATGATCTTGTCCCTAACACCTCCTCTCGCACTCCTGATCGAAGCTCTGAGCAGCTGTCACCTGACCCAGATGCCAAGGACCGCTCTCGTGGATAAAGCAGGGCTAAAAATAGATGCCTTTCTCACCGAAGATGGAGACCACTATTTATAGAGGTGAAACACAACTGATTTGAATTTGAAAATGCACGAGATCAGAGGCACGGTTGTTGGATCTAGCATGATGGAGGTAGAGAGGAATGGGTGAATAACAATAATGGAGGAGGAATCATTGTGCGTTAGCGAGAGATGGCGCATGGAAAATGAGGTGAAGTTGCAGGTGGAGGCGAGGTCAACGAAGGAAGGTGTGGGCTGAAGAGTTGACCCAGGTCAATAGACCGGGTTGTCCAATAGGAGCGTGCCTGGAATAAGTCTAAATTAGGGAAAATGACAAAATTAAAATAAAATAATTAAATAAAAATAGAAAATGAATTAAATTAAGTAATGTAAACAAAATATGTTAGGAATAATTTAAAGTTAATTTTAGTGTTTTTTAATTAATTAAATAATATATTACAAGGGTTAAAATAATTACATGATATTATGTGTAGGTATGTATATATATACATGGTATTTTGATTTTTAGTTAATTAATTTTACACATATATACGTAATTAAATATTTTATTTATTTACAATATTTTAAAATTTTTTAATGGTATTTTCATTTCATTTTTATGAGTTAAGTTATTGAGTTAATTAAGTAGGTATATGTATAATATATACATGGTGATAATAAATACAAGATTTTATTTTTGTTGATATTTGGTTTTGTAATTTTTATTTGTATTTTATATAGGTTAAATATAATATCTACAAGTAATGAAAAATATAATATTCACAATTATACACATGAAAATAATATATAAATACAATTTATATAGTAATACACCAATTTGGTCACTTTGCATTCCTTGACTCAGAATTTTATGAAATTACCTCTATTTTAAAGATAATTTAATTTGGAGTACAATGAAATTGAGTTTGATGAAATTGGAGTTCAGGTGGAGAAGATATTGGTCTGTAAAATTTGTACTTTTGTGGCCTCTAGAGAATGTGATTATTTACACTATATACAAAGATTTATTTTCAAATTATTTTTGTTATTTACAAGAGCCTTTTATCATGATTATTTATAGAGGGTTGTGTGATAAAATAATTAAAGAATTTGTATTATAGACAATATTATAAAAATAGGAACATATCAAGCATATTTTTGGTGATTTTTGGCCTTATCCCCCCTACTTTATTCCCGTCGATCAAGAGTCTTGGAGTCTTGACCTTCTCTCGTGGTTGTATTCAGCCTGTATCGATTACATATTTACATATATACAATCGTTTAATTTCTTTGTTTTTCCTTTATTTCTTTGTTTTTTTATTTTAGGTTAAAATAGTAATAAATGTATTTTAAAATTTTTTAATGGTATTTTCATTTCATTTTTACGAGTTAAGTTATTGAGTTAATTAAGTAGGTATATGTATAATATATACATGGTGATAATAAATACAAGATTTTATTTTTGTTGATATTTGGTTTTGTAATTTTTATTTGTATTTTATATAGGTTAAATATAATATCTACAAGTAATGAAAAATATAATATTCACAATTATACACATGAAAATAATATTTAAATACAATGTATATAGTAATACACCAATTTGGTCACTTTGCACTCCTTGACTCAGAATTTTATGAAATTACCTCTATTTTAAAGATAATTTAATTTGTAGTACAATGAAATTGAGTTTGATGAAATTGGAGATCTGGTGGAGAAGATATTGGTCTGGAAATTTTGTACTTTTGTGGCCTCTAAAGAGTGTGATTATTTACACTATATACAAAGATTTATTTTCAAATTATTTTTGTTATTTACAAGAGCCTTTTATCATGATTATTTATAGAGGGTTGTGTGATAAAATAATTAAAGAATTTGTATTATAGACAATATTATAAAAATAGGAATATATCATGTATATTTTTGGTGATTTTTGGCCTTATCCCCCCTACTTTATTCCTGTCGATCAAGAGTCTTGGAGTCTTGACCTTCTCTCAGGGTTGTATTCAGCCTGTATCGATTACATATTTACATATATACAATCTTTTAATTTCTTTGTTTTTCCTTTATTTCTTTGTTTATTTATTTTAGGTTAAAATAGTAATAAATGTACAATATCTACACTCAGATGTAGGTTAGTAAGAATATGGATTTAGTAATATATACATGTGTTTTATAAGGGATTTTAAGCTAAAATAAATGAATAAAGATGATGAAATGCAGATTCATCAACGATTTAGATCAACTTTCACGTTCTTTCCAGCTTTCTTGAAATCCAGTTACACATATTCAATGCCCATAATGATTTATGAACTAGTTCCATAGGCAGATGACATGGATTGCCTTAAACGAGGCAGTAGGGAGCCATGCCAAGAGGAGACTTGTCCGTAGTGCGATAAACCCAAAAGGCTAAGTTGAGTATCTGTGACCAGTTCTTCCTATTAGATATCAAAATTTTTGGTATCCAGAACCATGAAATGATATTGTCCTTCGGGAATCGACAAAGAGTCCAACTGTCTGCAGCTCGAGCAGGGATAACCTCCACCCAACGGCTCATGTAATCAACTGCCAGCATGATTTATTCAAAACCCTGGCTGTTAGGGAGTGGGCCCATAAATTCAATGGCCCACGCGTCAAAGATGTCTTATATCTTAATGTATTTCAGAGGCATTGTATCCTTTGAACTGATTGTGCATCCTTAAATAGTGTTGGCCACTAGAGGCCACATTGAAGCAGTTTAGTTGTCGTTCTCTTTCCAGAATGGTGTCCACCTACTTCAAGTTTAGGGAATGTTCTAGGATACTTGTAATTTCCTCCTAAGGTATCCACCTCCTCCAAATGCAATCTGCTCCCTTACAGAATAGATGAGGATCCTCCCATTGGTAGAAATGTATGTTTGATAAGAATTTATCAACTTTGAGCTTTGACCAATCATGCAGAGTCTTCTTGGAAATAAGGTAATTTACTATATCCATATATTAAGGGAGTGAGGTGATAGATAGAATTGCCTCATCTGGAAAAGTCTCAGTGATCGGAATTACATTCTACTTAGGAGTCTCAATCTCAACGATTCTGGAAACATGGTCAGCCACCCCATTTTTAACGCTAGGCTTGTCTCGGATTTAGAGTAAAAGGGATCCATCGAATCAGACGAGGCTTGGCATCCTTATTGCTTTAAAGGTACCTGATATCAGGGTGATATGTGTAAACAATAACATTATATCCTAGTAAATGCGATATGATCTTCTCTAGGGCAAACACTACGGCTAGCAGCTTATTCTCTATGATAGTGTAATTTTTTTGGGCCTCATTAAGTGTTCAGCTAGCGTAATAAATAACAAATGTGAGTCCATCCTGTCTTTATCTAAGAACAACAACGATTGCATAACCAGAGGCATCTTTCATGATCTCAAAATGAAGAGACCAATCAGGTGAATATAGGACAAGAGCATGTGTGATGAGGTCCTTCAACACATTGAAGGACTGGAGAACCCGATCAGACAATCTTGCTGAAGTCTTTAATGAATCTTCTATAAAATCCAACATGCCCCAGAAATGATCGAACTTGTTTCAAATTGGTTGGTGGTTCAATTTTAAAAATTATGACCACCTTGGCTGAGTCAACCTCCATGTCACACTTGGAGATGATGTGACCCAGCACAATGCCTTCAGTTACCATAAAGTGACTCTTATCCCACAAGAGCGTGAGATTTACTTCACAACACCTCTTCAAGACTCAGTCTAAGTATCCCAAACATTGATCGAAGCTGTCCTCATAGATCGAGAAGCCGTCTATGAAAACTTCGAGGAAACTACCAACCGTATCAACGAAAACTACCAACATGCATCTTTGGAATGTAGCGAGTACATTGCACACTCCAAAGGGCATTCTTCTAAAGGCGTAAGTCCCAAAGAGACAGATGAAGGTAGTTTTCTCTTAATCTTCAAGCACTATGTCAACTTGGTTGTATCCAGAGTAGCAGTCAAAGAAGTAGAAATATCTTTCATGGCCAGTCTTTCGACTATCTAGTCGATGAAGGGAAGTGGAAAGTGGTCCTTCTTAGTTGTAAGATTCAAGTGTCTGCAGTCCACATAGATGCACCAAGAAGTCAGTACTTTGGTCGTAATCTCCTCTCCTTTATCATTGGTAATAATGGTGATCCTAGATTTCTTCGATACTACATGTAGGGGACTCACTCACTTTGAATCGGAGATGGGATATATGAAACAGAAGTGTTCAATATTTCGGCATATCCATAAATAAAAATCTCATAATGAAAGGCATCAATGAGCTTGTCTGTGTTGTCCAGTCCTTCCTTAGAGGAGAGGAATTTCTGTGTTTCTTTGTCGTCCAAGAACAAATTTATGTCTCTGATCTCAACTAAAAAGTCACAGTCTTCTTGTCCATGTGATACGCGCTCTTTCATCACAGACACCACTTTTGCTGACTTCAGCTCTAGACCCGTCTCTATCTGCACTTTTTTACTATTGGAGTGGAAGGTGATCTCTCCAGTACCATAATCCACTACTGTTTTGACCGTTCGAAGGAATGGCTGACCAAGGATAATTGGGTATGGAGTAGAGGTGTAGAAGTGTCCATGCCCAGGACAATGAGAATCAACAAGGAATTGCATCCCTTAAACTATGATGATCACATCCTCTAACATGCCCTGGGTTACTTGACTGATCTTTCTACAAATTGTAGAATCATCTTAGTTAGCTTGAGCGACCCCAACCCAGATTCTATGAGCAAGGATGAAGGGAACAAATTGATAGATTATCCACTGTTGAGAAATGTGCAATCGAACTCTTGATTGAAGATATGCTATCTGACTAGAGGAGCTCCCTTGTCTTTCTTCTTAGTTGGGAGATTGCAGATGCCATTCATAGTGGCCATGGTGAGAATGTGTTTCTCTTGTTTCCTATATTTGTTTTTGTAGGGATGGCGCTTCATTTTACATGCTTCTTTCAATCACTTTTTCACAACAAGCATGTACTCCATTATCTTGAGTAAATGGCATTTCAAGCATAATGTTTTGCAAAATTTCTACAATATAGGATCAGATAAAGCATTTCTAATTTTTTTACTAATTTTCATTTAATTGCTTCAGAAAAGGAATATTTAAGTCAGAAAAAATTTTATTCTGTAAATTTATGTTGATATATTTGTGTACAGGTAGATGGCAAGAAGGTATGCATTCATTTACATCTAGTGAACCAAAAAGCACTGCAGGCTCGACTCCATCAACTGGCGTTGGTTTGGTTGTGGATGCTTGCTTCTCCCTTGCTGGCACGACTTCGCATTGGCTATTGTTGTCTTTTTGTATTTTTTTTGTTTTCTTCGTTTTTGTATTTTTGTTTCAGGTGCTGCATCAAAAAGACCTTCGACCCTGTCTATTGGCCTGGCTGAGGACTCACCATCAGATGCTTTCTGCTTCTCCTTCGCAGTCGCAATCGCATGGAGTGTCCTACCGCTCCTAAGAGTTACAGAATTGGATAAATCAATATTGTTTTCACCTGAATCGGATGGGGCACTACATGATACCTACACCTTATGATGGAAGTTATTTGGAATCGCCACGACCTAAGCTGGAATGACAATTTTGGTGGTTGTCAGGTCGTCGATCTTTTATCCCATCTCGGCCATGTTCTTGATGAGTTGGGACAAGTGCTTGTGAATCGGTCGGGAGTTCACCCAAGGTGGACCTCAGTCGCTGAAGTGACCGAACACGAGAGCCAACTAACTCAAACAACAATCAACCCACAAGAGAAATAACCAATTAATCAACGCAAAATGTGGATCAAAATGTATTATAACCCTACAATAAATGTGTATAGCGACAAGCAGAGTAGGGTGTTGAATTCATGGGATAAGTCGGTGTAGCAAGTATATTATTTATAAATAAATAATGAATAAATAATAATGTCTATTTGTACAATATTGAACTAATTAATTACTTAATGTTTATGTGGGTTTTTAATAAATTAATTATTTTTATTTTTAATATTGATAATATATATTTTTTTAAAATTTAAATTTATAGTTTTTATTTTCTTTTTATATTTTCTAATTTTTATTCCTTTTCCTTTTTAATATATAAAAAGGATATATAAAAGGGTATATATATGTAATATGTATAATATAAGTGAAATATAAAATATAAACTAAACATTGAAAAATTAAAAAATACAAGAAAGAACAATCCTTTTTATTTTCTAAAGGATTTGAAGATATTTATAAGGTATTTGTAATAATTAATCATAATATAATATATATAACTATATATGGGTATATAATACAATATATGGTAATGTATTAATAAATAGGTCTATATATAGTAAAAAAATACCGAATAAAATATTTTTGTATTTTTTATATTTTTATTCTATTTTAGTGATTTTTAAGTAGTTTTGCTAATTTTTAGTATTTGTAAGTCCAAAATATACAAAATCAAAGACTTGATAATTAAGATGATTTTTTTTAGCTTTAAAAATATTAATTGGGTCAAAATTTCTCAAAACTAATTTTAGTATATAATAATATATATAAATAAAAATCTAAGATAGAAAACTAATTTTTGAGGTTTCTGAAAATATTTCGTAATTTTTTAGGGTTAGATAAGTTTTGCGATTTTTATGTTTTTCTTTTGTTATTTTTTTGTGATATTTGGCTTGGACTAATAAATTATTATAATAAAGAGTATGTAATTTTTTGGAATTTTTAAAGAGGATTTTATATTTTTTGTATCTTCTAAGGCATACAATGATTGAAACATGCTCTTTTAAATAAATAGAAAATGTGCATGAAATGCTAAATAAAATCAATGGCGTGGAGGAGAAATGAATTAGTTTGGAGCAAAGAAAGTATTTATGGAAAATAATCAAACATGCACGAAAATAATTAACCTGGTAGGGGTATTTATGCAATTAAAAATAAAGGTGAGGGAGCATCTGCAAACCCAAAAGTTTTGAACGGGGACTTGATTTCTATATATTAATTCATAATTTACAAAGCTGTAGGGGTACAAATTCAAATTACCGAGCTCACATGGGGGACTGAGCTAGAAGTGGACTTACTTGCAAAATATAAAAAGTACGAGGGATTTGTTGTAATTTTACCACAATATTTTAAATGCCACAAAGTATTTACAAGACTTTTTATAAAATACAAAAAACAGAGTGGGGGGTTTTATGCAAATACACCACTTAATGCCCTTTCATCCACCCGCATGCTTGATGACACGTGGCGGATCCAATGCTTGGATATGTGTACCGCTTCACGTAGAATAGAGGGCTGCGATTATATCTAGCACGCTTGCCATATCCAATGGAAGATGGGGTATCTACAAGAACTCACAAGAACACGACCGTTTTGAACTTCGATTGGTCAGTTCTCCTTTGTTAGGCGGCTTCCTCACGATCTAACGGCTGACAGATATTGCATGGGCTCCTCTGCATGTACAGGAAGGTTCAGATGGTGTCGAGGGTGCTGATGAACGTCAAGTTCGCCTCTTTAATTATCTAAAGTTATCGTAGTATAGGAGGCAAATTCGGTTCAGCAAAAATCACAATCTTTGAATGTTGTGGAGTATTTATACTTGGCAAGTCTACCAAGGTCGAATACAAGGTCACAACTACTCAATCTATTTATCAAATTTTGATTAATGAAGAACATGTGTGAATTATTTCTCAATTGCATGTCTTTATGAAGATGCATGATGCATTATGCAAATTACAATGCAATAAAATGATGCATGTAATTTTTAGTTGATTTTTGTGTGATTATAAGATGATGCATGAGAGTAATAATGCAAGGGAACTTATATGCAGAACAAAAGATTACAAATATACCCTAAAAAGATCACTGAAAATGAGCAACATAATAGGAATTGAAATCAAGATCATTTTGATCACAACATTAAGACCAGTCATCAAATCAGAGCAAGGACAAGTAGACCAAGGTCATCATCTAACATTAAAAATTACTTCTTTTAAAATTATATCAGATGAGAAAATTAGACATGCCATGAGATATAGGAAGAAACAAGGATCAAAACGACACTAAAATCATGCAATTTAGACCTACAATGCTCAAGTTATGAAGAAAACAATGCAGGGCATAATTATAAATAAAATGCAAGAAATAAAGGGATAAATATTACATTTAGGTCCCTGAAGGGACCTAAATGTAAATACCAAAACCACCTGGTGTCTAATGTAATTTTTCCAATGCGCATAGGGACATTTCTACAATTTCCAAAAGATGTGAGGGTCTTCCTATAAAATACCCAGGCACGCACGTGAGGCACGTGCTTGTGGACCAATGTGTAAATAACAAAAGTACCAGGGTCTTTCATGCAAATCCCAAGCCCTCACGAAGGGTGCACGTGAGGGACTTAGGCTCGAGATGCTCCTCTAGCTCGGGCAACGTGGCAGCACAAGGATGACTCGGCTCAAGGTTTGGTGGATCGAGCCTGTAGGTTCGGCTGGAGGCTTGGTCCGCCACGTGTCAACATCACATCCGTCCGATCCATATGATCGGACGACATCTGTAGCATCTTCTCCTCCACATGCCGCCGGAGAAGGCGGGGCTCCGGCGACCTACCCTTTGCTCCTCCGTGATCTAGATCAGCATCTGAAAATCGGGGAAGACTGCTGGTAGGCTGGAAATGATCCTGGAGGCACAACGAAGCTCCGGAGCTGGTCGGAGGTGAAGATTGGTAAAGCCTCACCGGAGGAGAATCACATGAAGGGGCGCCAATGCAAACTCCGGCCATTGAAGCTTTGAGCACCTGCAACTGTTAGATAGCTGAAGTGTGCGGTGAACGGTGAGTGAGTTGCGGGTGAATGGGGGCCGTGGGGGTGTCGAGAGGTGGTGGCCCTGAGGTTCTTCTTCGGCAGAGCAGGGGAAGAAATGGGTCGGAGCGGAGGAGGTTGTCGAGAATGGGGAAGGGTGAGTGAAGGCGTTGGCATGGATGGTGGTGGTGTGGTCGAGATACAGAGGTGGTCAGGAGATGGTGACGGCAAGTGAGGAGGTCGGATAAATTCAAAGAAATAAAGAAAAAAGGAAGAAGAGGAAGGTACCTCGTCGGAGAGGGGAACCCGGTGAAGGAGGAGCTTGTGCTGGGCTTCGAGGAAGCCCGGGTCGTCACCCGGTCTGGTCAGCTACGCCAGAGAGCTCGAGCTATCGTCAGAGATGGCGGAGCTGACAAGGCGGAGATGCCATGGATAACACCGGGGCTAGGGCCGTTTTTACCTCGATTAATGGTCCCTCCGCTGTCACCGGAGGACCGGAGGCTGGGCCGAAGCCCCTGAATGGTGGATGGGAGTGACAACGATGGGGCGAGGGGTTTTATAGAAGGAGATGGTCGAGCGTTACAGTGGGGGTGAGGCATTTTTGAATGGAGATAGTGAAGGCTGGGATTGATGGCGGCGTTAAGTGGGGGTTGCACGAGGATGACAGAGGCATGGGGTATGGGGAGCAACCGTTAGGATGCAGAGGGGGTAGCTATGGTGCCTTCCAAAATTGGAAGGGGGCGGCCTGTCACACTCTCTCGCATGTCACTCCTTTCGTATAGCGATGGTGCCTTCCTCCCCGGCAACGACACAATTTGATGAACCCAAAAATCGAGCGGTCTAAAATATGTCTCACACAAGGCGGAGACAAAGTCGCTGTGGCGACTGCACGAATCCTGGAATTCAAACAACAATTAACCCACAACAACAATCAAATAATGACAAGCAATATGTGGAGTTAAAATTTATTGTAACTCTACAACAAAAGTGTATAGTGCAAGTATGTGTAGAGGTCGAACACAGGGAGCAAGCAAGATAGATCCAAAGATAAATGCTCAAGATGTGAAAGTGATCAAATGCCTATAAGTGTGCTATTTTTGTGGGTTTTTAATTTTTAATTAATTTTTTTATTTAATTTTTGATTTTATAATTTTATATTTTGCTTTTTAATTTACTGATTTTGTATTTTCTTTTTGTATTTTATATTTTTTATATTTTCTTTTTCTTTAAGGAAGTATATATACAATAAAGGAAAAAGAGATATAATATATAGAAAAAATAAGCAAAAACAAGCAAAAATCAGGAAATAAAATCTTTTTGTGTTTTTTATATTTTTATAATGTTTTTGTGATTTTTCTAAATTTTTCCTATTTTTTTGGTATTTTTAAAGTCAAAAATACTGAAAACAGTGGAGAAAATAAAAGGATGAGACTAAAATGAGGATGAAAAATATCAAACAATGTCCATAATTCCTCAAACTAATTTTAAATGAAAGTTAATAAATCAAAGAGAATTCATAGATAAAAAAATAGTTTTTTAGGAATTTTCTGGAATTTTTGAGATTTTTATGAAGTTTTTAGGTGTTTAGCTATTTTTAGGGGTTTTACTTTGAATTTTTTATGAATTTTGGATTGAAGTTAAAAGACATAGAAAGACACAAAAGGTGATTTTTTTAGAATTTTTAAAGGGGTTTTAATATTTTTTGATATTTTCTAATGCAAATAGTAGCAAAAATGCATGTTTTTGAATTTTTATAAATATGAAAATGCAATAAAAATCAAACTAAAAATATGACGTGAAAGAGCAATAAAATAGGAACTTAAATTATTTTTTTTGGAATTTTTGGGATTTTATAGATACATAAAATAAATAGAGACAACAAATAGAAAAATTATCACTAGCAGGGGCACATATGTAAATATTTAAAAGTCTAAGGACCACAGTGCAATTTTCCCACAAAATATATAACTAATTTACAAAAATCCAGGACTAAATGCAAATAGCCAAACCCGCAAGGGTATTCCTGCAAAAAGCCCACCCACGTACGTGCTATGCACGCGCTTGGGGAGGACCTAAGTGTAATTAACAAAAAGCTGGGGTATCAAATGCAATTTTTCCAAAAGTATTACACTGAATAAAACTTTTCCTGGACTAAAACGAAATACAAAAACCCTCAGAGGGTCCCCTGCAAAATACCCACCACCCCACGTACACGGGTCACGTGAGGTGACGTGGACAGGACCTGGATGCAAGTATTCAAAGTCAGGGGATGTCCATGAAAATATTAGAAAACTTCAATACTGCAAATGAAAGATTTGATACTAAATATAAAATACAAAAATAGGCAGGGCTTAAGTGCAAAATACCCACGGCTAATACTTGTGCACGATCAGACGACGGGACGTCGTCACTTATCCACGTGGCGCGCGCACAACGCGCGATGACTGTTCGGATCGAGCGGCTGCGATTAGATCTTCCACGACTGATCGGATGACGGTGGTGTGCGAGGATCCAACAGCTGGCGATCGATCTGGAGCGGCGACCAGATCCAACGTCGCTGGAGGGCTGAGCAAGAATAGGGAAGCAATGCCGGCGAGGCGAGCTTCCCCGCTCCAGATCTCGATCCTTCGGCGTGCTCTGAGCTCCAAAGATGGCCGACGGCTCCCTGGGATGGTCTTCTATCTCCTGGGCACTCCAAAAGACTCTAACGGTGCCCGGAGCTTGCTGGAGGAAGTGACGAAGCTGGCGGACTCCTGGATGCTCCGGCGAATGTCAAAACGAGCCCCAGGCTCTCTGTAGTGCTCACTGACCTGCAAAAAAGGGTGAAGGGGCCAAGGGCAAACTGCCTGGGCCTCGTGGAGATGCGGTTGTGCGGAGGTGGACGCGGATTCGAAGTGGCCGGAGGTGCGCTCTGGCGAGGTGATCGTGGAGGATGAACGGATGATCGATAATCGAATCTAACGTCGCTACTCTACTCCTAAAGCTACGAAGAGTAAGAAATTACAAAAAGAACTAAGGAAGAGGGGATACCTTGATGGTTGGAGCCAAAGGAGGAAGACCTCGACGACGAGCTTCATCGGAGGTGGTGGAGACCGCTCTGGTCCACGACGGCTCGCAAAGGGTGCTGGGAGGAAGCCTGTCACACTCTCTCGCACTGGCACACGAAAGGAGGGGCTGGATTGGGTCCAAGAGGGTTCAATTTTCGAATGGAAGGTCGTGTCTCTAATTGAATGGTTGATGGATGGGTGAGGAAGAATGAGGCACAGCGGATGCATCGTCGATCCAAAGATCGAGGTTGCACATGGGCGTGCATGCCCATTGATCGAGGATAAAAAGTCAAGAAGACACTAACTCGAAAGGATGCAAGAGCAAGCCTCGAAAAAATCGAGAAATAGGGGTTAAATCTAGGTTCTAACAAAGGGACATGGGGAAGGACAGCCAGTTGACCGCGGTCAACGTGGACTGTCACCTGGTTGGTCCACGTGGACCAACCAGGAAAAACCCTACGAAAAATAATTAAAAATTCATTTAAAATTAGTAAATGAATTTATTATTTTTAGGTTATAAAATGAAAATATTTATTATTTTATGAATTATTTTATTATGATTTTTATTTATTTTTATGGGGTATAAAAATACAAATTACCTTTTTAGGCCCATATGGGTATACGTATCTAAATATTTTAATATTTTATTTTTATTTTGTGTATTTAATTTTATTTATTTATTTTTTATTTTATAAATTTATAAAATATTTTTATACAATTAAATATATTTTTATTTTATTTTTCTGATGTATTTTGTACACTTAGTAAAATAGAAATATTAATTATATAGGTATGTTTATAGGTATTATACCAATGTATTATATACATGTATTTTATTTTTGTGTTTTCTTGAGGTTTTTATTCTGATTTTAATGTACACAAATATTATAAATAATATTTACAAATTTATAAAAATATAAAATTATAAAAATAATGAATAAGTAATAAAACAAATATTTTAATCTGTACAAGTACACAATAGGGTTCCAAAACTCAACTTTCAAACCATAGCTCCCAAAATGTGAGACCACCTTCATTAAATACTTATTTACAGTTATATACAATTAAAGGCGAGTTTGGTACATTTCGAGTTTTTATTAGGGAGATACAAGTCTGGGAAGTTGGGATTCTGGAATTTTATTCAGATCATAACTTTTTATATGTATATTATTTTTGAGTGAAATCAATTTTGTATTTTTCTTTATTTAATTATATACAACTTTCATGTACAAAGTTTCTTTATTTGAGGTATGAAAAGTGGAACCAAAAATAGGTCCCAAAATAAATAAAGAATGAATTAAATAAAAGGGATTTTTATTGTATTTCGGCCCTTATTACCCCCTACTTTATTCCTTGTCGACCTATTCATCGAGATGCCTAGGTCTCGGGGTTTTGGGTCATAAAATATTTGCAATATTTTATTCGTTTTCTTTTCTTTTATTTATTCTATAATTTTGGCTTTAAAAACCGTATTTTATACAATATTTACACAATAATGCATTGATGATAAAATGCATGAATTAACGTTATTTACACGCATTTACTAGGGTTTTTATGGCCAAAATGATAGAATAAAGATGATGAAACGTAGATTCATCAGTGGCTGACTCGTTGGGTGTAACAGACGACTGGAGGAGGACGATGACCAAGCACCGTTGGATCTAATGATCCAACGGCTCGAATGGAGGTGTGTTCGAAGGGTTAGGATCAGATCCAGAGATTTGATCCAGCGGTGTGGACTTAGGCACAGATGGAAGGCTAGGATGCGATCTAGGGGTTTTATCCTATGGTGGTGGAGAGTTGGTGACGTGTAAGCTTGAGGGGCGTAGGATGAGACGTGATTGAGCGGCTGAGGTTGAGGCGCAGATGAGCGGCGATGATATAATCTGGGCGCTAGATCCAACGGTTGGGAATGAAGAGGCAATGGAGGGCTGAGATGGAGGCGGATGGAGAAGATCCGACGGTCAGGAGCAGTGACTGGTAGAGGAAGGAGGACGGGCCATGTGGGCGGCCCAGAGGGCACCACGTGGCCCAATCAGAAAATTAGAAAAATGTAAATACAAAGAAAAATACAAAAGAAATAGTTAGAGGCAAAATTAGAAAAAGTCTAAACATGAAAGTTGTTAGTCTCGATGAGAACTACAAGTTTCATGTTGGACAACAAGCCAAAAGAGGTCATTTATACAAAAAGTATTTTTGGGGGTATTTTTAAGGGGGTCAAAACATCGATTTTTATCTTTTGAGTTGTTTTTGTATTTTTAGTCTTTTTAAAGGGTTAATGATGTTATGTACAGTTGATCTACCTAATTTTTAGGGGCTTTTGATAATAAACTAATTACAAAGAAAAATAAGGGTAATTAAATACAATTAATTAAGGGTTAATTATACACAATATAATAAAGGATAAAAATAAGGAATTAATGGTGATTTTTATTGGATTGATTAAGCCAGGGGTTTAATTAATGAATTTTAACAAGATGAATACAAGATTCATCATACCCCTATACTTAAACCATGCTCGTCCTCGAGCATCTAAAGAATGAAGGAGTCCGATTAATTCCTGACAGTGCGAGTGAAGATTTCAATGCTCAATCTTTTAAAGACCCTTAATTTAAGCGATCCTAAAATTCTGGGTTTATCCAAGTCTTAGTCAGAAGGAATCCAACTTCTCTAATTATCAGACTCTCTTTTTGTACATATAATATAAGGATATGAAATTAGGTGTACTGCATTTCATGAGAGTCGAGTCGAGGCATCTTTCAAAGTTCCAATCCAAGAGACTCTCCTCTAGACCTTATCCTCAATACTAGGGAATAAGTCTATTCTTGCTTCAATCATCCATCTCATTAGTTTGTCAGACTTGAAGTGTAGATGGATGGCCACATGATGGAGGGCATAGGATTGTGTCTGATTTTCTCTCCCTCACATTGGAACAAGGGGCCTCTCGCGTGCCTTTTTACTCAACACCTGTAAAATATTTTTAGATTGTTGATCAATGTGTCCATCAAGAGAGTTGGAGTCTTCTGCACTTGTTTTTCTGGGAGTACACTGGGATGTGTCTTTTCTGAGTATCTAGGATACCTTCGACACCCAGACTTGTATCACTTACAATGCAGAGCCCTTTTTATGGTGTCAGCCCGACTCCTTGGTCCTAATTAGCGCTTGGTCCAAGTGGACACTTTGAAAATGTTTGGGAGCGCTCGTCATTGGTGGAAGCTCTTTTTGTGTAATTTAACTTTGGCATTTAGAGCTTTTTTTGACATTTCTTTTCTTTTGTTGGCTAGCTCCATTGCTTTTACCAAAAGTTGGCACATACTAATCAACAATTATCTTTAAGTTTCATCACACCCTGGCACATAGGTAGATATTAAAGAGATAGCATATGAATTTTGTTCACATACTTGCTAAGGTTTTGCTGACACTCAGGTTTTCTGAAGCTTTCGTTAACTTTATCCCATCCTTGAATATCATTAGATCGGGTCTAAACTCAAATCTCAAGTTCTAGTTCCTCAAGTGATATCTCAACTCATCTCATCAATCATGCAGTTGTGAAAGTGATTGTGCTGATCATATTCTTTGAAGGTAGAGATGAAGAGTGCAATATAGCACTCAACTCTTTCAAACTAGAGAAGTGTAGATAATTAAGCTTAAAAACCCTAATGACTAAGGCGCGTTAACTCAGACTCTTTATATCACAGAAATCCAGTGTCCTCAAAATCCTCAAGCCTTGAGTGAATGTGTTTGTGCCAGGAATACACCATCTCCTTAGTTAGTGACTTTTTGGTGTGATTTTTTTCTTTTACAGATTTTTATGGATTTTAATTTTCATTTTTTTTATAAATTCTTTGGAGAGACAATGACTGGCCCATGCTCAAATGAATAAAAGTATCTACTCTCACCCAGTATGGGTGTAAGTACGAGTCTTTAGACGGACCCGTGTTACTTAAGGATGGAGCCATATACAGTATCCTCTAAACCACCCACTCAGCTAAGGGAGACCGAAGTTCCCTCACTGAAAGTGTCTACTGAGCCTAGTAGTCATAGTCTAATTCAAAAAAAGGTTTTCAATTTTTTAATTTTTTTTGAAAAGGAGTATTTACACAAATTAATCCCTCAATTTTAAGAAACATTTTAAAAGGTTTTTACAAAACTCAGTTCACAAGAATACTAAAACCAAGACCGAGAAATAATTTTCAAAAAGTTTTTTTAAAAATACGAGCTATGGCTAAAGTAAATATACAGTAATATACGTACCCCCCTATACTTAAATTTTGCTATGTCCTCATATCACAAGTGATAAGAAGCCATGGCTTGATCAAATATAGGATGATATAGCGGAACTGAGGAGGAAGGCCCCCCTATACTTAGGCCAAAAGTTGACCTAAGTATAAGAAGACAACGTGTGGGATGGATGACTAGGCGAGCCCCCCCTACTTGGGCTACAAATAGCCTAAGTAATGGATCTGAGTGGGGGGGTTATTGTGTTTGGAGGAATAATTACACTATGATACAAGGGTAGAGGGGTTGTTTTTACGGAAGATGACGATCGGGAGAGAGCGAAAGAGTGATTGTGAAATATACAAAGAGGGGGGGGTGAGTGTATATGTGCAAGTATGTGTGTGTGTGTGTGGGGGTAGATCATCAAGTGATCTACTTCCTTTTTTTCATTTTACAACATGCATGCCCTGAGGAAAAATAAATATGCACATGCAAGTCTTTTATAGTATGTAAATGCAGGCTGACTGGTAAAAGATCCTGAAATTTCTTTGCCAATTCTTTTGCGGCCTCTTCAGCGGAAGCTCCTGACTTCACGCCTCCATGAAAATTAAGCGTCCTTGATTTTCATGGGCCCTGCCACAAAGAGAAAAGTTAGAAAAATATGGAGGAAATTAATCAGCAGACATGATGCAATAAATGATGCATGAAATGATGACCTGTAAATCTTGAAAATATTCAACAAAGATAGGTCAAAATTCAACAAATAAATTAAGTTAAGCCGTATCCCCGACAACGACGCTGTTTGATGAACATTAAGTTTGGCTCTTTAATTATCTAAAGTTATCGTAGTATAGGAGGCAAATTCGGTTCAGCAAAAACCACAATCTTTGAATGTTGATGAGTATTTATACTTGGCAATGTTGGACATGCGATCCCACGATGAGCCATTATGCAATAAATGTTATTGCACATATCATTCCCTGATCTGAAATGAAGAATAAATAATTTGCATAATAGGTCCCTCTGTACAATTAGGGTTATGTACCATGGCCGTCTTGATGATCATATAGCTGTTGATTCAATAATTGAATCATAGAGGCTGGTGTTTGGATGAATATCTAAAGAGTTAGATAGAGGACTCATCAAGCATCGTCAAATGATTATTAAGAGATGATCTCCAGCCTGAGTAGGAGATGGCAATCCTTTATAACATAGACTGATATCTGACCAACCTCTTGATGTAGGTCCTCTGCATGGGAATAGTGATTCGGAGGTGTCGGATTAGTTAAGCCAAAGGGTTGACTTAGTGAGATCGAGATAACCAAAGTCCTATGTTGAATGTTGTCACAACAGAGGCACACATCCTCTGACCAGAGACAGATGTGTTACTATATGTCTGAGTGTGTACATTTGGCAGACCAGTAGGTTGATGACCTAACCAAGGTCTATACACCGGCGAGCTGGTGTGCATGTAAGGACATATGAGTAATACGATCTCTCAAAAGGGATCATACATGTTCATTTATGAACCGGAAGACATGAGCTCACTCATGAGGCATTGGGACCGATCAAATTCCATGCATGGTCGTCGTGCTTTGGAAGCATGACAAGAATTTGAAGGTATAATATATGCTTTGGGAAAGCATATGATCGATACCAAATCCCAATGACCAAGATTAAGAAACTTGATGATCAAACCCTGAAGAAGACAGTGTAAGATTGATCTTCATCTTCAGGTTGATCATTGGTCTTCCAGTATGCAGGATGTGCAGGTATTGGGAATACCTGAGGATGATGTGATCATAAACGATTGTATAACCATGACGCTTCTAGTCCGAGGGAGTGATGAAACATGTCTGGATTTTAGTGACTCCTCTCAGTAGAGAAGTAACTTGATCTTAGTCCAAGTGTTGGACATTGATCTGAATGTGATTCAGATGCAATGAGAAGATTAAGTATACGGACTTGATTTAATCAAGCATTTGTGGGAGGTCTGTTAGATCTTGATTTGAGATGAGATCTCAACATCCAAGTCACTATACGTGGAACAATACAATCGCCCTGTCCTTATCTACAAGTATCTGTGGAGAAAGCACATTATTCTTGAAGGAGTTCAGGAATAATTCCTATGTTGAATTTTGTATCCAAGCAAGAAGGTCTTGATGATTAAATGAGATTTATTTATCAAGTATAATATGAATGAGATTCATATTGTGAGAATGATCATCCAAGATATTTAAATGGGATTTAATTATCAAGGATAAGCAGATCGTGGATAGTGTTATCCATAATATCTATGTATATTATAAATGTGATTTATAATATATAACAAAGAGAGAGAATTTTTGTAAATAACATTAGTTAAATAATTGGAAATGCAATTTACAAATTAGTTTGGGATGTGAATATGATTCACATATTTTTCAATGGCATGATTGAAATATTCACAAATTAATTTGGAATTAATTTGGTAAATATTATTGCAATAAAAGTTATTGCAATTTATTAAGAAATAATAAGATAAAATAAAAGGAGACAAAAATACCACCAAAATTAGTGGTGGTGTCACCTATGAGGTGGTTTGTTGTCTCTCTTTTTTTGTTATCATATTATCTCTTAATAATTAATTTATATTAATTAAATTGTGTTGATAATAATTCAACATATGTATTTAATTTAATATAAATTAATGTTGTTGGTTTTTAACCAACAACAATCATGGCCGTTGATTGGCACTTGGATTACAATAGCCGTTGGATCCATGTGAGCCATGGATTGAGATCCATTGGATCCCAAACTAATATATAAGGAGGGCAACCCTAGCCCTTGAAGGGTACATCAAGTAGACGCCTACTCTACTCTCTCTCTCATTCTCGTCCTCTCTCCCCCTCTCTCTAAGGTGGCCGACCATCTTTGTGTTGAGGAAGAGAGAAGTTCTCGCCTTTGCCTTCGACTACTCGAGGATCTCCATCTTCTTTGGGGCTGCTTGCTCTAGAGGAAGACGACAGATTTTGTTGGAAAAAATCAGGAGATTAGAGGCTTGGATCTTCGTCGAGGATTGCGGGAGTCGCGCGTCTCATCATCGCGCCCGCAGGTGCTGTCTCCGTGGATCGGACTTGAGACATGAGGATCTCTTTCTTTAGAGATCTCGTGATCGCAACCATGCTTCGAGAGGTATTTATAATACTTTGTGGTTTGATGAAACGATCCAAGAAATGCTCTTGTGATCATGTGTTTTCATCACATGTTTTAAAATTTTTTAAATTCCGCTGCACCTTGCGACTAGTGCGACTAGTCGCCCCGATCACATGAGATGCGATCGTCACGCTTCCATGATGCGCTTGAGGATTCTCAATATCCTTCAAGTGGTATCAGAACCTTAGGTCGAAAAAGGTTTTGGATATGATCCGTAGACCTAGGACGACTTGGGTTTGAAAGGGTCGCCAAAGTTTTTTATCGCATTTGAATTTTCGCACCTCTGTCTAATTGATTTTTTCGGTACTGTTTAAATTATTTAAACACGAAATATTCAATTGGATTTTGTTTCCCATTAAATAAGAAAACCATAGGATCCGAGTTTACTAAATTTGGATTTAATTTGCTCAAGATATGGCCTTTTGAATAAGCATGTATTCACTGTTGTGGGAACAACAAATCTGAACGTGATTAATTTGTTAATTACGGTTTTGACGTACCTCGAAATACGTGAAATATCACTTAGGTTCTGTTCTAAATCAAGTTGGAAATATTAGGAAACTGATTTTGCTATTTTTAGAATTAAATTGATCAAGATAAGTTAATTTTAGTGATTAGGGGTCACTGCTGGAAATTGACAAACTTGATCATGAACCTTGTGATAGTCATTCAAATATGTTGATGAAAATTAATTGTTAATTTTCTGAAATTGGTTATTGATAAGTATTTGTGAAAAATTTAAAGATGATAATCAATTCCTTGAATGACATCCCACTAACCATAATGATAAGATAGTTGATCTTGATCATTGGTTAATTTGAAATCATCAACAAACATTGTTTGCATACAAAACCCTAGGTCATCCTACAATAGTTGTAGGACAAATTTTATATGCAAAACCCTCTTGCTTGAATAGGATTGGGGATTTGTTTAGCAAATCTCCTTATAATATAATCAAAATTGTTTTGATGTATATGGTATAATTTCGATTGAAAGATCGACGAGTATCTCAAAGTACATGATGATCTATCTGGCATTATCCTTTCCTAAGGTGGATATGGTGTCTAGTCGGAGAGCATTGGGGTAGCGGGTTGCAACGTATGTGGTCCATCCTACTCTTGCCGGTACTGGCCATGGCAGCGGGTAGGGACTCGATAATATCAGAGAAATCAAAGTGTATTTTTCTAATTATTAAAATTCGAAATAATACGTACTTTGAGATTATACCTACTATTCAAGTAAAATTCAAAGTTTGTTGATTGAAAATTGGATTGATAATTAATTTAATGTGATTAAATTAATTACACCCTATTAAAAGACTCTTATGAATAGATGTGTATTTCCCTTGGAAGAATTAATTATATAAATATGATTCACGATAATTAATTACAATTTGAATATGAGGTGGAGGATCACATAAGTGACATCCACAGTCTCCCGTCAAGGCAAAGAATTTCGCCGCCAAAAGTTGTATAAATGAGACTCCTGTTCGAAGTGACAGATCCTATATACAATTATTTGGATCGGGTTCTTTGCTTCTCGAAAGAGTAAGGCCGTATACGTAGTGACTCCAATATCGGGTCCTCATATTATTGGGGCGATATTGGACTGCGTATAGCGAGTATTAAGCCTGTTGACAGTTGGTTCAATTAATGATGGGTCAACATCACCTTAGGGGTGGTGGGCCCGAGTGTTAAAGATTGAATTGGGAGATGCAAGGCGGAATGTGTTCTCGCTTCTTTTTATCCGAGTTACAGGTTCTCATATTATTGAGATGTAACAAATATAAGGAAGAAGATCCCAGATCTTGCTTGAGATATAATGGTAAGTATATCTCTTACATTGAAAATGATTAAGGGAATGAACTTTCAGTGATGACAAGGCAGGACAACTTTGATATAAAAACTCCTAATATATAGGGGCTGGGGAAGCTGCACCCGAGGGTGTAGCTAACTAGCTACACCCGGCCCTTTTTTGAATTGGTTTTTTGCGTTTTTGAAATGAAACCTAGGGGGATTTAAATCACTATATATCACCATGATATCATGCTAATTTCAACTAAATTCGACACTTCTATCATCTCCATTAAGACTATCACATTTTAACGGTCTCAGAATTATTGAAATTGACCATATCTAGATGGGCATGTTAGGAATGTTTGTTTTTCATGAAATTTAAAACATATATTCCACTCAATAAATTAAGTAAATCCCCATAGGTTTCCTTCAAAAAAATCAAAAACCAATGAGAAAAATGTCCGGGTGTAGCTAGTTGGCTGCACCACCTGGTGTAGCTTCCCTTTTCCCTAATATATATATATACACACACACACACTTATGCAAATTTCTTATTTCAGATAATCCTTCATTAAACTTGCTCAATGTTATACTCAATAATAAACAGTAAAATATCATGGATTGGACTCATAAGCCATATATTGTACTTGCAATTGAACACATAATGTATGCGGTTGCAATGTGCAAGTTTCCTCAACATAATGAGGAGTGACAATTAAATAAGATAATAAGACATCACCTTAGGGTTTGTATGTCTCTTTAGTCTTGATCTTTCATCGAGTGTACTTTGGAAGTGACATGTCGATGATGATCGCAATTGTCAAATAATCCTTATAAAATCAAAGAAGATGTTTTGGCATACATATGTGCTCTAGACATTTAATCATGAATGACATGGTTCACTGCATCATGCAGAATGGTAGCTCTATAAGAGATGATGTATTCAAAATATTTGAATACCTACCTGAACCAATGTTTTAAGAGTTTAGATGGATGTAGATACGATGAATGTCATCATTCTACTGTCTATACTCTAATCATTCATGAAGCTTCATAATATTCATATTGTATGAATTTAATGAAGCATGTATAAATGTTGGAATGCTCTTACATTGATTTTTTTGAATTTAACATAAGAGATCCGTGGTCTTAAGCAATGGTTGTTTATAGATGAAGGGAGCGCAGTGGAAGCATGGGTCGGACCCAAGTAAGAAGGAAAGTCAAAGAGTTGACCTACTTCTGTGACTTCCATATGACATCCAAAGAGTTGGATGAATGCCAATACTGTAATAAGTTGGTGTGTTGATAGTATGACTATCAAGTCTGTCTAGAATCCTTAGAGAAGGACTCGGATAGAGCACCAGAATAATCTATATTTAATCATTGAAGTTGACTTTCTTATATGATAAGATTAAAGTCTAATAATTGTATCCCATTCTTCTAATGACACTTGCAATTGTTGCATATGTTTTAGAAGACTGGAAAATTTGATCTTAAGGTTTGTAGTTATCCACATGAATATTGATGCAATTGTTGCAACAATCTCTGTTGGTTTGATAGACTTCTGAATTTCAGTGGGAGAGACCTTAGTCTTAGATAATGTCTCTATGACCTAGAATACACTCATTGTTTGTTTCTAAATGTTGGAAATAAACATGAATTCTGAGATAGAACTATCATAAAGAGTTATGGTGAATATATTACAGATAGTAATCTAACATCTAGTAGACTCCACAAAATTAGAAAATTAATGAATGATTCATTAAGATTTCTAATATTGAAAATTAAAATCTTTATAAAATCAATAGGAGGATGAAGATCATTTGATAATGATTTGGCATCAAGTTTTGGACATATGTCTGCTGATGAGATCAATAGACTAGTAAGATATGAAACTTTAGAATGTCTAAAATTTCAAATCTTACATGTGAATATTGTATTCCAAGAATTTCCAATACACCCTTCTCTTAGGAAAGGTGTAAGATGTTAAGGTATTCGGGATCTCATACATATTGATGTATGTGAATCATCTATATCATAGTAAACATTATGGATATGTGATATCTATTGATGATTATGTATGATATAAGATTTCTTCTCTTCATCTGAGAAACCTTTGAAATGTTTGAAGATTTCACAATTTTGGTTTAGAACCAATGTTTGAAGGAAGATTAAATGAATTTGATCTAACCAAGGTAGCAAGTACCTATTAGATGAATTCAAAGAATGCCTTGTGAAGATATGAATATCATTTCTATCTCAATCCTCCTAACACACCTAAACTCAATGGAGTTGTAGGGAGATACAATTAGATCATGTGTGACATGATTTGATCAATGATGAATTTTTAGCATAATTTCCTCTTAGTTTCCTGGTATATATGTAGTAGAGATTACATTATATATCCTTAATAAGATTCCATGCAAGTAAGCTGGAATCGAGCACTAAAGAGTGCTACTTCATTAGGAAATTAAAGGATGGCATTGGATACCTACTTTATGAACTTGAGATTCTTAAAAGATCTCATATCTGAGATTGTGATTCTTAGGGATTGAGACTCTTGAGAATCAAGACAGAAAATGAAGCGTAGGAACTCGTTTAATCTTTAGAAGATAATGAGGCTCCTGAAATCGGGAACTAAAAAGGATAATTAAAGATGAAACACTAATACTTCTTCAAATGAGTTTGAGGATGTATTCCATGTGTCAGTTAAGTCTGACAATGATCGGACTTCATGAGATAAAGCTCCTGAGGATCATGACATGGAAAGATGGATATTAGCAATAAAGTCTAAAGTAGACTTCATATACAAATGTTGTATATGGACCCTAGAGGATCCACCTATAAGGGTAAGACCGGTAAAGGTGTAAATGGATCTTCAAGAGAAAAGGGAACCTGACGAGAAGGTAGAGACCTTCAAAGCACGGTTCATAGCCATGAGATAACACCGGAAGAGAAGACATTGCTTGCAATAAGACTTGCTCTTCGATGACCATGCTTAAAATCATCAGAATATTGCTAGCCTTAGCTACACAACTTGACTATTGCATCTTCAAGATGTAAGTCAATATTGCATTCCTCTAAGAATACCTATCTGAGGATATTCACATGAAGTAGCCCCAGGGCTTCATGATTGGGAAAATAAGGTGTGAAAGCTAAAGAAATCCATCTATAGACTCAAATAAGCTTCTTGTTGTTGGAACATAAGATTTGATGAAATTATAAATGTTATAATTTCAGATATAATCTTGGTGCACCATGTGAAGATTAGTGGGAGTGCCATTGTGTTCATCATGCTAAATTTAGATAATATCCTAATCATTTGGAATGATATAAGGATGATAATAAGTGTTTTATGATCTGGCTATTCCATACCTTGAGATATGATATCAAAAGATGCCTCTTGGATCTTAGTTCTGAAAGTGTTCAGAAGCAAAGAAAAGAGGGTATTGGGACTGTCACATTTGTAGTACATTTGGACATGTTCCATTTTTCTGGAAATTCCAAGAAAGGCTTTCTTACCTTAAGATTTGGTACTGACCTATCTAAAGGGATATCACCTCAAAGAGTTGAGGAAGTGAATGCTAAAACTGGTTGCCCTTTTGTGCATCAGTTACGAGAATATGAAAGTATGCTAGATGTGTACAAAAGCCAGATATCTGCCATGCAGTGGGAGTAGTAAACTGTTACTAATCCTACTATGGAGATAGAACACTTAATTGCAGTAATAACAATATCTTCAAAGATGACAAGGCTTTAGAGATAGTGATCTCTAATTCTTATCTTCAAGAAATTAAGACTTTTAGATGGAGATCTAAAAGGTCTTAACTGCAAATACCTTAGGAGATAGAGATCTCCAAGGATAAGGGTATTCTGATAAGGATAATAGAAATTACATACTGGTTATAATAATAACTTTTGAGCTGTAGTGTCAAGGACACTATGTCTGACAAGATTGAGTATTGGTTGCATTAGATGCAACATTCTCATTAGATGCGAGCACTGTTATTGGGTATATGCAAGTACCGTAAAAGGACTTGGCGTAGTCTCGCGGTAACAGAGTGACTGATCAGCTTACTTAGCTATTTTCTAAATAGCCTATGATTGTTACAAGAGTGTGGATTTAAATGATGAGCCCACTAATGGCTCTTTGGGCTAATGGGAGATTGTTGGACATGCGAGCCCACGACGAGCCACTATGCAATAAATGTTGATGCACATATCATTCACTGATCTGAAATGAAGAATATATTAATTTACATAATAGGTCCCTCTGTACAATTAGGGTTATGTACCATGGCCATCTTGATGATCATATAGCTGTTGATTCAATAATTGAATCATATAGGCTGGTATTTGGATGAATATCTAAAGAGTTAGATAGAAGACTCATCAAGCACCGTCAAATGATTATTAAGAGATGATCTCTAGCCTGAGTAGGAGATGGCAATCCTTTCTCACATAGGCTGATATCTGTCCGACCTCTTGATGTAGGTCCTCTGCATGGGAATAGTAATTCGGAGGCGTCGGATCAGTTAAGTCAAAGGGTTGACTTAGCAAGATCGTGATAACCAAAGTCCTATGTTGAATGCTGTCACAACATAGGCACACATCCTCTGACCGGAGACAGATGTGTTACTATATGTCTGAGTGTGTACATTCGGCAGACCAGTAGGTTGATGACCTAACCAAGGTCTACACACCAGCGAGCTGGTGTGCATGTAAGGACATATGAGTAATATGATCTCTCAAAAGGGATCATACATGTTCACTTATGAACCGGAAGACATGAGCTCACTCATGAGGTATTGGGACCGATCAAATTCCATGCATGGTCGTTGTGCTTTGGAAGCATGACAAGAATTTGAAGGTACGATATATGATTTGGGAAAGCATATGATTGATACCAAATTCCAATGACCAAGATTGAGAAACTTGGTGATCAAACCATGAAGAAGACAGTGTAAAATTGATCTTCATCTTCAGGTTGATCATTGGTCTTCCAGTATGCAAGATGTGCATGTATTGGGAATACCTGAGGGTGATGTGATCATAAACGATTGTATAACCATGATGCTTCTAGTCCGAGGGAGTGATGAAACAGGTCTGGATTTTAGTGACTCCTCTCAGTAGAGAAGTAACTTGATCTTAGTCCAAGTGTTGGACATTGATCTGAATGTGATTCAGATGCAATGAGAAGATTAAGTATACGGACTTGATTTAATCAAGCATCTGTGGGAGGTCCGTTAGATCTTGATTTGAGATGAGATCTCAACATCCAAGTCACTATACATGGAACAATACAATCGCCCTGTCCTTATCTACAAGTATTTGCGGAGAAAGCACATTATTCTTGAAGGAGTTCAAGAATAATTCCTATGATGAATTTTGTATCCAAGCAAGAAGGTCTTGATGATTAAATGAGATTTAATTATCAAGCATAATATGAATGAGATTCATATTGTAAGAATGATCATCCAAGATAATTAAATGGGATTTAATTATCAAGGATAAGCAGATCGTGGATAGTTCTATCCATAATATCTGTGTATATTATAAATGTGATTTATAATATATAACAGAGAGAGAGAGAAAGAGAATTTTTATAAATAACATTAGTTAATTAATTGGAAATGCAATTTAAAAATTAGTTTGGGATGTGAATATGATTCACATATTTTTCAATGGCATGATTGAAATATTAACAAATTAATTTGGAATTAATTTGGTGGATATTATTGCAATAAAAGTTATTGCAGTTTATTAAGATATAATAAGATAAAATAAAAGGAGACAAAAATACCACCAAAATTAGAGGTGGCACCCCTAAATTTTAGGGTGGTTTGTTGTCTCTCTTTTTTTGTTCATATTATCTCTTAATAATTAATTTATGCTAATTAAATTGGGTTGATAATAATTCAACATATGTATTTAATTTAATATAAATTAATGTTGTTGGTTTTTAATCAACAACAATCATGGCCGTTGATTGGCACTTGGATTACAATAACCGTTGGATCCATGTGAGCCATGGATTGAGATCCATTGGATCCCAAACTAATATATAAGGAGGGCAACCCTAGCCCTTGAAGGGTACATCAAGTAGACGCCTACTCTACTCTCTCTCTCTCTCTCTCATTCTCGTCCTCTCTCTCCCTCTCTGTGGCCGACCATCTTTGTGTTGAGGAAGAGAGAAGTTCTCGCCTTCGCCTTCGACTGCTCGAGGATCTCCATCTTCTTTGGGGATGCTTGCTCTAGAGGAAGATGACATATTTCGTTGGACGAAATCAGGAGATTCGAGGCTTGGATCTTCGTCGAGGATTGCGGGAGTCACGCGTCTCATCATCGTACCTGCAAGTGCTGTCTCTGTGGATCGGACTTGAGACAGGAGGATCTCTTGCTTTAGAGATCTCGTGATCGCAACCACACTTCGAGATGCATTTCTAATACTTTGTGGTTTGATGAAACGATCCAAGAAATGTTCTTGTGATGATGTGGTTTCATCACATGTTTTAAAAATTTTTAAATTCCGCTGCACCTTGCGATTAGTGCGACTAGTCGCCCCGATCGCATGAGATGCGATCGTCACGCTTCCGTGATGCGCTTGAGGATTCTCAATATCCTTCAGGCAAGTCTACCAAGGTCGAACACAAGGACACACCTACTCAATCTATTTATCGAATTTTGATTAATTAAGAACACATGTGAATTATTTCTCAATTACAGGTCTTCATGAAGATACATGATGCATTATGCAAATTACAATGCAATAAAATGATGCGTGTAATTTTTAGTTGATTTTTATGTGATTATAAGATGATGCATGAGAGTAATGCAAGGGAACTTATATGCAGAACAAAAGATTACAAAGATATCCTAAAAAGATCACTGAAAATGAGCAACATAATAGGAATTGAAATCAGGGTCATTTTTATTACAACATTAAGATCAACCATCAGAGCAAGGACAAGTAAAGCAAGGTCATCATTTAACGTTAAAAATTATTTCTTTTAAAATTATATCAGATGAGAAAATTAGAAATGCCATGAGATAGAGGAAGAAACAAGGATCAAAACGACACTAAAATCATGTAATTTGGACCTACGATGATCAAGTTATGAAGAAATAATGCAGGGGCATAATTGTAAATAAAATGCAAGAAATAAAGGGATAAATATTACATTTAGGTCCCTCGAGGGACCTAAATGTAAATACAAAAAATCGCATGGGGTCTAATGTAATTTTTCCAATGCGTGCAGAGACCTTTTTGCAATTTCCAAAAGATACGAGGGTCTCCCTGTAAAATACCCAGGCACGCACACAAGGCACGTGCTTGGCGACCAATGTGTAAATACCAAAAGTACCAGGATCTTTCATGTAAATTTCCCAAGCCCTCACGTAGGGTGCACGTGAGGGACTTAGGCTCGAGATGCTCCTCTGGCTCGGGCAATGTGGCAGCACAAGGATGACTCAGCTCGAGGTTTGGTGGACCGAGCTTGTAGGTTCGACTAGAGGCTCGGTCCGCTACATGTCGACATCACATCCGTCCGATCCATCTGATCGGACGACACCTGTAGCGTCTTCTCCTCCGCAGGCCGCCGGAGAAGGCAGGGCTCCGGCGACCTGCCCTTTGCTCCTCCATGATCTAGATCAGCATCTGAAGATCGAGGAAGACTGCTGGTAGGCTGGCAAAGATCCTAGAGGCGCGGCGAAGCTCCGGAGCTGGTCGAAGGTGAAGGTCGGTGAAGCCTCGTCGGAGGAGAATCACATGAAGGAGCGCCGATGCAAACTCCGGCCATTGAAGCTTTGAGCACCTACAACTGTTAGATTGCCGAAGTGTGCGGTGAATGGTGAGTGAGTTGTGGGTGAATTGGGGCCGTGGGGGTGTCAGGAGGTGGTGGCCCTTAGGTTCTTCTCCGGCAGAGCAGGGGAAGAAATGGGTCGGAGCGGAGGAGGTTATGGAGAATGGGGAAGGGTGAGTGAAGGTGTTGGCATGGATAGTGGTGGTGTGGTCGAGATACAGAGGTGATCAGGAGATGGTGACGGCAAGTGAGAAGGTCAGATAAATTCAAAGAAATAAAGAAAAAAGGAAGAAGAGGAAGGTAACTCATCGGAGAGGGGAACCCGATGGAGGAGGAGCTTGTGTTGGGCTTCGAGCAAGCCCGGGTCGTCGCCCGGTCTGGTCAGCTACGCCAGAGAGCTCGAGCTATCGCCAGAGATGGTGGAGCTGACATGGCGGAGATTCCATGGATCACAAAGGGGCTAGGGCCGTCTTTACCTTGATTGTTGGTCCCTCCACTGTCACCGCAAGACCGGAGGCTGGGCCGAAGCCCCCTGAATGGTGGATGGGAGTGACGGCGGCGGGGCGAGGGGTTTTATAGAAGGAGATTGCCGAGCGTTATAGTGGGGGCGAGGCTATTTTGAATGGAGATAGTGAAGGCTGGGATTGATGGCCGCGTTAAGTGGGGGTTGTGCGAGGATGGCAGAGGCATGGGGGTATGGGGAGCAACCGTTAGGATGCGGAGGGGGTAGCTACGAAGCCTTCCAAAATTGGAAGGGGGCGCTGACTCGCGGGGTGTAACGGACGAGCTGGAGGAGGATGATGACCGAGCACCATTGGATCTAATGATCCAACGGCTCGAATGGAGGTGCGTTCGAAGGGTTAGGATCAGATCTAGAGATCTGATCCGACGGCATGGGCTTAGGCACAGATGGAAGGTTAGGATGCGATCTGGGGGTTTTATCCTATGGTGGTGGAGAGTTGGTGATATGTAAGCTTGTGAGGTGTAGGATGAGACGTGATTGAGCGGCTGAGGTTGAGGCGCAGATGGGCGGCGGCGATATGATCTGGGCGCTAGATCCAATGGCTGGGAATGAAGCAGCAATGGAGGGCTGTGATGGAGGCGGATGGAGCAGATCCGACGGTCAGGAGCGGTGACGGGTGGAGGAAGGAGGACGGGCCAAGTGGGCGGCCCAGAGGGTGCCACGTGGCCCAATCAGAAAATTAGCAAATGTAAATACAAAGAAAAATACAAAAGAAATAGTTAGAGGCAAAATTAGGAAAAAGTCAAAACATGAAAGTTGTTCGTCTCGATGATATCTACAAGTTTCATGTTGGACAACAAGCCAAAAGAGGTCATTTATATAAAAAGTATTTTTGGAGGTATTTTTAAGGGGGTAAAAACGCCGATTTTTATCTTTTGAGTTGTTTTTGTATTTTTAGTCTTTTTAAAGGGTTAGTGATGTTATGTACAGTTGATCTACCTAATTTTTAGGGGCTTTTGATAATAAAATAATTACAAAGAAAATAAGGGTAATTAAATACAATTAATTATGGGTTAATTATACACAATATAATACAGGATAAAAATAAGGAATTAATGGTGATTTTTATTGGATTGACTAAGCCAGGGGTTTAGTTAATGAATTTTAGCAAGATGAATATGAGATTCATCAGGTGCCTCCCGTGGCTCTCGATCATCTAGAGCCACTCCAGGTGTTCCTATTGGGTTCAAGGGGCTCCTCGAGTCCTATTCCCTACACTAAAAGGTTAGGAGGCACGAGGGTTACTCCCTCATCTGGTCCTTGAAGCTGGAATGCACATGGGGTGGAATGGAGGTGCAGCTCCAGCGAGGGGGCGACGAAAGGAGCTTGAATCCCAGATCCATGATGGATCTGGGTTGATCAGATGGCTCGATGGGTGGAGAACATGATGGGAAACACGATGGGGTGATCAATGGGTAGAGGCACAATCGGGAATGACCGAATTTGGCATGGAGTTCATGCTTCAGGCCAATTAGGGGTTCATGTTTATAGCTAATTTAAGTAACTAACTATGAAAATAAAGGCACAAAATGAAAAGAGGATACGAGATTTACCTAAAATGTAAAGGAAAAGGCCTCAACTTGGCCGGAGGTCGAGGAGGCAGGAACTGTTGGAGGCTACTCTGGCAGTGGTTGGATCACCTAATCCTGGCCTTCTCCTCACTGTAAGTCGCCGCCTTGTTGCTCCTGTCACCAGCAGCAAGGCTGAGGCAGAGATATGAGAGGCTAAAGGTCCTGGAAGATGGATCAAAACTCAAAAAGATGAAGAGGGGTGGGTTTTAAAGGTTGGTGGACAGTAAGTTACGAGAAGGATTTGCGTGTGAGGGAGAAGGAGTTGGTGGACAGAAGAAGGTCGGTGACGAGGAAGGATATGGGGGATGCACATGAGTGAGGAGCTCGAGGCAAAGAAGGCATGGAACAAAGCGTAAAAAATGGGAGAAAAGAGGGGTTTCACATGACCTGGCACAGACGGCTGGGCGGGGCAGGATAGTTGACCAGAGGTCAAGGATAGTTGCCCCCTACTTGGTCCACATGGACCGACCAAAAAAGAGTCAAAATATTTTATAATTTCGATGAAAAATTTAGATGAATTAATTAATTTTTAGCTATAAAATAAAAAATGTTTATACTTTTATGTAGTATTTTATACATATTTTATTTATTTTCAAGGTGATTTATTACAAGTTAATATTTACAAGTAGAATATTGGTATAAAGACCTGTATTTGGGTATTTTTCTTTTTATTTTGTGTTATATATTTTATTATTTTTAGTTTATGTTATACAATTTATTATTTTTATACATGTATTGGTATAAAGACCTCTGCTTGTTCAATTGTTATTGTCAAGCCGAAAAATGCAAATGCAAAGCGCAATGTAGAAAATATTTTTATGATGCAATTTTCTGATTTTGAACTTTGTATGGGTTTTTGAAAAGTTTTTTTTCTAAATTTTTATGTAATTTTGAAAACATTTTGCAAAATTTTATGGGGTTTTTGGTATTGCAAATTTTTAGTGTTTTTCAAAAGCAAAAGTGTTAGAAAAGAAATATGTGCAGATGTTTACACGGGAGTGCATTTGTTATACAATAAATAAGGTTCAAGAATTTACACTAAGTACCTACATGGATTAAATTAATGATTTATAAGGTTATATACATGGTTTGTAAAGCATCTTTATTTGTTTGAATATGGACATAGTTCTCAAAATAATTTGAAAAGTTTTTGACAAACATTTTGAAACTCTATTTTGAACATAATTTGGCTAATACTTTTTGCAAACATTTACCAAATTTGAAAATCATTTTGCAAAGATTTTTCAAACAATATGTATAGGTTTTTAAAAGTATTTTTGCAACTATTTTTCAAGCTATCTGCAAATAGATTTTCAAAACATTTTATTCAAAAAAAGGAAATAAATTTTTATAAACAAGAAATTTTTACAAATGTTCGAAAATATTTCAAAAAACATTTTTCAATCAAAGCAATTCTCCAACCATTTTACAAATATTTTGCAAAACTTTTCACCGATTTACTAACCATAATAAAAAGAAATGTATGTTTTAGTTTTATTACTTAACCATATTATTAAAAATATGCAAGCATGAGTTATGGCTAGAATATATACAGAGTATATATGACCCCCCATACTTAGCTTGAGATATGTCCTCATAGATCCGAGAGAAAAGGAAGACATAACTCGTACTAAGTATCGGAAGGTCTATACTACAATGACTGAAGAATGAATGGGAAGTCGACCACCCCCTATACTTAGGATGAAATAATCCTAAGTATAGCATACTATATTCAACATGAAGGGAGGGTTGAGGATGGGAACAAATAAATAACTCATCAGCTCGACCTGTCCCCCCATACTTAGGGGAAAATATCTTAAGTACAGATAGAAAATCAAAAGTTGAGGAGACAAGCGAGGGATCAACAAATGAACACCTGAATACACTCATCCCCCCTATACTTAGGATGAAGCATATCCTTAGTATAACAATGATCAATGGGATGAGTGCAACTTTTCAGAAGAATGAATGAATGAAAAATAAAAAGAAGAAAAGAATGATTAATCGAAAATAGTTTTTTGTGCCTTGTCTGATGTAACTAATGCTACGACGTTGAGCTCTTCATGGTAAACCACCTGAATTGAATCCACAACGGACAGAAATGTATCATGTTCAAGATATGGCTTCAGTAACTGTCCGCTGACCACAAATGATTGGTTGTCAGCTAACAAATCAGATATGACAATAATTCCATTGTCATGCACATGCTTCACTATAAAAGGTCCGGTCCACTTGCTTTTCAACTTCTCTAGGAATAATTTGAGATTTGCATCGAATAAACAAACCTTCTGACTTGGTTCAAAAGTCTTGCGGTGGATGTATTTGTCGTGCCACCTCTTGACCTTCTCCTTATACATCAGGCTATTGTCATATACATAGTCACAAAATTCGAGGAGCCTATTCAGATCCAGCTTTCTTTTCTTTTCTACCTTCTTGGAATCTAAATTACATACATTTATTGCCCATAAAGATTTGGGAATAAATTCCATAGGCAAATGGCATGGCTTTCCATAAACCAGGAGGTAGGGAGACATTCCTGATGGTGACTTGTACGTAATTTGATAGGCTCAAAGAATCGAGTCGAGTAGTTGAGACCAATTATTTCTATCAGGATGTACAAGATTATGCAGTTGTCTTAATCTCCCTGTTTGAACATTCGACCAAGCCATTGGATAGTAGGTGGTACGGAGAGATGACACGATGTTCAATGTAAAATTCCTATGTCAGCTTCTTCACCTCTATGTTGATGAAATGAATACCCCCATCTGATATCAAAATTTTGGGAATACCGAACCTTGCAATGATGTGTTCCTTCAGAAATTGGTAGACTGTGCGACTGTCGGTGGCTCAGGTTGGGATAGCCTCCACCTAATGACTCACATAATCGACATCGAGCAGAATATACTCATACCACGATTGTTGGGAAATGGGCCCATGAAGTCAATGCCGAAGCATCAAATATGTCTGAAATATGAATGTAATTCAGGGGCATTGTGTCACTCATTCCTATGGTACCACTCATCTTCTGACTGTCAGTGCAACATTTCACAAAATCTTCTACATTTTTAAATAAGGTCGGCCACTAGTGGCCGCATTGGAACACTTTTGTTGTCGTTCTTTTCCCAGAGTAGTGTCCTCCTGATTCTCTAGCATGGCAATGTTTGAGGATACTTTGGACTTCCTCCGGAGGAATGCACCTCCTCCATATGCAATCAACCCCCTCCCAAAAGAGATAAGGATCCTCCCACCGATAAAAATGAATATCTAACAAGAATTTATCAACTTTTAGTTTTGGCCAATCTTGTGGAGTTCTTTTGGACACAGGTCAATTCACAATATCGGTGAATGACGAGTCTCGTATTCATCATGCTAAAATTCATTAATTAAACCCCTGGCTTAACTAATCCAATAAAAATCACCTTTAATTCTTTATTTTTATCTTGTAATATAACATGTATAATTAACCTTGAATTAATTGTATTTAATTTCCTTTATTTTCCTTGTATTTATTTTCTGATCAAAACCCCTAAAAATTAGGTAGAGTAATTGTTCATAATATCATTAACCCTTAAAAAGACTAAAAATAAAAAAAACAACTCAAAACCAAAAAGTCGGTGTTTTTACCCCCTTTAAAAATACCTCCCAAAAATACTTTTTGTACAAATGACCTCTTTTGGCTTTTTATCCAACATGAACTTGTAGATCTCGTCGAGACGAGCAACTTTCATGTTTTGACTTTTTCCTGATTTTGCCTCTAACTATTTCTTTTACATTTTTCTTTATTTTTGTTTTTTTTTCTAATTTTCTGATTGGGCCACGTGGCGCCCTTTGGGCCGCCCATGTGGCCCGCGCCTCCTTCCGCCACCCGACGCTTGCCTAGACCGTCGGATCTCCTTCATTCCGCCCTCATCTCACCCGTCCATCTCTACTTCACTCCCAGTCGTCCGATCTGACTCCAAATCTAATCTAGACCGTTTCATCATGCCTCACTACTAGCCGTTCGATCTCCTTGTGATCTGACGACCAGCATCTCTCCACGTCACCCCTACAACACTCGCCGCCAGATTAAAGCCTAAATCTTATCTAACCATCCATCACCGCCTGGATCCGAACCGTTCGATCAGATCCCAGATCTGATCTCAGTCGTCTGCCCGCGCTACCATCCTAGCCGTTGGATCATGTGATCTAACGGCTCAAACTTCGTCTTCCTCCTTCATAACCTCCCCCTCCCCAGCCGTTTCACCTCGCGAGCTAGCTGTCCCCTTCCATTTTTAGCCCTCGCCTCCGGCCACTTCTCCACCACCTAACGGTCGTCCCGAGTAGCCCTAACACCAGCCACCCTTGCGTAGCTCCCATACCCCTCGTCCATTACTCTCCTTCGCCTTCACTCCTCTTGCAAAAACGCCTCGTCACCACATAACTCCCGGCTGCCCCTCCTATAAAACCACCTCCCATCTGCTCTGAGCAACCCGTCCACCAGTCATTGGGTAGCCCCTAGCTTCTCCCTCCTCCGGTTACAACGGAGGAGGTTTTCGATCAACGATAATGGGTATCCTACCCAGGTGTCGACCCACGGCCGCCGTGGCCATGCTGTGGGCGCCACCACGCTCTGCCGAGCTCCGAGGCCCGACTGACCTCCTCGGGCGACGACCGGAGCGCCTCGAAGGCGCTCAGCCCAAGCCACCTCCTCCACCCATTATCCGTCCAACCTCCATGTACTTTTCCCCTAATTTTTCACAATTTTCCTGCCACCCACGATGATCTTCATCGCCGCCTAACCACATCACAAGCCTCACCATACCACCCCCACCCTCGCCACCATCTTCGATCACCTCTTCTCTTCTTCCATCGCCCGATCTGCCTCGATCCATTTCCTCCGACAACAAGTCGGAGGACCCAATCGAGCCTCTGCCTTCTCCACCCGATCTGGATTCCACCTCACCCCCACTTCACTCTCATGCATTGGACAAGGAACACCTCGGCTATACTAAAGTCTATAGGTTCAATTCACATAATGGTCGGAGTTCAAGCCCCCTCGCCGATCTCGTGCTCCAACTCCGATGACCAGGCTCCGCCTTCCTTCTCTAGACTACGACGGAGCCTCTACTGGTGTCCAGCACCTTCGCGAACCCTCCCGTAAGCTTCCTCGAGCTTCAGACAAGCGATGGGAGCACGACGGAGCAACCAGCAGGTCGTCGGAGCCCCGCCTCCTCTGGCGGCCTGCGGAGGAGACGACGCTACAGGTGTTGTCCGATCATATGGATCAGACGGCTCAGATGATGACACGTGGAGGCCCAAACCTGAATCCAGCCCAACAGCCTCAGGTGATCCAAGCCAAGATCCGAGCGTCCATATGCCGCCACGTGTTCCGAGCCAACAGCGAGCCCCGAGCCTAGGCTCCTCACGTGCAACGTACGTGAGGGCTTGGGTAAATTGCATGAAGGACCCATGACCTCTGATAATTACATACAGGTCCCCAGGCACGTGCGTGCCTGGGTAATTAATATGGATGCCCTCATAGCTTTTCAAAATTACAAAAAGGTCCCTGCGCGCATGGAAAAATTACAGAGGACCCCAGACGGTTTTTGGAATTTGCATTTAGGTCCCTCCAGGGACCAAAATGTAATATTTATCTTTTTATTTTCTTGCATTTTTATTACAATTATGCCCCTGCATTGTTTTCTTCATAACTTGAGCATCGTAGGTCCAAATTGTGATTTTAGTGTCGTTTTGATCCTTGTTTCTTCATCTACATCATGGCATGTCTAATTTTCTCATCGGCCATCATTTTAAATGAAGTGATTTTTTGTGTTAGATGATGACCCTGCTCTACTTGTCCTTTCTCTGATTTGATGACTGATCTTTATGTAATCAAAATGACCCTGATTTCAATCTCTATTATGTTGCTCATTTCAGTGATATGTTTAGGGTATATTTGTAATCTTTTGTTCTGCATATAAGTTCCCTTGCATTACTCTCATGCATCTTCCTATCATTGCATAAAAATCAACTAAAAATTGCTTGCTCCATTTTATTGCATTGTAATCTGCATAGTGCATCCTGAATTTTCATGAAGACCTGAAATTGAGAATTTATTCACACTGCTCTTAATTGATCAAAAATCAATAAATAAGAAGAGTAGCTCGTGTACCTGTGTTCGACCTTGGTAGACTTGCCAAGTATAAATACTCCACAACATTCAAAAGATTGTGGTTTTTGCTGAACCGAATTTGCCTCCTATACTACGACAATTATATATAATTAAAGAGGCGGATTTCACGTTCATCAAATGACGTCGTTGCCGGGGACATGACTACACTTAATTTATTTGTTGATTTTTTATTTATCTTTGTTGAGTATTTTCAAGATTTACATATCCTCATTTCATGCATCATGTATGCTGATTAATTTCCTCTGCATTTTTCTAACCTTTCTCTTTTGTGGCAGGGCCCATGAAAATCGAGGATGCTTGATCTTCATGGAGGCTTGAAGTCAGGAGCTTCCGCTGAAGAGGCTGCAAAAGAATTGGCAAAGAAATTTTAGGATCTTTTATCAGTCCGCATGCATTTGCATACTGTAAAAAAACTTGCATGTGCATATTTATTTTTCTTCAGGGCTTGCATGTTGTAAAAAAAGAAGTAGATCACTTGATGATCTACCCCCCCCCCCCACACACACACTTGCACATATACACTCAGCCCCCCCTCTGTATATTTCACACACACACACACACACACACTCTCTCTCTCTCTCTCCCCCCCCTGATCGCCATCTTCTGTAAAAATAACCCCTCCGCCCTTGTATCGTAGTGTAATTATTCTTCCAAACACAATACCTCCCCCCAACTCAGAACCGTTACTTAGGCTATTTGTAGCCTAAGTATGGGGGGACTCGCCTAGTCATCCATCCCTCATGTTGTCTTCTTATACTTAGGTCAATTTTTGACCTAAGTATAGGGGGACCCTCCTCCTCAGTTCCGCTATATCACCCTATATTTGATCGAGCCATGGCTTCATGACACTTGTGCTATGATGACATAACAAAATTTAAGTATAGGGGGGTATACTGTATATTACTGTATATTTACTTTAATCATAGCTCGTATTTTTAGAACTTTTTGAAAGTTTTGTTTTCGGGCTTGGTTTTGGTAAACCTGTGAACTGAATTTTGTAAAACCTTGTAAAATTATTTTCTTAAAATTTGAGGGATTAACTTGTGTAAATACTCCTTTTCAAAAAAAATTGAAAAATTTAAAACCTTTCTTTGAATTAGACTCTGACTACTAGGCTTAGTGGACACTTTCAGTGAGGGAACTTCGGTCTCTCTTAGTAGAGTGGGTGGTTTAGAGGACACTATATATGGCTCCGTCCTCAAGTAACACGGGTCTGTCTAAGAGCTCGTACTTACACCCATACTGGCTGAGAGTAGATACTTTTATTCATTTGAGCCTGGGCCAATCATTGTCTCTCCAAAGAATTTAAAAAAAACAAAACATAAAACAAAACAAAAAAATGATGATGAAAATTTAAAATATGCAAAAGCCAAAAATCACACAAAAATCACTAACTAAGGAGTTGGTGTATTCCTGACACAAACACATTCACTCAAGGCTTGAGGATTTTGAGGACACTGGATTTCTGTGATCTTGAGAGTCTGAGTTAACATGCCTTAGTCATTAGGGTTTTTAACTTAATTATCCACACTACCCTAGTTTGAAAGATTGAGCACTATATTGCACTCTTCATCTCTACCTTCAAAAAGAATATGATCAGTACAACCACTTTCACAACTGCATGATTGATGAGATGAGTTGAGATATCACTTGAGAAACTAGGGCTAGAGATTTGAGTCTAGACCCGATCTGATGATATTTGAGGATGGGATAAATTTAACGAAGGCTTCCGAAAACCTATGTGTCAGCAAAATCCTAGCCAGTATGTGAATAAAATTCATATGCTATCTCTTTGATATCTACCTATGTGCCAGGGTGTGATGAAACTTAAAGATAATTGTTGATCAGTGTGCACCAACTTTTGGTAAAAGCTGTGGAGCTAGCCGATAAAAGAAAAGAAATGTCAAAGAAAGTCAAATTATAAATGAGCTTCCACCAATGGCGAGAGCTCTCAAACATTTTCAAAGTGTCCACTTGGACCAAGCGCTAATTAGGACCAAGGAGTCGGACTGACACCACAAAAAGGGCTCTGCATCGTAAGAATACAAGTCTAGGTGTCGAAGGTATCTTAGATACTCAGAAAAGACACACCCCGGTGTACTCCCAGAAAAACAAGTGCAAACGACTCCAACTCTCTTGACGGACACGTTGATCAACAATCTAAAAATTTGCATGTGTTGAGTAAAAAGGCACTCGAGAGGCCCCTTGTTCCAATGTGAAGGAGAGAAAATCAGACACAATCTTATGCCCTCCATCATCTAACCGTCCATCTACACTTTCAAGTATGACAAACTAATGAGACGGTTGGCTGAAGCAAGAATAGACTTCTTCCCTAGTATTGAGGATAAGGTCTAGAGGAGAGTCTTTGGGACTGGAACTTTGAGTGATGCCTCAACTCGACTCTCATGAAATGCAGTACAATAAATTTCATATCCTTATATTATATGTACAAAAAGAGAGTCTGATAATTAGAGAAGTTGGATTCCTTCTGACTAAGGCTTGGATAAACCCAGAATTTTGGGATCTCTTAAATTAAGGGTCTTCGAAAGATTGAGCCTTGAAAACTTCACTTGCACTGGTAGGAATTAATCCGACTCCTTCATTCTTTAAATGCTCGAGGACGAGCATAGTTTAAGTATAGGGGTATGATGAATCTTGTGTTCATCATGCTAAAATTCATTAATTAAACCCCTGGCTTAACTAATCCAATAAAAATCATATTTAATTCTTTATTTTTATCTTGTAATATAGTGTGTATAATTAACCTTGAATTAATTGTATTTAATTTCTTTTATTTTCCTTGTATTTATTTTCTCATCAAAAACCCCTAAAAATTAGGTAGAGTAATTGTCCATAACATCACTAACCCTAAAAAGACTAAATATACAAAAATAACTCAAAACCAAAAAGTCGGTGTTTTAATCCCCTTTAAAAATACCCCCCAAAAATACTTTTTGTATAAATGACCTCTTTTGGCTTTTTGTCCAACACGAAACTTGTAGACTCGTCGAGACGAGCAAATTTCATGCTTTGACTTTTTCCTGATTTTGCCTCTGACTATTTCTTTTACATTTTTCTTTATTTTCATTTTTCTAATTTTCTGATTGGGCCACGTGGCGCCCTCTAGGCCGTCCACGTGGCTCGCTCCTCCTTCCGACACCCGGCGCTCGCCTAGACCGTCAAATCTCCTTTCATTCTGCCCTCATCTCACCCGTCCATCTCTACTTCACTCCCAGTCATCCAATCTTACTCCAGATCTAATCTAGACCGTTTCATCGTGCCTCACTACCAGCCGTTTGATCTCCTTGTGATCCAACGACCATCATCTCTCCATGTCACCCCTTCAACCCTCGCCGCCGGATTAAAGCCTAAATCTTATCTAACCATCCATCACTGCCTGGATCCGAACCGTTAGATCAAATCCCTGATCTGATCTCAGTCGTCCGCCCGCGCTACCATCCTAGCCATTGGATCATGTGATCCAACAGCTCAAACTTCGTCTTCCTCCTTCATAACCTCCCCCTCCCCGGTCGTTTCACCTCGCGAGCCAGCTGTCCCCTTCCATTTTTATCCCTCACCTCCGGCCACTTCTGCACCACCTAACGGTCGTCCTGAGTAGCCCTAACACCAGCCACCCTTGCGTAACTCCCATACCCCTCCTCCATTACTCTCCTTCGCCTTCACTCCTCTTGCAAAAATGCCTCATCACAACATAACACCCGGCTACCCCCTCCTATAAAACCACCTACCATCTGCTCCGAGCAACCCGTCCACCAATCATTGGGTAGCCCCTAGCTTCGCCCTCCTCCGGTGACAACGGAGGAGGTGTTCGATCAGCGATAATGGGTATCCTACCCAGGTGTCGACCCATGGCCGCCATGGCCGTGCTGCGGGTGCCACCACGCTCCGCCGAGCTCCGAGGCCCGGCTGACCTCGCCGAGCGACGACCGGAGCGCCTCCAAGGTGCTCAGCCCAAGCCACCTCCTCTGCCCGTTATACGTCTGACCTCCATGTACTTTTCCCCTAATTTTTCACAATTTTCCTGCCACCCATGATGATCTTCATCACCGCCTAACCACTTCACAAGCCTCACCGTACCACCCCCACCCTCACCACCATCTCTGATCACCTCTTCTCTTCTTCCATTGCCCGCTCTGCCTCAATCCATTTCCTTCGACAACACGTCAGAGGACCCATTCGAGCCTCCACCTTCTCTGCCCGATCTGGCTTCCACCTCACCCCCACTTCACTCTCATGCACTGCATAAGGCACGCCTCGGCTATACTAACGTCTGCAGGTTCAATTCACTCAATGGCTAGAGTTCAAGCCCCGTCGCCGATCTCGTGCTCCAGCTCCGATGACCAAGCTCCGCCTTCCTTCTCCAGACTACGACGGAGCCTCTACTGGTGTCCAGCACCTTCGCCAACCCTCCCGCAAGCTTCCTCGAGCTTCAAACAAGCGATGGGAGCACGACGGAGCAACCAGCAGGGCACCGGAGCCCCGCCTCCTCCGGCAGCCTGTGAAGGAGACGATGCTACAGGTGCCGTCTGATCATATGGATCAGATGGCTCAGATGATGACACGTGGAGGCCCAAGCCTGAATCCAGTCCAACAGCCTCGGGTGACCCGAGCCAAGATCCGAGCGTCCATATGCCGCCACGTGTTCCGAGCCAGCAACGAGCCCTGAGCCTAGGCTCCTCACGTGCAACGCACGTGAGGGCTTGGGTAAATTGCACAAAGGACCTAGGACCTCTGATAATTACATATAGGTCCCCAGGCACGTGCCTTACGTGCGTGCCTAGGTAATAAATATGGATGCCCTCACAGCTTTTCAGAATTACACAAAGGTCCTTGTGCGCATGGAAAAATTACAGAGGACCCCAGGCGGTTTTTGGTATTTGCATTTAGGTCCCTCCACAGACCTAAATGTAATACTTATCTTTTTATTTTCTTGCATTTTTATTACAATTATGCCCTTGCATTGTTTTCTTCATAACTTGAGCATCGTAGGTCCAAATTGTGATTTTAGTGTCGTTTTGATCCTTGTTTCTTCATCTATATCATGGCATGTCTAGTTTTCTCATCTGCTATTATTTTAAATGAAGTGGTTTTTTGTGTTTGATGATGACCCTACTCTACTTGTCCTTGCTCTGATTTGATGACTGATCTTTATGTTATCAAAATGACCCTGATTTCAATCTCTATTATGTTGCTCATTTTTAGTGACATTTTTAGGGTATATTTGTAATCTTTTGTTCTGCATATATGTTCCCTTGCATTACTCTCATGCATCTTCCTATCATTGCATAAAAATCAACTAAAAATTGAGTGCTCTATTTTATTGCATTGTAATCTGCATAGTGCATCCTGAATTTTCATGAAGACCTGAATTTGAGAATTTATTCACACTGCTCTTAATTGATCAAAAATCAATAAATAAGAAGAGTAACTCGTGTCCATGTCTTCTATCTTGGTAGACTTGCCAATATAAATACTCCACAGCATTCAAAAGATTGTGGTTTTTGCTGAACTGAATTTGCCTCCTATACTACGACAATTATAGATAATTAAAGAGGCATATTTGACGTTCATCAGTGAAACAGGGGAGCAAGGTGACATACATAATAACTTCATCTGGGAAAGTCTTTATAATTGGTAGCAAGTTCTACTCAAGAGTATCCGACTTTGGTAATCTTGAAAAATGATCTACCACCACATTTTTGACTCAATGTTTACCACAGATTTCAAGATCGAATTCCTGGAACAGAAGGATCCATCTGATCATCCTTGGTTTGGCATCCTTCTTGGCTTGCAAGTACTTGATGGCAGAATGGTCTGTGTGAACAATCACTTTGGATCCAAGGAGATAAAATCTAAATCTCTTTAGGGCGAAGATAACTGCTAGCAGCTCTTTGTTAGTGACTGTAGTTTTTCTGAGCTTCATCTAGAGTCCTGTTAGCGTAGTAAATAGCAAATGGTAGATTGTCTCTTCACTGTCCCAAAACTGCTTCAATGGCATAGTCTGACACATCTATCATGATCTCAAATGGTGGAGACCAATCTGGAGGTTGAACAACAGGGGCCTGGGTGATCAGTTCTTTCAACTGATTAAAGGCTTGGAGGAATTTGTCATCTACAATGAAATCAACCTCCTTGCTCAGAAACTCAGTCAACGATCAGGTAATTTTGCTAAATTCTTTAATGAATCGACGGTAAAATCCCACATGCCCAAGGAATAACTAGACTTGCTTCAGATTTGTAGGTGGATCGAGTTGGAAATGGCATCCACCTTTGCAGGACCTACCTCCATGACATGTTTTGATATGACATGGTCTAGCACAATCCCTTCAGTCACCATGAAATGTCTCTTCTCTCACGAGAGCACTAGGTTCACTTCACAACATCTTTTTAGCACCCGACCCAGATAATATATGCGTCGTAGGTCGAGAAATCGTCCATGAAAACTTCAAGAAAAATGCCAACCATATATATGAACACCGCCAACATACATCGTTGAAATGTTGCTGGAGCATTACACAAACTAAACAACATTCTGTGGAAGGCGTAGGTCTCAAATGGACAAGTGAAGGTTGTTTCCTATGGATCTTCAGGAGCAATTGCAGCATGATTATAACCAAAGTATTTGTCTAAGAATCGGAAATACTCCTTCACGACCAATCTTTTGACTATTTGTTCGATGAAGGGAAGCAAGAAATGGCCCTTCTTGGTCGCTAAATCCAGTCATATGTAATCCACATAGACGGGACAAAATGTTGGTACTCTGGTTGCGATCTCCTCTCCTTTGTCATTCTTCATCATGGTGATCCATGATTTCTTTGGCACCACATGCAAGGACTCACCCTTTTTGAGTCGGAGATGGGATATATGAATCCCGTATCACACCATTTTGTAATATCATTCATAACAACCTCTCGAAGATTTGGACTTGATCTGCGCTAGAACTCTCAGGACGACTTGCTATCCTCTTCAAGGTATATGTGATGCAAGCATAATGACGGTTTGATCCCATGGATATATGAAATTTTCCAGCCTATGGCCACACGGTTTCTTTCTAGAACCTCAAGAAGATGAGTTTCTTGTTCATGTGTCAACTAGGAATTGATGATTACAAGGAACATGTTTTACGCACCTGCAAGGAAGAAGTACTTCATATTTGCTGGAAGTGGCTTAAGATCAGGTGGTGTCGATTCAATTCAGTGGTGACCTCAGCTACTGTGTAGGACGATGGTGCCAGATCTTTCAAATGTATTGTGTCCACCATTGGCATTTCAATTTTTGCATTCAATGGAACACAAAGTTCTTCAATGACAGAATCTTGTTCACAAAATTTTTAAATAATCTCTTCCTGCTCTGCTAAGGATAGATGGCCACAAATGAACTCTTTAGGAAAATTAGCAAAGATCTCTTCTTCAAAGACATCTGGGAACTTGACTGTGTTGTCCACTCTTTTCTCTGCGGAGAGAAATTTGTGGGTCTTGCTATCAAAAGATGAGTATCTCTGGTGTCAGTAAGAAAGTCACATACTTCTATATTTTGTTATGTTTGCTCTCCCTCGTATGATGCAGACTCTAATGGTTTTGGCAGTTGGATCATCTCAATGGGTACGGTACTGCTACTAGAACGAAAGGTGATCTGCCCGGTGCCATAATCCACCACTGTTTCAACTGTTTGAAGGAATGACCATCCAAGGATTATCGAGGTATGCATAAAGGAGATGAGGTGTCCATATCAAGCACGATGAAATCCATAGGGAACTACATTCCCTGAATGGTGATGATGACATCCTCCAAAATTATTCGGGCTCGCTTGATTGAAGTGTCTGCAAATTGCAGAGTCATTCATGTGGACTTGAGAGGTCCCAACCCAAATTTTTTGAGTAGTGAAATAAGCGCCAGGTTGATTGATGATCCACTATCAAGGAGTGTTTGATCGAATTCCTGGTCGAACATTTGGCATCTGACAAGAGGGGCTCCCATGTCTTTATTTTTGGTCGGGAGATTGTTGTTTGCGTTCATAGTGGGTGTGGTCAAAATGTGCTTAACATTCCTTTCTCTAGCTCGACGCAGCTATCTCTTTGAAGTACATACCTCCTTTAGTTCTTTCTTGATATTTGGCATGTACTTGATGGCCTTAAGCAGAGGCATCTCCAGAAAAAGATTCTAAATAATTTCAACCACATCGGGGCCGGACAAGGTAGTTTTAAATTTCTATTTTTTAGATTTTCTCAAAGCATCTGGAAATGGAATATTTACAGAACCAAAAGTAGAAATAGTGTTCTTATTTACATCAAAATTAGTGCCCACATTAGGCTACACAAATGGATGACTGAAAGGAACATGGTCATCCAAATGAGGTGGACACCCAAAATCTGCAGGTGGGGCTCCATTGGCTGGCATTGGGGTGGCTACAGGTGCAGTCTCCTCAGTGGCTGGTGGGGAGTGCTTTGCCTGTTGCTGTTGTCTTTTTATTATTTTTTATTTTTTAGTTTTTTTGTCCTTTTCTTTATATTACCTCTCCTCCGTCTTCTTCTTCCTCACTTGTCCTGGCTGCTAGATCGGCTAATGCAGAAGAGGATGATTCACCAGACAAAGATTTATTCTTCCCCTTCATTGTAGCAGTCGACTGCAAGGTCCTATCACTCCTGAGAGTGACAACATTAGATAAAAATAAATCATGCACATATGACTCTGTTAGACCAGGGAGAGCATCACATACTACACGCTCTTTCTTCCTAAAATTATTGAGGTTGGCGTCCACCGGTGCTGGAATTGGAGTTTTGGCAGCGGTGAGGTCATCGAGCTTCTGGCTCATTTCATCAAGGCTCTTCATCAACTGAGCCAAGCAATCCAAGGTGGGGTTCACAGGAGTAGCCTCAGATGGTTCAACGTGATGATCATATTAATACTGGGAATGGTGTGAAGGTTGTCGGTAGGAATGTAGAGAATTATAGTGAGGAGAAGGGTGGTACTCTTGATGCTGCTGAGGATGGTACAAGTAAGGAACAACTGAATACTGCTGGTTCTGCTGGTGCTGGCGGTACTGCAGCTATCGATACTGGTTCTGTCTCCAATTGCCCTGATATGGCGAAGACTGCTGGTGGTGTTGAGGCTAGTTCTGGAAAAATCTCCATCCTTGCTGTTGAGGGAATGTACAATTTCCTATAGATTGGTCCTACTTAGGTCTGCAGGACGAGTCAGTTGTGCATCATTTCTCCATACACCATTCACCTTCTGAATGAAAGTGGTGGAGGAGAGCATGGATTTGGTAAGACCTGGAGCTTGGGCTGGTAGATCACAAGATGCTGATGCAGCTGCTGAGTCGATGTAATCTCGGGGGCCTTTACATAGTACATGTGCTGGACCGACGGATGGGATGGTCTCTGATGAGGAGGCTACGACGATGATGGTTCCTTCATCTCAGATGGAGTCGAAGCTGATGTAGACATAACTGACATGCACTAATGGTGCTCAATAGCATCTCCAACTGCTTGGTGATCTGATCCAATTTTCTAGATGTTGGGTCCTCTATTCGATCACCGAAAGCTTCTCAAGATCCTGTGATCGCTTATCAAGGATATCCACCTTAGACAGGTGGCTCCCTATTATGCTCAAAATGGAGCTCTCGTCCCTGTCCGGCTCGTGAAAAGCCACCATATGAACTGGATTATAGAGGTTGTGTGGCTGACACTGATATGCTCAGGAGACGATAAGGCAGTCTCTCCTTCGGCCATTTTCCCAAAGATCCACCAAATGACATCCTCGTCCTTGTTGAAATGTGATTCGCCACAAGTTACATCCACGAGCTTCTAACTTTCAACTGTAAGTCCCCAAAAGAAGCGTTGGACCAGGCTAGTCCGAGGAATATCATGATGGGGACATTTCTCTTGCAAATCAGTAAACCTCTCCCAAGCCTCACGAATATACTCATGGGTGGCTTGGCCGAAGTTGGTCATGCGGGCTCGCATCTGATTAAGCAGCTCGAGAGGGTAGAATTTATCTAAGAAGGCAAACTTCAGCTCCTCCCAAGTGGTGACAATTTTCCTCAGATGGTTGATCCAATGAAGTGCCTTTTCTTGAAGGATTAATGGAAACACCATAATTTTGACTACACCTAATGGCATGTTAGGGTAGTGAGTTGTGCCGCAGATGCGAGCGATCTGTTGCAGATGGATGTAAGGTTTCTCATTCGCATTCTCGTGGAAGGTTGGAAGAAGTACCAAGAGTTGAAGCTTCAACTTGAAGTGTGCATGGACCTATGGAATCTGAATCCACTCGGTCATCTGGCCCACTCCAAGTATGTCTCCTTGAGTGTGGGCTTGGGCCTTTATGCTCGGGCTTCATTTGACGGTCCTCCAACGGCTCCATCTACTCTCTCTTCCTCTTCTCCTCCTCCTCGTCCTAGGTTGTTTCTTCTTCTCCTCAAATCATTTAGCATGTCTTAGAAGGCAATCTGGGCCAAAGCCTGGTCGATGAGCTGTTGTTGTATTGCCTAGATGGAGGAAAGAAGCTAAGCATTCACCGCGTTCTGGTATGGCTGGCCCTGCTCTTACTATGGAGAATGTTGTGGGCGCTGATGTCCCTTCCCTTTTCCTGTGGGAGCCATCTCTGTATCTATCTCTGAATTCAAGAGAATTTATGGCTCCAGACTGGGCTCGTGATCTTTACATGGAATGATGCCTCGATCAGTCTAAATAGAAGCACTAGATGTTGAGAATTACTCCGTGTTAAGGTCAACACAAAACTTCATTAAGGATGAAGATATATGAAAAGTGAAATCAATTGCCGTCCAAAATGGGTAGAGTTTGGGACAAAAATGATCTCAGATTGTTAAATAAGGTGGGGAGTCTGGAGATCAGTTTGCAGAGTCTGAACCGATTTCTCAAGAATCACCTTCAATTATTGGAGAAGGCAGCTGCATGGAATCAATGTGAGTGTCGGCGGAGTCCTGACCAAGCCATCCATGAGTCGTCATCTTGAGGGTGAAGAGGGAGATCGAGAATGGATGAATGACACAATGATAAACAAGAAACAAAGGGAATGCAAAAGAGTAGAAGGCTCAAAAGTGAGAGGGGGCCAAATGAGGAATAAAACATATAAAAGAAAATGACACAGTTTGCGGGACTGATCTATGAGCTTATCTAAAATCAAACAAACACCAAACAAATTTTTGGGTTCACTAACTCAACACAGATGAAGCCATAAGAGTTCTTCTATTGTTATCTTTTAAATTTTATTTTTGTTTTGAAGGCAAGATCTTATAACAAGTCCTTATGAGCACTATCCCTATAGGAGTGCGTGTAATGCTGGGAAAGTGCCCCATACTTCTTCCGCCTCCTTTTAACATGTAATATACATATTTTGAGGTCCTTGATCTCATGCTTGGGCGGCTACTCAGCCAAAGAAGTAGAGAGAGGAAGCCAATAGGCTAAACTAATACTTCCCTCGTGAGGTACTCGGTCGTTGGACAATGAGACAAACACCCCCGTGAGAGCATTGCCTATGCTCAATACTTCAGACCAAGTCGGATGCTCCACACAAGGAGGGAACACCATCGTCGACAAGGCCCTACTCGCCTACGTATGAAAGTAGCGTCAATACTTAGCCAACAGTGGCTGCCACAGATCGAGTTTTTGGTTGTAACCCTTAAAGGGTCGTGCCTCACTCAGTCTGGAATGTACCCGAAAATAAGGAGGGCTTTATGAATCCAAAATAATGATGTCCATTGTGATTTTGTATTAAGGTCAAAGTGTTATTAGCAGTCTCCTTGTTTTAATGTTTGAAATTTCAATTTTTTGAGTATTTTCAAACAAAAGCATTTATTGATTTTTTTGTTTTTTCTTTTTGATCTTAAGTGATATAAACATAAGGGGAGAAGGCAAAAAGCAATGAAAGTGGATACTAGAGTGAAAATCTCTCTCATATAAAATGATGCATGCAAAGTAAGGAGACTTACAATGCTTCCTACTCTCTCTATACAGGATGCAAAATGGAATATTTAAATATCTACACTATATGAGTAGTATGCAGACGATAAAGTATCTTAAATAAGAATTTCTATTATCAGGAAGAACCAAATGCTAATCACTCAAAAATAGATCCAAGTGTCCGGTCTTGGAGGCTCCTCGGTGCCCGCCACAACGAGTACTACAAGCGCTGTATGGAGTCTCTCATGGCTCGTGTTCCAAAATCAAGCAACTAACATTAATTTTTGACTAGATCTGTGTAAGAGACTATAGGTGCATGCTTCTATTAGAATATGGACCTAGCTTATCGACTCAAACAATCCTTAATCTAGGGGCTCAATCACGTAAAAAAATAGAAAACTCAAAACACGTGAAACAAAGAAAAAGAAAGGCAATGAAAATGATGAAAATCCAACAGGACCCCCAGGTGAACAGACACCCTCATGAAGTGGTAGTGTCCAGTATCTAAAATTATTACAATTTAATTATATAAAATAAAATAAAAATCTATCCTTACAAAAGAAAATAAAAAACTGAAGTGAACTGCTCCTCTACTTCTCTCTCTGTCTCCTTCTCCCACTCTCTCTCTCTCCAACTAGCACACAAGAGAAGTGCCAATCTCCTTGTGACTCAGATGCGTCTATTTCTTTGGAAGCAACCTTCTTCACACAATCCCTCGCAAGAAAGATCAAAAAAGAAACAAGTGCTCAAAGCAGCCAAATAATTAACAAAAATAAATACCAAAAAGGTAAGCAGTCTAATGTACAAAATGTGCTACACTCCGTCGCTCCCCGACAATAGCGCCATTTGTTGAATCAATCAGACACTGTGAATTGGTCGTGAGGTCACACAAGACGAACCTCAGTTGCTGAAGTGACCAAACATGAAAGACAACTAACTCAAACAACAATCAACCCACAAGATAAATAATCAATCAATGTAAAATGTGACCAAAATCTATTATAACCCTTCAATAAATATGTGTATAGTGACAAGCAGAGTAGGGTGTCAAACTAAGGGAACAAGTCTGTATAGTAGGCATATTATTTAAAAATAAATTATGAATAAATAATTATATCTATTTGTACAATATTCACTTAATTAATCACTTAATATTTTTGTGGGTTTTTAACTAATTAATTTTTTTATTTTTAGTATTGATATTATATGTACTTTTAAAAAATTTTAAATTTATAGTTTTTATTTTCTTTTTATATTTTATGATTTTAATTATTTTCTTTTAATATATAAAACAGATATATATGGGTATATATATGTAATATGTATAATATAAGTGATATATATATATAATAAATATAGAAAAATCAGAAAATACAAGAAAGAACGATCCTTTTTATTTTGTAAGGATTAAAAATATTTATAATTTACTTATAATAATTAATAACAATATTACTTATATATTACTATATATGGGGACATAATACAATACAGGGTATTGTATATATAAATCGGTATATAAATAGTCAAAAATTACCAAATACGATGCCTTCGACGAGCGGCAGAGTCCCCTAAACCTAGATAAGGGTCCCAGACCATTAGCGGGGCTTGGATTTAGCCTTTCTCGTCCATGCCCTCTCTTACCAAACTTCAACTAAATATGTACTCAATGCCTAAGGTGAGTGGCCTAATCCCAGATCTCAACTGCGATCCTTGGACCTCTGTAAGGTTAGCTATGGCCTCCGAGCATCCTTTTGTTTATACGACCATTCCCATAACCTCTTGCGTTAGACTACTTTCTTGTGAGATAGAGTTGTGGGACTTTAAATTAAGCTTAAGATCCATTGTTAAATCGTCTAGAGCATTCACGGTGCGAGTCGGGTTAAACACAATCCCTCAAATGTCACTCCTCTAGGAGTTTGTGTTTTAATGTCTTTCTCATGTTTATATGATTGTAATATTCTTCTAATTTTTAAGAATTTTTAAATTCCAAAATATACAAAATCAAGGACTTGATAATTTGTCTGACTTGTTTTGAGATTTAAAAACATTAAATAGGGTCAAAATATCTTGAAACTAATTTTAATATATATATATAGTATATTTGTAAATAAAAATCTAGGACAAAAAACTAATTTTTTGGGTTTTGATTTTTTTAAATTTTTTAGGGATGGATAAGGTTTGTGATTTTTATTTTTTTCTTTTGCCATTTTTTTGTGGTTTTAGTTATTGAGCAAAAAATACTATAATAAATAGTAGGTAATTTTTTGGGAATTTTTAAAGAGGATTTTATAATTTTTTTGTATTTCTAAGGTAAACAAGGACTAAACCATGTTCTTTTGATTTCTAATAAGTATAAAATTTACATGAAATGCAAAATAAAATCTATGACAATTAGGAGCAATGAATCAGGCACATAAACCTATTTTTTTCATAATTTTTGGAGCACATAAAGTATTTATAGAAAATAAACAAACATGCACAAAAATAATTATGCTGGCTAGGGTATTTATGCAATTAAAAATAAATGCAAGGGGGTATATGCAAAAATACCAAAAGTTTTGAACATGGACTTTATTTATATATATTAATTCGTAATTTACAAAGCTGTAGGGGTACAAATGCAAATTACCCGGCTCACATGGGGGGCTACGTGAGCTGAGTTGGTAGTGGACTTACTTACAAATATTAATAAGTATGAGGGCTTTGTAGAAATTTTCCCACAAAGTTTTAAACATTATAAAGTATTTAAAAGATTTTATGCAAATCTACCACTTAAGGCCCCTTAATTCAGCCTCCCTCTTGATGATGCATGGCAGATCTGACGCTTGGAGATGCATACCGTTTCGCATGGAATGAAGGGTTGTGATTAGATCTGGCACGCTTGCCAGATCCAACAACAACATTTCAAGCTGTCGCTGGATCCATTCTCCTTCGTCAGACGGCTTCCTCACTATTCGATTGCTGCCAGATGTTGCAGGGACTCCTTCACGCATGCAGGATGGCTCATATGGTGTCGTGGGAGCTCTGGTGCCACCCGTGACTCCAGATCGCCTGAAGATACTCCAGGTGTTCTTGTTGGGTTCAAGGGGATCCTCGAGTCCTATTTCCTGCACCAGAAGGTTAGGAGGAATGAGGGCTACTCCCTCGGATGGTCCTTGAAGCTGGAATGCACATGGGGTGGAATGGAGGTGCAGCTTCGGTAAGGGGGCGACGGAAGGAGTTTGAATCACAGATCCACGATGGATCTGGGTTGATCAGATGGCTTGACGGGTGGAGAACGCAATGGGGAACATGATGGGATGATCAAGGGGCGGAGGAACAACCGTGAACAACCGAATTTGGCCCGGAGCTCAACCTCCAGGCTGATTAGGGCTTCGTGATTACAACTAATTTAAGTAACTAACTATGAAATTAAAGGAACGAAACGAAAAGAGGATACTAGATTTACCTAGAATGCAAAGGAAATGACCTCAACTTGGCCAGAGGATGAGGAAGCAGGACCTTCCGAAGGCTGCTCGAAGAGTGGTTGGATCACCTAATCCCAGCCTTCTCCTCTCTGCAAATCACCACCTTGCTGCTCCTATCACCAGCAGTGAGGCTGAGGGGGAGATTTGAGGGGCTAAGAGTCCTGAAAGAGGGATCAAAACTTAAAAAGATGAAGAGGGTGGTTTTTAAAGGCTGGTGGATGATGAGTTACGAGAAGGATTTGTGTGTGAGGATGAAGGAGTTTGTAGGAAGGAGATGGTCGACAAGGAGGATGGATATGTGGGTTGCATAGAAGTGAGGAGCTCAAGGTGAAGAAGATGTGGGACGAAGCGTGAAAAATCGGAGAAAAGAGGGGTTTCACGTTATCTGACATGGGCAGTTGGGGGAGGCAGACAGTTGACTGGAGGTCAACGATCCCTGCCCCCTGGTTGATCCATGTGAACCAAAAAAAAGAAGAAGTCAAAAAATAATTTATAAATTCGATGAAAAGTGTTTATTAATTTTTGGTTATAAAATAAAAAATATTGATAATTTTATGTAGTATGTTATACATATTTTATTTAGGATTTTTATCAGTCGTACCCCTCTAAGATATTGCAATTTCATTTATGCCCTTCCCTTTTTAGGAATATCAGTTGTGCCCCCAAACTTCTTGCCTTTATATCACTTGTGTCCCTCGGGTTAGTTTCTGTTCATTCCCAATGCAAACATAAGTTAACTTTGGGACATAACGTGAATTAGATTAAAAATAATGTCTGAAACGGTCATTTTACACCCTCTTCTTCCTCCTTCCCCATCCTCTTCCTCTTCCTCTCATTCTCTTCCTCCTCCTCAGCCTCCTGCTCCTCTACTGCCTCCTCCCCTGCCCTAGGTGCTCCTTTCGCCCTGAGCTCCTTCCCCCACCCTCAAGCTGCCTCCTCTGCACCAAGCTTCTCCTCTCCACCCCTTGCTTCCCCTGCGCCTCCCCCTGCCCCCGCCTCCTCCCCTACCCCCAGGTCATCCCTCTGCCATGAGCTTCTCCCCCTGCCCCTGGCGCCCCCACGCCTCCCCCTGCCCTGCCTCCTCCCCTGCCCCCAGGTCGCCCCTCCCCCCGCCGCCCCGTGCCTCCCCCTCCCCCCGCCTCTTCCCCCCACACCTCCCCCACCCTCCCCCAGGTTGCCCCCTACCCCCATCGCCCTTGCGCCTCCCCTTGCCCCGCCTCCTCCCCCCACCACAAGTCCCCCCCATCGCCCCTGCACCTTCCCCTCCCCCTGCCTCCTCCCCTCACGCCTCCCCATGCCCCACCTCCTCCCCCACCCCTAGGTCGCCCCCTGCCCCCTACAAGAACAAGCGGCCTCTACCTCGAGATCTCCAACCCCCTCCTCATCTGCCATGAGCCCTCAATCCCCCATCGCCTCTGCCTCCCACCTCCTCCAAACTCCTTTTTTTCGAGCCCTAATTTCATCAAATTCGTCCAACAAAGGAGGGCATGATCTATATTGTTGATCCACCTTGTACAACAATGAAAGCAGTAGCAGGTCCGCGAGGTCGGCAATGACCTGGATGCAGTGGATTCAACCATTGATGTACCAAGAGAGACATGTGATCAAGGTTGCTCATGATGGATGAAGGCATGCTGTTGTTGATGGTGAACGACAGAGGAGAAGGGGATGGAGGAGGAGAAAGGTGTGGGGGAGGTGGTTAGATGAGGAAGGGTTGAAGGGTGAGGAGGAGGGTGGAAGAGTGAAAGAGGGATGCATGATTTTTTTCCGAATATACCCCTCTTCACTTTACCATGATTTTGAGAAAACCATGGTTAAGTTCAAATTATTGACGACTAAAGTAACAGAGGGGCACAAGTGATAGAACGATAAGAAGTCAAGGGAACAACTGATATTCCCCAAAAGGGAGGGGCATAACTAAAATTGCAATATCTCAGAGGGGAACAACTGATAAAAACCCTTTTATTTATTTTTTCAGGGTGATTTATTAGAAGTTAATATATACATGTACACTATTTGTATAAAGACATGTATTGGGTATTTTTATTTTTAGTTTGTGTTATATATTTTATTATTTTATACATGTATTTTATATATTTTTAATTTATTTAATTACATATTTAGATTTTTACTATATTTTTAAGAGTTAGTTTGTACACTTAATTATATATGTATATACTCTTTATATGTATATATAGGTATATTTCATATACGTATAAAGGGAATTGATTTATTTTAATTTTATTTTAATGTTTTAATTTGTTCTAATTATAAATATGTGTTTCAAATAATATTTATAATTTTATTAAAAAATACTAAATTGAAAATATAAAGAATAAATATATTGAATATTATATACTGGTATATTGCACAATGGGGGCCCAAAACCTAACTTTTGCATCTTAACTCCAAATTAAATAAAATCACTTTAATTAATTATATTATTAAAAGTTATATACAATTACAGGTGATTTTAGTCAATTTTGAAACAGTGTGACGACTATTCGTGTATGCGAAATTTTTATTCTAGCTTTTTATTTTGTGTGTCCCGAGCACACCTAAGGATTTTGTTATTTGAGGTGTAAAAATAATTAAATAAAATAGGTCCCAAAAATAATATTTGGGTAATTAAATTAGGGTTTTGTGTGTGGATTTCTGTGTATTTTCTATTCACTTTCTTTGCTACATCTCCCCTACTTTATTCCTTGTCGACCAAGTCATCATGATGACTAGGTCTCGGGTTCTAGGGTCACTTAGTGTCTTTGACACTTCATTTCTTTTTCTTTTCTTCCTTCATTCTTTTATTTTAGAATTAAATACAATAATTATACAGTATTTTATACAGTATTTTGTACAATTTACGAACTGTTTATTTTGGTAAATTAATGATATATACATGCATTTATCTAGGGATTTAAGGCCAAAATGAAAGAATAGAAATGATGAAATAGAGATTCATTACCAAGCAATCAAGGGTCGAGTTGACCAGCGCGAGCTCAGATGAATCAACTTGATGTGGCTGTTGGCTCTGCTCATATTGGGGAGACAACTATTGGTAACCCTAAGAAAAGTGAGGAGGAGGAAGAAAATGATATTGTTGGTATGAAGGAGAGGAGTACTGGTTCTAATAGTGAGCAACTGGTTGTTGCTGATACTGGTGTCCGTACCCCGACTCTGGTAATTCTGCCTCCAAGTGCAACCATACTACGAAGGCTGCTGGTGATGCGGCTGGACGGGCTGGAAGTTCCTCCATCTGTGTTGTTGGTGATATGGCCTGATGGTTGTGTTCTGACCCTGAGGTTGTCCCTGAGGATAGGCCAGCTGCTAATCATTGTTCAATATATCATTCACCTCTTGAATGTGCGGGGGAGGTGGAAAGCAAGACTCAATGTACTAGGGATGTGGCTCAGGCTGGTAAACGACCATCTACGATTGTGGTTGCGGCAATGGCTGCTCAGGCGCCTATATGAAGTATACGTGCTAAACCTGAGGTTGACTGGGACTCGGTTGAGGCTGATGTTACATGATAGATTCCTTCTGCTCATAAGGAGTGTTGGGGCATCTGCTACGGAGTTACAAGCACTGATAGTGTTAACCAGCAACTCCAATTGCTTGGTGATTATGTCCAGCTTGTCCAAGCCCTTCATTCTCTGTTCGATCACAACTAACTTTCTCTAGATCATGTGATCTCTTCTCAATAATGTCTACCTTGGATATGTGACTGCCTATGATGCTGAGATCTGAGTTCTCACACATGTCAATTCACAAGTGTCTGCCATGTTTACAGATTTGCACCTGGAAAGAACGAGAAGGGGAGAGCATGATCTCTCCCTCGACCATCTCCTCAAAGATATGTCATATTGTGTCCTCGTCCTTGTTGAAATGGGAACCTCTGCATACGATGTCTACTAGATGTTAACTATTCTCAATAAGTCCCCCAAAGAAATGCTAGACTAAACTGGTCTTCATGATATCATTGTGGGGGCACTTCTCAATCAAATCACTGAGTCTCTCACAAGTCTCATGAATGGATTCTTGTGGTCCATGTGAGATGCTGGCAATCTTGGACCGCATCAGACCGAGACGACCGAATTGGTAGTATTTATGCAGAAAAGCTGACTTCAACTCTTCCCACGTTGTCACCACTTTCCCCAAATGGTTGATCCAGTAGAGTGCCTTTCCTTGAAGGCTGAAAGGAAAAGCAGTCATCTTGACTACGCTCATCAGGATGTTTGGGTAGTGCATAGTGCTTCAGATGCATCCAAATTGTTGTAGATGGTTATACTATTATCCATTTGGATTCCCATGGAAAATGGGGAGGAGAGAAAGGAGTTGTGGTTTCAGCTCGAAGCGTCCGTGGATCGAAGGAATCTGGATCCACTCAGTAATCCATCGTCCCTTGGGTTGTAGGTCTGCTTTAGTGTGGGTCCATCTACAGAATGGTTGTCTTCATCATCACCATGTAAATCACCATCTCCTCCTCATCCTCAATTCTCTCTCTCTCTCTCTCTCTCTCTCTCTCTCTTCTGACCTCCTCCATAGATCATTAAGCATTTCTTGAAAGACGAACTAGGCTAAAGCTTGATCACTCAACTGCTACTGGATGGCTTGGATGGATGCCAAGAGATGTCTGTTCACTTCATTCTGGTTCGTGCCATGTTCTGTGTTCTGCTCAGTGCTAGGAACTAATGGTCCATTTCCATGGCCTGTGGGAGCTATCTCATAATCTGACTATGAATGTCCAGGCTCCAGATCGGGGTCCTGATCTGCAATAGGGAAAATGCTCAGATCAGTTTGCATGCAAGCACCATATGTAGAGAATAATTCATAATTAGGGTCAATTCTGAATTTTATTAATGATGGAGAAGTGTAAGGAGTGAAATCAATATCCATCCAAAAAGGATAAAACTCAAGAAGAGAGTTTTCCTGGTCTGTGGGAGGTACAAGAAGCAAGGAGCCTTGATGATGGTTCGCAAAGTCTGGACCAATCACCTGGGGATCACCCCAAATTATTGGGGATATTGAACTCGTGGGATCGATGTGGGTGTCGGCGGAGTCCCGATTAAGCCATCTAGGAGTCAACATCTTGGAAACAAAATGAAGATTGAGGAACAATGAAAGATACGATGATGAACAAGGAATAAAAGGAGTGTAAAACAATAGAAGGCTCAAAATGAGCAACGATTGAAGAGGGAAAACAAAGGGAACATCAAAATGGCACAAGTATGCGTGACTTGATCTTTGAACTTAATCTAAATCCAAACAAACACCAAACAAAATTGGGTTCACCAACTCAACATAAGTGAAGCCGTGAGAGTTCGACTATTTTTATCTTTTCAATTTTGTTGTTGTTTCAAGCATAAATTGTAACACGTCCTTATAGGCTAGCCCTATAAGAAAGCAAGTACTGTCAGAAAAGTACCTCGCACTTTTTCCACTTCCTTTGTATCCTGTGAGCACTTTTTGAGATCCTCGTTATCGGACCTAGGGAGCTACTAAGCCAAAGAAGAAGAGAGGAAGCTGATAGGCAAAACCACTACTTCCCTAAAAAATGAGGTATTCAGACGTAAGACGATGAGATAGACACACCCGTGAGGGCATGGCCTATGCTCAATACTTCATACCAAGTCAGATGTTCTACACAAGATGAGAACATCATCATTGACAGGGCCCTACTCGCCTATGTATGGTATAAGCACCGATACTTCACAGGTCCCAGGTGATACTCGAGGCAACCACAGATTGGGTTTTTGGCTTTATTCCTTAAGGATCGTGCCTCGCTCTGTCTGGAGTGTACATGAATACAATGGGCTTTTTTAACCCCAAACAATGATGTCCATTACAGTTTAATTAGGGTCAAAGTTCCGAGTTATATTAATATCCGTAGAAAATTGGAAGTTTGGACAATATATGCTAGATAGTCTAAGCGTTATTTTATGTACAAAGTTAGTTTTTTGTCATTTTATCTATATATTCCTTATCTCTACCTAATTTATTGTTATTCTATCGATCCAATACTATCCACGTCTCTAATTTAGAGTCAAGTTTGTACCTATTCACATCTTTTTTTCTTTTATTTCTTTATTCTATCTAAAATAGTTTTAAAAACACATTGTTATCTATATCTATCACTCCCTTTGTTAGTGCGTTTCGATATGGATGCATTTATGTAAATGTATATGCATGCATGCATCTCTCTCTGTGTACGTATGTGTGTATATTGTCACATGTGAATTATACTTGATAAAAGAATTTAGTTTTAAAAAATACATATACTTTGTATATTAAAAATTAAATTATATCAAAGGTGAAAAGTCAAGGAAAGCCTCTTGGCAGCCTCCCAAGGGAGTAACTCTAATTTGGTTGCATGTGTTGGGGGTGAACATATACGTCTAAAAAGGATTGCAATAGGACCATTATTGCCTCGTACAAGCACGTGACTGACTTATATGTGTATGTGCATGTATATGCATTGGAAATATTCATCCGTGTGTAGGTGGGAATACATACACGCACGCACGCACACACATATATGCACACAAAATGGTTAGGTAGGATTCATCTTTTGGGATATGTTGATTCTTTTGGACCTTGAGAAGCACGAGTGATAATTTTCAAGGGTTTTGAGAAAAGTGTGCTATATGTAGACTTGTACGAAGAGTTTGTCCATTTGATAAGCCAAGTTCAGATTCACCTTTGTACTAACTATAAAAAAATAGCCTAGACAATGAATAATGTCAATAGTAGTTACCATATCTTTCAATTTCAAATTTATAACAATTATTATTATTCATTGCAAAATTATCTTTTCTTCGTATAATTTGTGATGAATATCATATTTATTGCTAATGGTTTATACAATAACAAATCCATCTTCTTGGTTTAAATTTGTATACAATTAGAAGAAAAGTTCATGTGAAAATCAACACATAATCATTATATGATTCGTTCCTTGAAATATAGCAACATATATGATATTTATTGAGAATTTGAGGATAATTCCGTAATGAACAATATTCATCCTTATTAATTTTAGATTTGAAGTTATAGGGGTGAAAATTAAATTAATCGTACCATAGGGGAATTTTGTTATAGTGAGGTCTGTCTTGATGCTCAACTAATGGTTCTTAGAAAATTAGAGTCAAGAAGACATCTTATGCTCTCGAAAAAAAAGCAGTATAACCTTGAGGGCTTAGAAAGAGGTTGATTACAAAATACCGGTAATGTCTACGAAGGACTACTTTTTTTGATGCAATGGTGTATTGTGTATATAGGGTTAAACGGGGCTGCTCCCTGGGGGAGCTAACTTGGCTCCCCCACGCCATTTCGACCGTTTCTATTTTATTTTTTTGAAAAATTCTTTCGTGAATATTTATCACTATATCCCTATATTATGTTATTCAAATTTCATACGAAACAGAGACTCTTACGACCTCCATCCATACATTCATTTTTTAACGGTAACAGAATTGCTAAAAACGACCCTTCTGGATGGAGGTCGTAGGAATCTCTGTTTTACGCGAAATTTGAATGACATAATATAGGCATATATTGATGAAAATCCACGGTAGAATTTTTCAAAAAATAAAAAAATGGCCGAAATGACGCGGGGGGGAGCCAAGTTAGCTCCCCCCATGGGGCAACCCCATTTTACCCATATATATAGGGGTTGATGGGGCTGCCCCGCCCCATTTTTCATCAATTTTTTTATTTTTTTTGAAAAACATCGCCACGTATATTCATCCCTATATCCCTCCTATATGCTATTCAAATTTATCAGAAACAGAGACTCCTACGGCCTCCATCCAGATAGGGTCGATTTAAAAAATCATGCGACCGTTAAAAAATGACATTTGTATGGAGGCCGTAGGAGTCTGTTTCTGACGAAATTCGAATGGCATATAGGAGGGATATATAGATGAATATACATAGTGATATTTTTCCAAAAAATAAAAAAATGCGAAAAATGAGGTGGGGGCAGCCCCATTTTCCCTGTATATATGCACTTATAATAAAAACTGGATTATTATTCATATATAATCTTATTTCATGCATTACATGCCAAATAAAACATATCGGCAAATAAGAACTTGTGGTACAATGATGAGAAATGATCAATTCTGCTTGTTCTGCAAAGGATAGTTATCGGTGCCTGAGCTGTTTTAGCAGCAGTGTATCAAACAGTACCAGAGTTGTTTTAGCTGGTGTAGGTCAACAAGCGCTGCCAAAAATTCTCTGCCATGTAATTTGATCTAAAATACATGATGCCAGCAATAGGATCATTATTCCGCACAAAACACATGACTTTTACAGCTTTTCTTTAAGACACATTTATCTAGCTTTCTTTGGAGATGAGAAGTGGCTCCACGAGGAATACATAGCAAGAGAAACAAATACTTTCGGGCGGCCCGGTGTCGACATTGAGTGTAGAAATGGTGAGTAGATGGTGCACGTGGCTAGTCGGAATCACATTGCTCAGCTGGCTTCCATAGACAGAACTTCGAGCTCGGCCCACCAAAGCGGGGATAGTTTAGGAGTGGCAGAATCAGGTGATATCATGAGAGCTTGTCTTAGTTTGGTAGCCACATCCTTCATAGCTGGTCTTTTTTTGGGTTCTTGATAAACACAGTCTTTGATTACTTCAAAGATTGCACCTAGTTGATCAGTTTTGAGGGCCTTCAACATGGGGTCTGCCAAGGGATGAAGCTCACATGGATCCTTCAACTTCTCGGCAGCCTGCAGATCAATTGCATAGATTTAGTATTATAGCTGTTAATCAAAGTAACTGAAGCAATTGGAATATCAATAGTTGATAAATGCAATCAACTAAATTAACAGTCCATGGATGCAATATGACCAAAGCAAATATGTCACCATCTTTCTCGTCATATCAGAGCACAAATTGCACAATCACACCACTTTATTAATATTCAGGGATTTCAGAGGCATCTCTCATTGCTCAATAGATGGTGTACCTGACTAAAACCAACTTTGCCATGCCTCAGGTGAGGAAAGAGAGTTGACTTCAATTACAAAAGGAAATATTATTAGCTTCTGACCCAAAGGCCCTCAAGGACTCAGTCAAAGGGATTAGCATGCAGAAGACACGCCTCTCGGAAACGAGTCAAAACCTGTTGTCCTTTGGATTCATGCTTATACAAATTAATGGGTCGTGGGTGAGGATTAGTTGAACCATGCTAGCCTATTTATACAACTCCCCATTTCTTTTATTAAGCAAGGAAAAACAACCTTAGCTGTAGAATGCTAGGCAATCCCCTCCGAGGATTTTCCTTTCTTTTAGGAGGAGTTTGCACATAAATCCCTCTATTCTTCTGTTACGTAATTTTTGTTGTACTATACCAGTTATCAGATAGCTAATGGAAGGTTGGGGTTCGGCAGAGGCATTTCATGTACTTGATACACATTGACTGTATCCACGCATTTCTCTCAGATTTAAGACTGGCATCTACATCAAGGTTGGTAGTTTTGTGGAGAAACTTGTTTTGATCTTTCTCGAGGGGTTTCACAAAGTTTTGTGGGGTTTAGCAAATTCCAGTTCTACTTTGTGCCACCTCTGACTGATCAATCAAAGTATCAATGATCATCATCGTGTATGTTTTTTCCACTGATTCGGTTTTGTAATAGATAGGGCATGGTAAAGCACTGATAGGTAGTACATTTATATTCATCATTAAAACCAAGTTATTCGTAGGATGAGACAAAAATTGGATTATTGATTCTGGTGCTTCTGTCCAATTGTGCAATATGTTTCATCTATTTCAAGGAAATCAGAATGCTTAATGAAGGGGGAGATAGTCATACAGATGGTATTTGATGCAACAATTTCCATAGGAACCTGTGGACTATCATTATCTTGTGAAGAATACGAATTATTAGAGAATAAACCTATGTTTCAGATGTTAGACGGAATATGTTATATGTAACTAAGCTAGTTTGACATGGCTTACATGTCTAACAATTGCAATCCCAAGAAATTGTCGTAGGTGACCAAAGTCCTCGATGACAAACACCTTTGGTTGAAAAGCCTTGATGCCTAGAATGCATGTACTATCATCTCCAGAGAGTACCTTATCATTAACATACAACAATAACAACAAAGCCTTTTCCCACAATTAAGTAGGGTCGGCTACATGGATTCTTCGCCTCCATTCAGATCTATCTTCGGTCAATCTCGGACTTATATCCAAAAAACTAAGATCCCTTCGTATAGTCTCTTTCCAACACTTCTTGGGCCGAAGCGCACGTCTCCGAAAAAAACATGGAATATTCAGACAGTCTTGTGAAAACCAAGAGTGCTGATCTCCAAGGTATGTCAAACCAGGCTATTAGGTTCTGCTTTAAGCTATATATAGATTTGCACAAACATCATACATCCCCCCATGGTGTAGCATGATGGATGTGCCCTATAGACCTCCTCAAGATCACCATAGAGCAAGATATTCTCGGTGTTTAAATGTAGAAGCGATTAGCTTTAGTTGGCAGCAACATAGATAATCGTACAAATAAATCCCATCCTCGCCACTGGAAGGAAAGTATCAAAGTAATCCATGCAATAAGCCATAGTCCACTAATCGTATATTGTCCCTTATAGAGGACTTTGATCAAAAAGACCCATTTGCAAACTATAAGAGCAGCACTTGTAGGACATGACACATGATCCCAAGTAACCTTGAGATAGGATCATCCATGTCCTCATCCATAGCGTGTTTCTATTCTAGATCCTGAAGAGCCATATAATGATCACGTGGAAGAGGCATTGGAATAAGAGAATCCGTTAATATCCCGGCACAACTAGGTAATCCATTAATAGAAGAAAAATGTGACAAAGGATGTTGAATACTATACCTTTTTGACTTCCTCAGAGTATTAGGAAGTTCCATAGAGGAAGAGGAACTATCTGAGTCTGTAACGGGAGGAGGGCATTTGAAGAACACTCATCATCTTGCAATGTGGGTATAGGTAAAGCGACATACCCTATGGGACTGTTTGGTTGCAGGGTTGGGCAGGGTTGGCCCAACCCTGGTTACTATTCACAAGGGTACTTCCTCCTCACAGATTACTATTCACCCAGCCCAACCCAGCCCAACCCAACCCTGCCCAACCCTGCAACCAAACAGGCCCTAAGGGAATGCCATTAACAAACTTAGAAAAGAAACTAGTATGTCAAAAAATATGTAAGATCAATAGAGACATTATATCGATGCCTAATTAGGTCATAACACATATAACCCTTATGGGTTCTCGAATACCCTAGAAAAACAAACTTGATTGTATATGCAGACAAATCATCTCCGGAATGGAAGTTATATACAAAGGCAGTGCAACCGAAATCCAAGAGTAAGGAGAAAATAGAGGAAGGTACCCAATTAATCATGTAGTTGGCAGTAAGAATGGCATCTCCCTATAAGGATTTGGGGAACTTCATCTAAGAAGGGTGTAGGAGACATCCAAAAATGACACGGTTCCTTTTCGCCATCTCGTTTTCTTATGTAAGCGTACGTAAAAAAATTCTAATGCAAGGTACATTGAGTAGCAAAGAAACTAGCCAAGTTATGGTAAACAAATTCAAAGGCATCAGGAGATTTGAAAAAAAATCAATGCTTATAGAAAAAAATAGTTTTTTTCTAAATCCAAAGAAAGATTTGACGATTAGGTTATTTTCTGATTGTTCATAAGATATGCTAGGCACCAATAAAGATAACAAAATACTTATGATCATACATTACATATTGTAAATGTTGAGAGTTATTTTATCTTTCCATATTTTATGTATTACTCTTTTCTTTCGTCTCTAATATGTAATTTGCCCAACATAATTCTCCTCTATATAACAGAACCTTAGGGTTTGTTTGGTTACTAGAATGGAGTGAGTTGGGTAAACTCCTGTGAATAGTAGCTATTTGGATGGTTATGAGGGTTGGAATAAGGAATGAGATGTGATGTCACATTGATTTGTGATGGAATTCCAACCTAGGAATGGAGGAGAGTAAACCGGGTTACTTCGGGATAACTCGGTAACCAAACGGACCCTTAAGGTCTGATAAATATGCAATTCATTATTTTCTTTCCACATCGTATTAGAGCGATTGTCCTAGACTGGAGCCATGTGCCCTAGTCCCCTCCCTAACCTGCCAGCCACCTCTCCACCCACGGGCGCCATATCTATCGCTCCCTCGACCTCTCCCGTCTCCACCCAGCAGAGCACAACCCCCCGCCGGGGTTCCCCAATGCTTTGCCAGCGACCCGAGCGCTGCCCAGTAGGGCGCTTGCTACCAACAAGCCTTACCAGTGGAGCCTCCCTGCCACCGCCCGGGGTGTTTGGCAACCATGCCCTTGCTGCCTGGGCCCCACCAGTGATCTCTTGACCATCTCTGCTAGTCCAGATAACCGCCTAGGGTTCTGTAGAATGCTACCCTTCCTCATCGATGCCTTATTTAATGTACAAAGTCTATTTACAATCTGATTTTGGTTGGAAAAGGGTGATTTCAGACCAATAAATCACCCCTCCGGCCCTACTGCGGACTCAGATTTGAGGGGGATGGTTGTGGCTCGAGTCTACATCCAAAATTGATTCTCTATATGATAGTATAGATACCTTCCCATCGGTTACAACCCCAGTCGAATTTTATCTTGGCTACTTCATTTATCATGTCAGAGATTTCAAGGGTGACATCTTCTCCTCCTCCGGTGCTTTGAAGGGCCCAACATCCATCATGAAGACGGATGCGACTAATTATGAGCATGGTATCTGTGACAGAGGAGGTGGATGTCAACATGGTCCATGCACTTACTATTGTTGGGAGAAAAGAAATTCATAATCTAAATGAGAACCAAGAGATCTCCTATATATGAGAAAAGCTTTGTATTAATTATACAAGAGGTACATCAAGAAAACATAAAACATAAAAAGACATCGTGAGATACAACTATCTCAACACTCCCCCTCAAGCTGGAGCATATATATCTATCATGCTCAGCTTGGAGCAACACCTCTGAAAGGAACCTCTAGCTAGGGCCTTGGTGAAGATGTCGCTCGTCTGATCTCCAGTGGAAACATGAGAGGTGGATATGAGACCTTTCTGGATCATGTCTCTAGTGTAATGGCAATCCACCTCTATATGCTTTGTCCGTTCATGAAAGGCATGATTATTGGCAATAAACAGAGCTGCTTGATTATCACATAAACGTTGCATAGGAAGAGGAACTTCAATAGTAAGATTAATCAACACAGATCTAACCCACATCATTTCTGCACTTCCATGTGCCATCACCCTGTATTCACATTCTGCACTTGATCTAGCCACCACTGTCTGCTTCTTGCTTTTCCATGAAACAAGTGAGCTACCGACAAAAATAGCAAATCCAGAAGTAGACTTTCTATCTCTAGGACAACCTGCATAATCTGCATCTGCACATGTTGTCACCTGAAGAAATGTATCCCTACTGAATATAAGACCCGAACCAGGTGAAGTCTTAAAATATCTCAAGATTATATGGACGACATCCATATGCACCATCCTGGGCTGCTCCATGAACTGACTGACTTTGCTTACTGCAAAAGCAATATCCGGCCTGGTGATGGTGGCGTATAGGAGCTTCCCAACAAGCTCTCTATATCTCTTCCTGTCAACCTCCTCAGTCTCATCATCGTACAATCTCATACTTGCATCCATAGGGGTAGTAGCAGGTTTGCACCCTGTCATACATGTCTCAGAAAGAAGATCCATAACAAACCTCCTCTGAGTCATCACAAGACCGCGCTGGTTCCTGGCGAACTCCAACCCAAGGAAGTAAAGAAGATTGCCAAGGTCCGTAGTCACAAACTGTTGACCCAGGAACTCCTTGGCAGCATGATTGCCCTACTCATCATCCCCTGTAATAACAATATCATCCACATAAACAAGAATAGCAACAGTACCTCTCTGTGTCCTCTGAACAAACAGTGAGTGATCCGCAGTAGACCGCACAAACCCCTGTTGCTCTATCAACTCCGATAGCTTTTGGTACCAAGCTCTCGGACTCTGCTTCAGGCCATAAATCGCCTTATGGATCCTGTACACCTTCTGGGACTCCCCCTCAGTAGTAAACCCTGGTGGTTGCTGCATATATACTTCCTCCTGTAGATCCCTATATAGAAATGCATTCTTCACATCAAGCTGGTAAAGAGGCCAGTCCCGTGAAACGGCAGCGGATAGAAGAATGCGTAGTGTCGAGTGTCTAGCCACTAGAGAGAAGATATCCTGATAGTCTACCACATAGGTTTGGGCGAACCCTCGTGCCACAAGCATGGCCTTATAGCGGTCCACACTGCCATTTGCCCTCTGCTTTACCGTAAATATCCATTTGCAGATCACAACTGAGGCACCTGATGGAGCAGAGACAATGCTCCAGGTACCACGCGACCGTAGAGCTGCCATCTCCTCTTCCATTGCAAGTCACCACCTATTGTCCTGAAGTTCCTCCTGGTATGTATGTGGGATAGTAACAACAGATAGTCCCACCACAAACTTCTTGTAATCCTCTGAAAGATAATCCAAGGAAACATGCGCAGCAAGAGGATACCTGACACATTGGCGACGAGGATTCCTTAGGATAATAGGTATCACCAGGTCATCAGCCTCTTCCTCTGGAATCAAATCTTCCTGTATATCATTCAAAGCTCTAGTGCCATCAGTATAATATGTTCATGACATACCTGAGGCGTGGTGGATGATGTAGACAACGCATGAGCAGAGGGGCGAGTAAAAGACTTGTGAGCATAAACATGGGGTAAAAACTTGGACTGGGTGGACGGAGGTGGAGGTGGTGGAGGTGGTGAAGGTGGAGAAGACAAAGGCGTATCACGGGGGGTATATGATGGAGAAGATGGAGGTGGAGGAACCACTACATCCTCTCCAGAACCAGCATTAGGCAACCTGTCACCTGCAGGAGAAAAATACATAATAGACTCAGAAAATGTGACATCAGCACTCACGTAGTATTTTCTCCCTACAGGATCAAAACACCTATACCCTTTTTGGGTACGAGAATAACCAACAAAGACACATTTGACAGCTCTAGGTGAGAGCTTGTCACAACCTAGAGTGAAGTTGTGGACAAAGGCCACCGATCCAAAGAGTATGGGAGTGAGAGAGAATAGTTCCTTCTCGGGAAACGCAATCAAGAAGGGAACCTTCTCTCCAAGAATAATGGAAGCCATGCGGTTTACTAAGTAGCAGGAGGTGAGAATCGCATCCCCCTAGAAGGAATAAGCGGTACGACTCTGTATCAACAAGGTCCTCGTGACATCAAGAAGGTGACGATGTTTACGTTCTGCCACACCATTTTGCTGTGAAGTGTAATTGCAAGAAGTCTGATGAATTATACCACTAGACCTGAGAAATTCCGATAAATGTAATGTGGAAAATTCCAAAGCATTATCAGTATGAATGAATTTCACATGAGCAGAGAAGATGTTTTTGACCTCAATAAGAAAAGATTTAATAATAGCACATGCTTCAGACTTATGTTTTAACAAGAATACCCAAGATAGTCTAGAAGAATCATCCACAACAACCATATAAAAACAATGCCCCTGATGATCAAGAACACGACTATGACTCCAAATGTCAAAATGAAACAACTCAAAAGACTGACTACTGTGACGACTCAAATGACTCGGAAATGAGGAGCGATGATGCTTGTCAAGCTGACAGGCTTCACAGTCCAATGTAGTACGAGTAGATATCTGCGGGAGGACATGAGTCATCTTCTGAAGAGGAAGGTGGCCAAAGCGAAGACGCCACATGAAAGGAGAAACAGATCCTGAAGGAATATAAACAACCCCAACGCATTCAGGTATGGTAAGCTTATACAAGCCTCTCCGCTCACGGCCATGATCATTCATCCTGCCAGTTAGTATGTCCTGACATACAAGAGAAGAGGGATCAAAGATGGCATGACAATGTAAATCTTTTGTAATTTGACTAATAGACAAAAGATTCATCTGAAAATCAGGAGCATATAAGACGTTCTGAAGATGCATAGGTGGGGCTAGAACAATCTCCCCCTGACCAATAATGGGTAGTCTAATCTCATTAGCGATGACCACGGATCTACCAGGTAGGATAGACCTGTAAGAGGTAAACTGCGTTCAATCTCCACACATGATATGGCGCTCCAGAATCCATAATCCAATCCGTCGCATCCGAACTGCTACACCTAGTAAACGCATAAGGAATACCTGATGAACTGGATGATGCTCTGGCAGTAGCTGCTGCATCTGAGGAACCGACAGTTGGAAATGAACCAGTGAAAGTGAAAGTGAACCTCAGACCCGCACCGCGGGAAAACTAGTGTGAGGAGGGTGGGGTTGGAAAAGTCAGTCTCAGGATCGAGTGAAGCAAGGAGTTCGGCTATAAATATAGGAAAAGGGAGGAAATCATTATCCTTATAAAGAACTTCGGGGGAGGGTTCACGGCTAAGCTTTGGGTTCCTGGTGACGCAGGGGGATCTCCACTCTGATAAGACAGTGAACCTGATGCTTGCTTGTTTGGGCGGAAATGAAGTAGTGGGCCACCTTTCGTGATCATCAAGAAAGAAGATCCCTCGCTACCATCGCACGTCGAAAGGATTCCTCACCTGGCGCCCTTCTATTCTAGGCTTGCGCACCTCTCTCCTTTCCATTTGATCAAAGAAATGCCGCATCGGCCCAGCTTCGATTTCTCTCATATAGTCCGGAACCCTCGGAGCAGGGATTTCGAAGACAATATAGGTGGAAGAGCAGAAAGAAAAAAAGAACTAGAGACTTCCTTAAAAGAATGTGCAAAAACATTCATATAAAAACCTGGTGGGGAGCCGAAGGCAATGAGCGCGGAGTACTCCCGGCGCATGTCTGGTTGTTTGAAAGGTGGTGCGACAGCGCCTGCAAGAAAGCAATCAGACTCTTTTACACCAGCCGTTACCGGAGAGTTCAGATATGCTAGTCCCGATTTCACCTTACCACCGACTATTTAATTAAGAAGGCCAAAGGTCATCAAAAAAGTCAGGAAGCCCCTGAGACCCACGGGAGGTTGGTTCATGAATCGGTTCTGAAGTCATTTTCTTTTCCCGCGTAGATAATGCCTTGCCCCAACTCTTTTCTTGCTTCACTTCAGCTTTCTAGTCTCATCCCTCGTCGACACCCGAACTAGAAATTCGCTTAAAGGCTCACCTCCGTGATATATAATCGGGGGAATTCAACGTCAATCTCTATATATACAATGTTCGCAATTATATAAATATGTTCTCAAAAGTCAGAGTGCATCATATATAGTAGCGGGGGATTCTCCATTAGAGGCCCTTCGTCAGCGGCGGCCGGGAATCGCCAAATAAAGATCTCCATTGAAGATTCCAGAAATAGTGAGCATTTCCTTATATAAATAGATATAATAGGCAATTGGGACTCAAAATCGTGGAGGATTTGTTATAGTTCACCTTTTGTCCCGAATAATTACAATAGTAATCAAGGAGTCTGCCTAGTGCCCTAGCTTCACGGGGAGAAGCTTTCCCAACCAGTAGAGTCAGCGGATGGAGATGGGAGGGGATGTTCTAGCTAACTTCATGCCCTCAATGCAAGCTTCATCTCCCTCCTGGGAGAAGCCCTACGCCACGCACGCTTCTTTCGGGAGCGTCCCCATTCCCCCCTTCCAAAATGGTTTAGAGACTCTGGGAATCGAGTAGATCTTAGCCGTACTAGCTGCATCTTCTTTCTGTGTTTGGGGGGAGCGGCAAGGGGAGTGGCGGGCTAGGCCACACACGTGCTACAATGGCAATGACAATGGGAAGCAAGGCTGTAAGGCGGAGTGAATCCGGAAAGATTGCCTCAGTTCGGATTGTTCTCTGCAACTCGGGAACATGAAGTTGGAATCACTAGTAATCACGGATCAGCATGCCGCAGTAAATATGTACCCGGGCCCTGTAAGCCTCGACACAATATCATCTAACCGTGTATCAGGAGTGAACGCAGACGAAGACTCAGTCTGCTCAGCAACACGTGTAGATGTCGGATATCATGCTTCTGAAAGCATGACTTCTCTAAATGACCAGGACGATGGCAGTGGGAACATGGGCCACACTGACGGCCTCCTCCTCAACCATGAGGTCCGCGGCTACGAAACTGAGAAGATCCTCCTCTGCCATGAGAAGCTGCCATAACAGAGGGAGTCATCTGGGCCGTAGGAGTTGAAGTGGTGGTAATACCACTTAATCATTTGTAGACCTCCTCCATCGGTGGTATCGTCTCTACAGTAAGAAGTTGAGTACGAGCTGCATCATACTCAGAATCAAGAAATGACAGGTAGACTCCCGTCATTGTAGCATTCTGATAATGTTGTTACTGCTAAATGCTGGTGGTAATGGGCATGAAGCTGTGTAGTCGCTCAAACATACCTCTTAGATGAGAGAAATGTGTGTGGAGCGATCGAAAATTCTGTTTGGTCGAAAAAATGTCGAATTGCAGTTGAAGGATCTTGCTTTCATCCTTTGTCTGCCCTTATGTGTCAGCTAATATGTCCCACATAGCCTTTGCTATGGGCTGATTAACAATGTCATTGGCAATCTCCGTGGTAAGTGTCCCAGAGAGCCATATGCGAGCATATGCATCATCTTGCTTCCAAGATGCATTAATCCCAGTCTTGTCCGCCGGTTCTGATTCTGTCAAAATGTGCTCTTTGTTATGGCACTGCATTAGAGTACAAAACTGCATGGACCACAACTCGTAGTTGGTCCCATCCATCTTCACGATGGGAACCGATCCTTTGAAGGCCCAAGACGAAGAAAAGATGTCACTCTTGGTTTCTGACATGACAAGTAAAACCACGAACAAACTGAGTAGACGGATTAGAGAATGTCTACACAATCATGGGAGGAGTGGTTGTATCTGTAGACTCATACAACCATCCTCATATCTTTCTTGTGGGGTTTAGAGGTGTAGGACACGATTTAGTTGAGACAAGTCACGTTTCGAACTCAGATCAGACTGTGGGACGGCACGGAATAGCTCGTACGTCAGCTTCCAGGCCACAAAATGCTTGTTGCGGCCCGCGGCAGGGGTTGGCTGGATATGCCCAGCGGCGGCGGAGGGTGGAGGCACCCAACGGTGGCGCGAGTAGGGCTGGAAGGCCCTGGCGGGGCGGCGCAGTAGCCCCGACGGTGCGGGTTGACGCAGGAGCCCCGGCAACGCAGGCGGGCGCGGGAAACCCGACTGCTGTGGCGGCGGCCCGGGAAGGGGGGGCGGAGGGCGTGTAGGGTTAGGGTTAGGGTGGGATACAGTAACCCCGATCTAGGACCGTTGCTCCGATACCATGTTGGGAGAAAAGAAATTCATAATCTAAATGAGAACCAAGGGCTCTCTTATATAGGAGAAAAGCCCTGGGTTAATTACACAAGAGGTACATCAAGAAAACATAAAACATAAAAAGACATCGTGAGATACAACTATCTCAATAACTATCATCGGCCCAATCATCTACAGGAGACCTGCTAGCTGAAGCATGTCTATCCCACATCTGTTGTGCGACCGAGCACGTTGAGCCTACTGCCACTTCTACTCCTACTGATCAAAAGTTGGATGATATTATCTCTCATTTGAGAGAGACCATGACCACCTCGACTAGTGCTCCTACAGATCCGTCCGATGTTGCTGCCATAGCCAGAGCTTCTTCCAGCTCCTCAGGCATAGCCTATGCGCTTAGTAGTCGTCACAGGGTCGACATGACGGAGTGGATCATAGATTATGGTGCTTCTCATCATTTGTGTGGAGAAACGGCTCAGTTCGCTTAGTACATATCCGTTCCTCCAGGCAAATCAGTCACATTGCAGATGTCACTCATTCCCATTACATGACAGGGGGAAGTTTGTTTGACACCAATTATGCACCTGTAGAATGTGTTTATGCTTTTTTCGATGAATTTATTATTTATTACTCAAATAACTAAGGATTTGCATTATCGTGCTATTTTGGGACCCTCTTCTTTTGTATTTCAGGATATACCCATGGGCAATGTGATTGGATGTGACCATGAGCAAGGGAGTCTTTGTAGACCAGTCGAGTCTTCATATGCTAGTGCTTCTTTCATTCTGACTGGATCCGTCTTTCTGTACATGTGACATCTTCATTTTGACCACCTTCCTCTACAGATGTCCTCTCCGTCCGCAGTCCAGTGCAAGGCTTGCCAGCTTGGGAAGCATTACAAATCTACTTTTCCTGATCGTCAGAGTCGTAGTAGCAGTAGCTTATTTAAGTTATTTCATTTTGATATTTGGGTTCCTAGTCATGTTATTGGTCATCAATGGCACAAGTTTTATCTTATTGCAATGAATGATTTTTCTAAACTATCATGAGTTTTCCTTTTGAAAAATAAGTCTGTGGTTGGGTCTGTTATTCAATCTTTCATTAATGAAATAAAGAATATATTTTTCTGCTATTGTCAAGTATGTTTAAATCCCCCCTTGTGGGGTTTACATTAGGTAGCTGACAACCATCGTAAAAAATAGTCGAATCTTTCAATTCATGTAGCCGACCCTAATTAAAGTAGGAGAAGGCTTCGTCATTTTTTTGTCAAGTATGTTCTCTATGACCATGCCTTGGAGTTCTGCACTTTACAACTTGCTCAACTCTTTAGGTCCATTGACAGTATATACCGGACTTCGTCTGCATACATTTCCCAAGAAAACAGTATCGCTGAATGCAAATATTTTCATTTACTTGATGTGACGAGGACCCTCCCGATTCAGAGCCGTGCTCCTTACAGTAGTTGTGTGATGCAGTTCTCAATGCTTGTTACTTGGTGAATCGTTTGTCTTCCTATGTGTTTGGAGAGAAGTTTCCTTTCTCGATTGTGTTTCATGAGAAGGATCGTTTCTCTCTTACACCATGTGTCTTTGGCTTTGTGGCATTCGTTCATCCGACTTCTGGTCATGACAGCTCTCCCCTAATGTGTCAAGCGTGATTTTGTGGGCTATTCCTAGACCCAGAAGGGGTACCGATTGTTGATCCTATTGAAGTGAAGTACTACCTCGCTGCTGATGTCATCTTCTTTGAGTCGTCCATGTACTTTTCTCCTATGAGTGACAAATTGATTACGTTCGACTATTGAGAGGAGGTATGCATGCCTCATCACACTACCACCTCCAGCTCCACCATCTCCTCTGACACCACCACTTTCTACTGTGGTCGCTCCTCCGTCCCTAGCTCATGGTACTTTGGTTCAGTTTTTGCTATACTTTTACATTCATAGGTGATAGAGGGCCTTTTGTACTAGTCTACTAATCAGACACGATCATCAATCGTTGTGTGACCAAGTATGCCTCTGATCAACAATCAACCCACAGAAAATTCGATTGACAAATGTGTGCGAATTAACATTTATTATAACTCTATTATAAACGTGTATAGGTGTAAGTATGATAGATAGTCAAACACAGGGAGCAAAATGTGGTAGCAAAAATTATTATTAATAAATAAGTAATGAATAAATAATAATGTGTATTTTGTACAATATTCACTCAAATAATTAATTGATGAATATGTGGTATTTTAAATTAAATAAAATAATGATTATATTTTATCTATATATTTTTTGTATTTTAATTTTATATTTATTTATTTTTATAATTTTATGGTTTTTGATTTTTTTCTTTTTAATAATATATAACGGTTCATATATAACTATATATACAGTATAGAGTAATATAATTATAATTACAATTAAAAATAACCAAAAAGTGTGAAATAAAATATTTTTATATTTTATATATTTTTCTAATATTTTTGTGATTTTAGGGGTATTTTTGCTAATTTCTATGTATTTTTAAAATAAAAAATATCCCAAAAAAGGGATTAAATAAATAGGCCATTTTTTGCAATTCAAAAATATATAATAAAGTTAAAATTTTCCAAAACTATTTTTCATGTATAATATAAATAAAATTATCAAATAGAAACAAATATTTTTGGAGTTTTTGGGGGATTTTTATATATTTTAGAGGATTTTGGATATTTTCAATTTTTTATCATTTTCCATTTATATTTATAGGGATTTTTGGTCTGAAGCTAGGAAATACTATTATAGACATAATATATTTTTTTGAAATTTTTAACATGATTTTATAATTTTTTTAGAAATTTTAAGAAAAATAGGGGCAAAATGTGCTCTTGATTTTTAGTAAATAGGAAATTTGCGTAAAATGCAAAAATAAAATATAACGTGAAAGATCAAGCATCCGGGTACATTGTCCTATTTTTGCATAATTTTTGGAGCACGGGCGCTATTTATAAAATTACAGAAACATGCACTAAAATGAATACTGGCAGGGACCTTTTTGCAAATATTAAAAAGTTTTCGGGCATTTCAGACCCCTAAAACAAAAATCCAGGGGCAAAAGGCAATTTACACACGCAAATTAAATTTAAAAACACATGGTAAGGGCATATTTGCAATATATAAAACATTCAAGGTTTATTGTGCAAATTTTCCACAAAAGTAACACGTAATATACAAATTTATGGACTATATATAAATAAAAAAGTCACAGGGTACTATTTGCAATTTACCCACCTCACGTGGGAGGCCACGTGAGGTGAGCTGGCACGGATATACATGCAAATACACAAAAATATGATGGGTTCCATGCAATTTAACCACAATTATTTACACTTCAGACTAAAAATTAAATACTAAATAAAAATACATAAAAATAGCAGGGCTTCTTTGATATTTACCCATTAATGTGTGTACATGGACGGTTGTGGTGACGCCACGTAGGCACCATTTACTCGATCTATAGCTGGGAATAGGGCACCGTTTCGTCTGGAGTGAACGGCCCAGATTAGATCTGGGCCACGTTGAGGATCCAACGGCTCTGAAGGGGGAGAAAGAACAGGGAAGAAAACTTCCCTGTCCCTCCTTCGAGCGTGATGTTCTCCTCTTCCCAACCACTTGGGAGCTTGTTGGCGGTCGCCTGAGCTTCCTGGGGACGTCCTGCGTCGAATGGCACCATCAAGAAGGTCCGGGCCTCGCTAGGGAGAGGCATGGAGCTTGGGGAAGAATCCGGTGCCGGGGAACCTCTCTCTGCTGTGAAATCGACCCTACCAGGGTCCTTAGAAGTGTAGACCTGCAGAAGAAAACTCAGGGGCTCGAGGCGAATAGCCTCGAGCCGAAATGAAACCGCTTCACGAAGAAAATGAGCGAGATGGAGGAGCTCCGACAAGGTGAGGCGGAGGAGCTTCGATTCGCTCATCCACGGGGGACCAAGTTGGTTCGAAGAGGGGAAAAAATACAACAGACGAAGGGAAGGGAAATGAGCATGGAAGACGTGTAACATCCGGATCTGAATAAATTAAAGCTCTTGTCAAGAAAAGGTTGCTGCATGCAAGTTTGGATCTCCAAAGTGGAGATATTCAAAGGTACATATCTCTCTCCTCTTTGTTCTCATTAAAGTCAATGTTGAAGTTTCTAATTCGGTTTTTTCCCTTTTTCTGTAGCTATCCATCATGTATTTTATCTATTGTTGTATGTTAGATAAAGCCACAAATACCCTCCAAACTTAGAGGATCAAAGGTACAATCTTTCTCCCTCCTCTTGTTGCCTTCCATGCATGACTTAGCCTATAAAATTTTTATTACAAAAGTCTTCTAGGTATCTGGGGTTGGGATATAAAAACCTCCTAACTGAAATTATCTTATAAGAAAGTATTGGTTATATCAAACTCACAAATAAGCCAACTTTTAGTGCACCTGGACTTCATACTGGTTACTAGAGAAAAGCCTTTGATGTAATCAACTCCATATGTATAAGAGAGTTCTTTTACTGAAAGCCCATCTTTAAGCCAATCAACCTTACCATCAAGTGTATGCTCTATAGGAAATAACCATCGACAGGAAATAAGAGTGACATTAAAAAAAGGGTATGAGGTTAGAGGAGCATTCTTCTTATCATTCATGACCTGACTTCAGTTAGTGTTTTGAAATATATCAATATAATCTCTTAGAATCAATACAGTTAATAGTACATCAATGGATTCCATTCGGGATCAGATAAGTCATTACTCGTAATAATTAGAGATAGAATGGTGAACACATGATCTCACCCCTTCACATAGCGAAACCAACTGAGGTAAATAATCATCTTGAGCAATATTTGATGAAGGGCTAGATTTGGATTGTTCATGATTATGATTATGCTGCACTATTGAAAGTTCACATCCCCACCACCTGTAGAAATCGTAATCACTTTTATCTATACCATTGTAATTTTGTGTAAACTAGGTTGGGGGAGTGATACCTTCTGAATAGAATTTTAAAAAGAAGTTCGAAATTAGATGCATATGTCCATTGGCTACAATCGCTCGAAATCAAAATCTGTTGAGGATTGTTCAATTAGTGAAACTCTTGCTTCACAGATGAACATTGTAAGCCTTGCAACATATGACCCTGCTGCCACATTTTTTATAAAAGACTATTGATGGTCCTATTATGATCGACTTCTATCTACCTATGAGACACTGCTCGAATAAGATGGCTTAATCATCATATGCAATCTCCTTGATGCCACTAGTTAATTTTCCCGTATACAAATATTGGCCGGATTTAATATCTTACTTATATAGGATCAAATATGATGATCTTATGAGATTTGATTCTACATTCATAATGACTTCTTTTGAAATAGTAATAAAGCAATAACAACAATCCACAAAGAGAGTAAAAGCAACATATAAAAGTATGTAAACATGTGTAGCTAAGTAGGTTCACTTGGATGGAAATTTGTTCTAATAACCAGTACAAATGATACGAATGCCGTGAAATTTGATGTGAGTGCCGGAGAAGATTAATGTCAAATTTTAATATATCACTCAATTTCCTCTTGCAGAGACAATGTATCTGATTGATAATCCAGTATTGATCAAATTTAAATATGTAAGCTAATCTATGTGAAGATCTTGAGTATGAAATTTAGATAATTCGTTGAACTGAGATGTAGAATTCAACTGTAATGAGTTACAGTTTTGCCCATATACTTATAAAACAACCCTGTAAATATTACATCCAATCAGTATCTAATGATCTCAGAAATCTAGAAATGATAAACTATGACCACAAAGACCGATCATCTTCATAAATTAATTCTTTAATCATATTCTATTGACTATTGTTGGGAAAAGAGACTTCGTTATTGATTCAGAAAACCCTAGGCTCTCTTATATAGGGAGAGACCTAAAGGGTAAATTACAGAGAGGTCTATATAAGATAAAGGAATAACGATAAAGTTCATGAAGAGATAATGAAACTACGAACTATCTCTACACTCCCCCTCAAGGTGGAGCATAGATATCTATCATGCTCAGCTTGGATGAACATCTCTGAAACGGTCCTCTGAGCAGTGGCTTGGTGAATATATCTGTTGTCTGATCTCCCGAGCTCATATGTGCAGTAGATATCAATCCTCTCTGGATCAAGTCCCTCGTGTAATGGCAGTCAACTTCAATATGCTTGGTCCTTTCATGGAAAGCTGGATTGTTGGCAATAAACAATGCTGCCTGATTGTCACACTGAAGCTTCATAGGCAGGGACACAGATACATGTAGATCTTCTAGTACAGAACGAACCCACATCATTTCCGTGTGGGCTTGAGCCATGGCCCTATATTCAGATTCTGCACTGGACCTTGCCACGACAGTTTGTTTCTTGCTTTTCCAAGAAACCAAAGAGCCTCCAACAAACACTGCAAACCCTGAGGTTGATTTTCGGTCCTTAGGACATCCTGCATAGTTTGCATCTGCACACGCTGAGACAGATAAGTCTGTGTCCTTCCTGAATAGTAGCCCTGACCCTGGAGAAGACTTCAGATATCTCAGTATCATGTGTATAGCATCCATGTGAACCTGTCTTGGCTGCTCCATAAATTGACTCACCCTGCTAACAGCAAATGCAATGTCTGGATGAGTAATGGTAATGTAGAGGAGTTTTCCCACCATTTCTCTATATCTCCTCTTATCCACTTCATATGTATCACCATCATACAGCTTCATGCTGGGGTCCATTGGAATACTAGATGGTTTGCACCCATCCATGCCAGTCTCAATCAGGAAGTCTGTAATATACTTCCGCTGTGTCATCACCAAGCCTTGTGCATTCCTTGCAAATTCCAACCCCAGAAAATATCTTAGGGTTCCAAGATCCTTTGTAACGAACTGACTGCCTAGGAATGCCTTCGCCCTCTTTATGCCCTGAACATCATCTCCTGTAACAAGAATATCATCCACATAGACCATAATGACAATCGTACCTGCCGATGACTTCTGGACAAACAATGAGTGATCGACATTTGACCTTTTGAATCCATGTTGCTCAATCAGGTTAGACAACTTCTGGAACCATGCTCTGGGACTCTGTTTGAGGCCATAGATCGCCTTGTGAAGTCTACAGACCATGTGCTTCTCCCCCTCAGCAGTAAACCCAGGTGGCTGCTGCATGTAGACTTCCTCCTGTAGGCAAGGTTGCAAAAGTCGGTAGTCGGTACTCGGTCGGTCGGGTCACTGACTAAGGATTAATCGGCAGTCGGGCGACTAATCGGATTTAGTCGGACTTTAATCAGCTTTAAAATCTATGATTATTTTAAATATATAACTCATTTTTATACATATATTTACATAGATTTTGTACATTCTTATACTATCATAACAAAATAAAAGAAATAATTGAATTTAAATAAAACATTAAGCATATTATAATAAGTTTGCTTATAAAAAAAGCAAAACATAAAAAATTATGGTATCTCCAAGCAAAAATTGGTCGACTAGTGTCCCTAGTCGGAATTAGTCGGTACTCGGTCGGCCACCCCACTGACTAGACTAGTCGGACCTACTAGTCGGACCAATCGGGTGACTTTTACAACACTGCCTGTAGGTCACCGTACAGAAAGGCATTCTTCACATCCAGTTGAGATATGCTCCAATCACGTACCATAGCAACAGATAATAGAATACGAAGTGTAGAGTGCCTCGCCACTGGAGAGAAAGTATCCATGTAATCCACACCATAGGTTTGTGTAAACCCACGGGCAACCAAGCGTGCTTTGTATCTATCCAACGTGCCATCTGCATGATATTTGACTGTGAAGACCCATTTACATCTCACAATGGATGCATCAGAAGGTGCAGGGACCAAAGACCAAGTGCCACGAGACTGTAGGGCCCTCATTTCATCCTCCATTGCTAATCTCCAGCATTCATTCTGTAAGGCTTCCTGGTATGTCCGTGGTATATCCACGGAAGACAAGGCTGTGGCAAATTTCTGAAAATCCCCAGTGAGACGGTGATAGGAAACCTGTGAAGCGAATGGATACGAGGCACATTGCCTCCTCTGCTTCCGAATAGCAATCGGAAGATCAACATCATCATCTGCCGTGCTGGATGGGCTAGTGTCTGCCTGTACTGAAGGATCCTGCACATGTACCAAATCTGACCCGTCAGTAGTAGTGCCATCTGAACATACCTGAGGATCTGAACATACCTGAGGCGTGATGATCGGCTGCTGCGTAGTCTGAGCAGGACCTGACCGACGTGTATAGAACATAGGTAATGGTGATATGATAGGCCGTGGAATGGGTGGAGGTGGAGGAGGTGGTGGAGGCGGTGGAGGTGGTGCTTGCGTAGAGACAGACCCAGGGGACGACTCAGGTGCTGGCGTGGACTCAGGTGTACTCAATGTAGGTGGTGGAGAAACATAGATATCATCAGTGGTAGTGGATGGTACCATTCTGTCACCTGCAGGAGAGAAATACATGACAGACTCAAAGAAAGTGACATCAGCACTCACGAAATACCTCTTAGTTGCAGGATCATAACACCGGTAGCCCTTCTGAGTTCTGGAATAACCAACAAAGACGCACTTGACTGCTCTAGGAGAGAGTTTGTCAAGTCCGGGAGATAGACGATGCACAAAAGCCACAGTACCAAATACACGTGGTGTCAGAGAAAATAACTCCTTATCTGGAAAAATAATGGACATAGGTATCTGTTCACCAAGGACTGAGGATGGCATTCGGTTGACCAGATAACAAGCAGTAAGAACAGCATCGCCCCAGAAAGAAATCGAGGCACAACTCTGAATCAACAGTGTACGAGTAATATCTAAGAGGTGGCGATGCTTTCTTTCCGCAACACCATTTTGTTGTGAGGTATATGCACAAGTGGTTTGGTGAATAATACCCTTTGATGAAAGGAATTGTGAAAGTGAGCGTGTACAAAATTCAAGGGCATTATCGGTCCGAACATATTTGACATTGGCAGAAAAGACATTGAGCACTTCATTAATCAAGTTCTTGATCACATTTCCTGCTTCAGATTTATTTTTCAAAAGAAAGACCCATGACACACGAAAAAAATCATCCACTACCACAAGATAAAACCTGTGTCCCTGATGATCGGGAACACGACTTGGACCCCATATATCTATATGTAACAACTCAAAAGGGGAGCTACTGCTCCGACTCTGACGACGTGGGAAGCTCGACCTGTGATGCTTTCCCAACTGACACGCTTCACTTTGAAACGAAGAACTAGGAGAGATCTGAGGCAGAAGATGACGCATTTTCTGAAGTGGAAGGTGACCAAATCGGAGGTGCCAAATGTACGGAGAGACTGATCCAGCAGAATGAGAGGAGACGCCAGCATATGAATCCCGGACCAGTCGATACAAACCATTCTGCTCAGAGCCACAGCCAATCACCTTGCCCGTGAGTATGTCCTGAAAAATGAGAGAAGACGGGTCAAATATAGCACGACAATTCAAATCCTTCGTAATCTGACTAATGGATAGCAAATTCATTGAGAACTCAGGAGCATGCAGAACGTTCTGTAATTGCAAAGTGGAGGATAGGAAAACCTCCCCCTGTCCAACAAGGGGCGAATGGGTACCATCTGCTATCTGCACTGAACGACCGGGAAGAATGTCCCTGTAGGCCTGTAATCTACCTCTATCTCGGCAGAGATGATGTGTGGCTCCAGAATCAATAATCCAGTCAGATATATCATGAGGTGTAGTAGATCTACCTGAGGAGCTTGCGGCTGCGGATGAACTTGCAGAGGCAGTGGCAGCAATATCTGAGGAGCCACCAGACGACTCACCAGAAGCATGTGGCATAATATCTCGGAGACGGGCCACAAGTTCGTCAAATCGACTATCTGCAGTAGAAGTCAGTGGAGACTGGGAGTGCTCTGCAACACGTGCCGATGCTGGGAATCCATGCTTCGAATAGCATGTCTCCTCCGAGTGTCCTGTGCGGTGACAATAGGAGCATGTAAAGCTGGATCAGTAAATGCTGGATATTTTCTCACTTCTGCAGGGATGCCAGATGGCTTGCATCCAAGAAGTCCTGCCTTAGTCAGAATATCGAGGCAATACTTTCCTTGTGAAAGATGGAGCCCCTCTGTAGTGCGTATTACTTCGATCCCAAAAAAATAACGAAGTTGGCCGAGATCTTTCGTGACAAAGACCTTCTGGAGGAAGGCCTTGGTCTCTTGAATACCATCTACATCATCTCATGTGATAACCATATCATCAACATAGACAACAAGGATGATCGTGCCACTAGACCGTCGTCTAACAAAGACAGAGTAGTCAGATTTTATCCTCTGAAAACCAAATGTGTTGATCTCCGTAGTGAACCTGTCAAACCATGCACTTGGGCTCTGCTTCAGACCATAAATGACCTTGCGTAGGCGACATACATGCTCCCCCTCGACTACATACCCCGGCGGTTGCATCATGTAGACCTCCTCCTCAAGATCACCATAAAGAAAGGCGTTCTTCACATCAAGTTGATAAATGGGCCAAGCCTTGTTGGCAGCAACGGAGAGAATGGTACGTATCGACCCCATTATGGCAACATGCGAGAAGGTCTCAAAATAATCAACTCCAAAGTTTTGTGTGAAACCTTTGGCAACAAGTCTGGCTTTCAACTTGTCAATAGAACCATTAGGCGACTGTTTGGTCGTGAAGACCCATCGACAAGCCACAAGGTGAACTCCCGGGGGACACAGCACAAGATCCCACGTGCCCCGGAAGGTAAGTGCATCCATCTCCTCGTGCATGGCCTGTCATCAACCACGATCTTGCATTGCACTGAAATGATGACTTGGAATGGTAATAGCATTCATAGCATCTGCAAATCTCTTGTCACAGTTAGATAAACCATCTGTAGAAGTAAAATGTGACATAGGGTGATACGTACATTTCCTTTTTTGCTTGAGTAGAGCTATAGGAAGCTCTCTAGGTACATCCGGGACAACAGTGGTGGGAGCACTCGAAGTGATCATATAATCCTGCATAAAGGGGACAGGCAAAGGTACAGACACTGGTGTAGAAGGTATAAAGTTACGCTGGCAAGTATACACGATTGGTGGAGGAGGGAGGTCCAGAGGAATGTCACTCACAGTCTGTGTGAAATAACTTGTTTGCTCAAAGAAGGTGACATCAGCAGATATATAGTATCGACGTCCAACAAGATCATAGCAGCGATAGCCTTTCTGGGTACGAGAGTACCCAAGAAAGATGCATTTGATGGCACGAGAGGATAATTTGTCAGCTGTATGAAAGTTATGAAGCAAAGGTAATACATCCAAAAATTCGCAGAGGTATATGAAAAGGAGACTCGGTAGGATAAAGTAAGGAAAATGGAGTTGCCCCTTTGAGAACAGATGAAGGAACACGGTTGATGAGATACACTGCAGTAAGGATAGCATCTCCCCAATATTGTTTAAGAACACTCATTTGACTAAGAAGAGATCTGGCAATATTTAGCAAGTGTCAGAGTTTCCTCTCAGTTATACCATTCTGTTGTGAGGTATATGGACATGATGTTTGATGAACAGTTCTCTGGGATGCAAAGAAAGAGGTCAAATCATGTTGGGTTAACTCAAAAGCATTGTCGGTACGAATGAACTTAACAATGCTAGAAAAGTAAGTTTTAACATATTGAAAGAAATGTCTGACAATTTGATTAATCTCCGAACGCTCTTTTATTGGATAGACCCAAGAAGATCGACTATAATCATCAACGAAAACTATAAAATAGCAATGACCACTTAATATGCGATCGGACAAGATCTCCAAACATCACAGTGTAGTACTACGAGATTCGGTACGAACAGGAAACGAAGTTCGATGGTGTTTCCCGAACTCACATGCCTCACACTGAAAGGGCTTCAGAGCAGAGAGTTCAGGAAATATCATGGAGATGGCCTTGGCAGAGGGATGCGCAAGACGTAGATGCCATAGGAGCGGATCTTCAGAGATAGATGCACCACCAACAAAATTGGAGTCTGAGGGCATGTCAAGGTAATATAGATCGTTCTTCTCATGACCCCCACCAAAGATCTGCCTCGTCCGAATGTCCTGGAAATAACAATAAGACTCATCAAATATCACACAACAATGAAGCTCAACACAAAGCTTGTGAACTGACAGCAAGCTAAGAGGAAAATCGGAAGCACAGTGAACCCCCGAAAGTCGGAGCTTGGAAGAGAATTCCATAGTTGCGACAGTAGTAATATGTGATTGAGTCCCATTAGCGACTCGAACTGACTTCACAGAGGTAGATGGTATGGAAGAGGTGAGCAGACTACCTTCTCCAGTGAGATGCGTATAGGCGCTGGAATCAATAATCCAAGCTGGAGTAGGAGTGATAGCAGAGTTGGCTATTGTACCTGAAGGAGTGGCCAGAGCAGCATTTGTAGTGTTACTAGTGGTAGTATGCCCTAGAGTGTGAAGGATCTGCATTAGGCGAGAGTAATCTGCATCATTAAGATGAACAGTCTTGCCACTGGAGGTAGGCGATGCCTCTTCCACATCATAGGCATCCTCATAAGCATTATTGGCATGATATGAAGGTATGCCAAACTTCTGCCAGCATCGTTCAGTCGGGTGGTTCCACCTACCACAATGAGTGCATGGGGCAGTAGAGTCTCACCCACGACCACGACCAAAGTCACGACCTCATCCAGATTCCCGTCCACTGCCATGACTTGGATCACGATCGCGTCCTCCTCGCAAGCTGTATATGCCTCCTCGCCCAGATGAGGCGATGTGTGCAAAGTTCTCTGTTGAAGGTAAGATGGGAGGCCGAGCAGCGGATGTCTCGAGCTCCTCAAGTCGGCCAAAGATGGCCTTCATTGTTGGCAGTGTGTCTGATATAAGAAATTGCTCCTTCGCTGCATGGTATCTAGAATGTAGGTCATCAAGGAAGCGGTATACTTGCCAGTCAGAATGCTCTTGTATCTGCTTGGTGCAACATGAGGGTTGGAATATTACAAGCTCCTCATACAGGCTGGATAGATGCATAGAGTACTCGATGAGGGTGGAATCACCTTGAGATACCGACTAGATTCGCCTGTAAATGTCTGCAAGGCATGACTTCGTCTTCTTTTGGGAGTATGTTTGCTCGAGATCCTCCCACATTTCCTTGGCCGTATTTTTGTAAAAAAGATTTGAGGCAATGTGAGCCTCGACATTGTTGGTCATCCAGTTGATAACCAAATAATTGTCAGTCTGCCAGTTATCATACTCTTTGTCCTTTTCATCTAAAGGATCTTTAGTCAAAATATAGAGTTTCCTCTGACCACCAATGAACATCATAAAAGATCGAGACCAAACACGTAATTTCCTGTGCCCTTGAGTTTGATAGTAGTGCCTTGTGCCATAATATTCGTGGCCAAGGGCTTTGTCTCGGTAGAAGAAGGCGTCATTGTGGTCTTAAAATAGAAACATGATCCTGTGATCAACTAAGGATGCATATAAGAGCTAAAAAATGCCCTAGAACTCACGTTTGCCCTTGAAGAAGGGTTGAAAACCCTCAATGGACAGCAGATTTGGATTCTTGGAAGCGATCCTTGAAGAGTTTTGGATCTCCAAAGAGTCCTACGGTACCCGTGGAGGGCAGTTGTGGGTCTGACGACCTTCGTAGGAGGTCCTGAAAGCGCAAGGTAGCTAGCGGGAGGGCTGCTGCACTGGAGACGATTGGAGGGCCTTGCATGGGGCCCTAATTCAGGGAAGAGGGACCGCGCAGGCTTTTGCGAGGCTTGAAGGTGGCAGTGGGGATTTTAGGTCAGAACCATGGTCTAGGACCGTTGCTCTGATACCATGTGGAGAAGAGAGACAAATGGGATATCTATTCCATAGGGCTAGAGTCTCTTATATAGAGAGAAGACCCTAGAGAGTACAAGAGGAAAAATACATAAATACCCCTGAGGGGTTATGGAACTTGAAAGGTTATAGGTTACGGAACCCGAAGGGTTTGGGTTACGGAACACCAAAGGTTACAAACATAATTGTGATATAATAATTCTAACAGTTATCACACGTATAATCTCAGAGTTCTAGGAGTCTGTTTAGATCTACTTTTCATTGATGACCACCTTACTGTGAGTCCAGATTGCAAATGTTGAGTGCCCATAGTGATTTGTGAATTAGTTCGACAGGAAAGTGGCACGGTTTTCCATATACAAGATGATAGGGCGACATGCCTAAGGGACCCAAAGGACGGAGTCCAAGAGTTGGGACCAATTCTTTCTGTCCGGAGTCACAAGCTTTTGCAAAATTATCTTGATTTCTCTATTTCAGAGCTCTGTCGTGCCATTGGTCTGAGGATGATAAGGAGAAGTGACTCAATGCTCGATCATACTCCTTTGTTAATTTCTTAACATCTTTATTTATGAAGTGACTACTCCCATCTATCATTAGGATCTTTGGTAACCTGAATCGTGAAATGATGTTCTCACGCAGAAGCCGACAAATTGTACGATTGTCAGGAATAGCTTCAACCCAGAGACTCACATAATCAACGGCGAGAAGGATGTGCTCAAATCTGTGACTGTTGGGGAAGGAACCCATGAAATCGATGCCCCAAACATAAAATGCATATGAAATCTGAATGAATTTCAGAGGCATCGAGTCTTTCGCTGTGAGGGTTCCTCCCATCTTCTGACAGTCAACGCAGCCTTTGACAAATGTTGTTGCATCCTTTAATAGTGTGGGCCACCAGAGGTCACATTGCAATACTTTTGCTGGCGTTCTGTCTCCAGAGTGGTATCCACCAGATTCAAGCGAATGACAATGCTCGAGGACTCTATGATGCTCCTCCTGAGGGATACACCGAAGGCAAATACAATATGCTCCTTCCCTGAATAATAGTGGATCTTCCCATTGGTAGAAATGGATAGTGGACATGAATTTATCCTTCTTGATTTTTGTCCAATCTTGTGGGACTACACAGAGACGAGGTAGTTCATAATATCGGCATACCAAGGGAGAGAATCCACAGCCAGAATTGACTCATCAGGAAAGGTGTCTGTAATGGGTGTATTGCTCAGTGGAGGCTCTTGATACTCAATTCTAGAGAGGTGATCTACTACCACATTTTGAACTCCAGATTTATCTTTGATTTCCAAGTCGAACTCTTTGAGGAGAAGGATCCATCTGATCAATCTGGGCTTGGCATCCTTCTTCTGTTGTAAATACCGGATAGCAGAATGATCAGTGTAGATGGTGACTCTAGATCCAAGAAGATAGGATCTGTATTTCTCAAGGGGGAAAACCACAGCCAGCGACTCTTTCTCTGTGACAATGTAATTTCTCTGTGCTTCATCTAATGTCTTGCTGGCATAGTGAATCAAGTAGGGCACTTTATCTTTCATCTGTCCTAAGACAGCCCTAACTGTAAAATCTGACGCATCCATCATAATCTCAAAGGGAAGAGACCAATCCGGCTGTTATAGGACTGGAGCTTGAGTGATTAGCTCCTTCTGCTGATTGAAAGAAAGGAGACCATGTTGATCAACATGAAACTCAGTCTCCTTGCACAACAATTCTATTAAAGGTCGGGCGATGCGACTGAAATCTCTGAAGAATCTTCTATAGAAACCCACATGTCCCAGGAATGACCTCACATTTCTGACATTCTGAGGTGGCTCAAGATTGGCGATCACATCCACCTTTGCTGGGTCAACTTCCATGCCATGCTTGGAAACGACATAACCCAGCATAATCCCTTCAGTGACCATGAAGTGGTCTTTTCCCAAGATAGTATGAGATTTACTTCTCTACGTTTCTGAAGTACTCTGTCTAGGTGCTGAAGACAAGAATCATGGCTGTCACCATAGACGGAGAATTCGTCCATAAACACCTCGAGAAAACTGCCAACTATATCCACAAAGACTGCAAGCATGCACCTCTGGAATGTGACAGTACATTGCACAAACCAAAGGGCATTCTCCTGAAAGCGTAGGTGCCGAACGTGCAAGTGAAAATAGTTTTCTCTTGGTCTTTTGGGGCGATTGCTACTTGTTTGTACCCGGAATACCCATTCGAAAAGCAGAACTCCTTACCGGCCAATCGTTCCAGAATTTGATCGATAAAAGGCAAGGGGAAGTGGTCCCTTTTTGTTGCAGCATTGAGGCGGCGGTAATGAACACACATACGCCAGGATGTTGGTACCTAAATGGAAATTTCCTCTCTTCTTTAATTGGTAGCCACGGTGAGGCCAGATTTCTTTGGAACTACATGCAACGAACTCACCCATTTTGAGTCGGAGATGGCATAAATAAACCATTTATCACACCATTTCAAGACCTCCTTCATGACGACGTCTCGCAGGTTAGGGTTTAGTCTCCTCTGAAATTCTCGGAACGGGTTGGCATCATCTTCCAAGTAGATGTGGTGTGAACATAGGGCATGATTTATCCCGCGGAGGACTGATACATGCCAACCAAGTGTCTTGCGGTTTTTCTTTAAAACCTCAAGTAGTCGAGATTCTTGATTCGGGTTCAGCCTGCTGATGATGATGACGGGATACATATTTTCTGCACCTGCAAGGAAAGCATACTTGAGGCCTGCCAGAAGTGGCTTTAATTTCGATTCAGATCGACCCTGCTTCTCGATCACTTCATAAATTGAACTGGTAGGTGGATGATCTGCCACGATTTTGGAGGTGATACTCACCTCGATCACGAGTGACTCTGATGATTATGTGCCGAACAAATCATTAATGAATTTCTCATGTTCGGACTGGCATGCATCTTCTGCCTCAAAGAGGTCCATCAGCAAGTAAGAATCTGTCTCTCACGCGACATTGGAGCATGTGAAGATTGTTTCTCTAGATACTCCTCTGGAGAGAAGATTTCCTAAATCCATGTGTCATTCAAAGAAAATTCTGTCTCTGATATCTGTAATGAAGTCACAGTTTGCTTCAGACGATTATGCTTGACCTTGATAGGACATGACTTTTGGTTCGCTGACCATGTCTATTATCACTTTGTTGTTCGAGCAGAACATGATATTCTCGAACCCACAATCAACCACGGCCTCTGCAGTGCGTAGGAATGACCGGCCGAGAATAATCGAGGTCGGGAGTAATGGTGCACAGAGTCTATATCAAGGACTACAAAATCAACAGGAAATTGCATATCCTGCACCGTTACGAACGCCCTCCAATAAACCTCGAGGTCGCTTAATTGATCAATTACCGAACTGAAGGATCATGTGTGTTAGCTAGAGCGGTCCCAACCCAATGAGGTGGGTATGAGGTTGATTGAAGAGATGTTGTCAAGCAAAGTTTGCTCGAAGACTTGGTCAAAAATCTTGCATCTGATCAAAGGTGCTCCTTTGTCTGGCTTCTTGTCCAGGAGGTTGCTGATTGTTGCCACTATAGCCATGGTGAGGACGTGCTTCTCAAAGCTATTTGCTATTGTTGTTTGATTGACGCTTGTTTGTGCACGCTTCCTTCAAGCCCTTCTTCACAGTGGACATGTATTCCATTGCTTTCAGCAAAGGCAATTCAACAGTTAAGTTTTCAAAGATATCCACAACATCGGGATCAGATAATGCATTTTTTCGTTTTGCATTTTTTTGGATTTTTCTATTGCATCAGGAAAAAGAATATGTATCGAAACCGAAATTAGAAACACTGTTCTTATTTATATCAAAATTCATGCCCACAACATTTTGTACAACCGGGATACAAAAAGATGCACAATCTGGAACTGAGGGTGGACATCCGAAAACTACGGTCTCCGCTCTGTCGGCTGACACTGGATCGGCTACTGGTACGTGCTCCCCCATGGTTGGCACGACTTCACTTTGATTGCGATCATCTTTTTGGTATTTTTCATTTTTCTGATTTTGTTTCTTTTTATTGGGATGGTGGTGGTTGGCAGATGGCATGACTCCTTCCTCACCCGAACCTGTAGCTGGCACGGTTGATGCAGATGACGAGGATTCACCTGATGAAGCTTCATTCTCCCCCTGATACTGACAGACGGAGGCAAGGTCCTACCACTCCTGAGAGTAACATCATTAGATAAAACAAAATCACTACCATCTGACTCTACAGGCATAGACGGGACTTCACATTCTACCTGCTCTTTGTGCTTAAAGTTATTGGGGCTGGCTTCGACCTGGGTCGGAATTAGAGTTTTTGTGGCCGTAAGGTCATCCAGCTTCTGTGTCATCTCTGCTAGGCCCTTGACTAACTAGGCAAGATAGTCAAGGCTCGGGTTCACAAGAACCGCCTCGGAAGATTCAGCGTGTTGACCATGCTGTGATTGGTAGTGCGGGTTCCGAGGGCTCGAGAGTGGTGTTGTTGGTATTGTTGCTGAGGTGGAGGAAGCCCTGTTAAGTGATGGGCGGCCTAGGAACTTAATGAAAAATCCAGTCGGTACCACCCATACTACACCTTACTCAGTTTCCTTCGCTACCTCTGTCATCGCATCAACTACGTCCTACACTGTGTACAAAGTCCTAACCTCTGCGCCTATAGGAGGATACTGCTAATGAGGTACAGTCGCATACTGATGGTATGGTTGATGCTGGCAGTATGGTAGCTTCGGGTACTGTTGAGACTGTCTCCAATTGTTGTGGTACTGTGGAGACTGGTGGTATTGAGGCTGAGGCTGGGACTAGGCAAATCTCCCTCCTTAATGTTGAGAGAATACACGTAAGTTTGTAGGCTAGCCCTGCTGAGGTCCGCCTGAACGGACCAGCTGCGCGTCATCAGTCATACTCCACTCACCTCTTGAATGAGAGGTGGTGGAGGAGAGAATAAAGGAAGATATAGGGTCTGGATGGTATACCACCAACTGTTGTTGTGGCGCCTGGTCGGGAGTCTGCACGTAATATACATGTTGGACTGTCGGCTGCTGCTGACTTGGCTGAGGTTGTTGTGGTGGCGTTGGCTCATCTTTCTTCTCAGCGGTAGTCTCGAGCGTTGGAGTCGCAGATTGGAAGGCATTAATGGTACTCACCAACAACTCCAGTTGCTTGGTGATCAGATCCAATTTGTCCAGATTTTGAGTTCTTTGTTCGATTACAACGAGTTTTTCCAAATCCTGTGATCGCTTCTCGATGATATCAACTTTGGAGAGATAACCTCTGATGCTGAGGTTGGAGCATTCATCTCTCTTTACCGCATGTGATGATGCCATGTGGACTGGCTTGTGGAGGACCTGGGGATGTTTCTGATAAGCACATGATGAAGAGAAAGCGGCCTCTTCCTCGGCCATTTCTTCGAAAATTTGTCAGACTACATCTTCATCCATGTTGAAGTGGAATCCCCCATAGGAAGCACCAACTAATCTCTGACTTTTGAGATTAAGGACCCTGAAGAAGTGTTGGACCAAGCTGGTCCTCGGTATGTCATTGTGGAGGCACTTCTCCTGCAGATCAGTGAATTGCTCCCGGGCTTCATGAATGGACTCGTAGCCTGGGAGAAGTTGCTAATCATGGCTCGCATCAGGTTGAGTTGACTGAGAGGATAAAACTTGTGAAGGAATGCCGACTTAAGTTCCTCCCAGGTCGTCACGACCTTTCCCAAATGGTTGACCCAGTACAAGGCCTTGTCCTGGACACTGAAGGGGAATGCAGTCATCTTGACTACACCTAACGAGATGTTTGGGTAGTGCGTAGTTCTGCAGATACGAGAGAACTGTTGCAGGTGAATGTACGATTCCTCATTGGTAATCTCGTGAAAGATAGGCAGAAGAGCAAAGAACTAAGGCTTTAGCTCAAAGTGAGGATGCACCGGTGGGATGCAAATCCACTCGGTCATCTGACTGTCTCCAGGATTATATGTCTCTTTCAACGTAGATTTAGGGTTCTCATTCCCGGGCTCCTCTTCCTCTTCTCAGTCATCGCGAGGCAATTCCTCATTTCTTCCTCCTCCTCCAGGTCTTTCTCATATCATTCAGCATATCTTGGAATGTGGTCTACACTGGCGCCTGCTCGGTCAGTTGTTGTTGGATGGCTTGGATGGAAGTCAACAACTGAGCGTTCACTTGATTTTGATCGGGTGCTTGGCCCTGCTCTGGCTAGGGTGGCGGCTGTCTTTTCCCTTTGCCTTGAGGAGCCATCTCTGGATCAGAATCTGGCGAAATGAACTCCGGATGGATCTCTGCATGCTCATTTCATTGTGTGCATCTCCTCCGATCAGCACCTTGAAGGCAACCATGCACAAACAAAACCATAGCAACGTGAGGAAGCACCAGCAACAGTACAATGGCATAGCCTCCTCCTTCCCCGGTTGAAGCGGCAACATAATCCAAGCTTAGGCGGAGCCCATGCACTCAGATACCCATCTCCAAACAGTAGCGGTGCACCACCTCCTTCACCCGATCCAAATCGACGGTGATCGGGAATAAGAGCCCATGAAGCGATAGTGGCATAGATCTCCAACTACGTGCACCTCCCAGTCTTGAGCTACTCCTCGTGCACAACCTCCAGGCAGCTCCAAGCTATGGGTTCTCGCGACTACCCAGGCGGTGCCTCCGCATGAGATCCAGCATCTCACGATGGTTCCTAGCGACGACGATCGAAGATGGAAGAGCCGTATCAGGGGCGACAATATCGTACGAAGGGTTTCCCCGAGGGGAACCCTAAAAAGGGAAGCCCTCCTTTCATTTGTATGGCCCAACGAGCTTACTGTATCTTTTAAAAAATGAAAGGGGGGTGGGATGTGAGTAAAAAAAGGGGTAAAGAACGTCATTTTCGGCCCAATTATGGGCCGCAGCAGGAGTTTGATCCCTGTTTGGGCTATGATTTGGGCCAATTGGGACCCGAGTTTTTTTAAAAGAAGTGTACAAAAAAATACTGTATGCAGAAAAAAGGGAGACGACGAAAAAACCAAGAAAATGATATAAAAAAGGGGAGGCAAGAAGAAAAGCCAAAAAAATGAGAATGGCTTATGCCATTTATTCATTTTCCCCATCTTCTCATGTCTTCTCCCAACTTTGTCGATGTCATTGTTTTCCGACAAGTATGGGAGAAAGGGGGAGTATGTATAGAGTTGTACAGGTCAGATTTAGATTTCAGATTCCAGGCCAGATTTCAGACTCTACAGTTCATATTCAGTCTCGACAGGTTGTTTCAGAGTCTACAGTTTGATGTACACATGTGTGTGATCATTATTTGTGTGGTCCTGTCTTTGTTTTTGGTCTCATAGTTTGCATGTGATCCATATGGACTCCAGAATAGAGATCTCATTCTCTATATCATTGTGAGCTAGGGTTATCATGTGGTTTCATAAGGACCCCAGAGTAGAGACCCCATTCTCTGAGCTAGTATGAGAGAGACCCGGTTCTCTGATGAGGAGACTTTCAGACTACATTCTCCAGCGATCGTAGACTCCGACGAGGATGTTTCCACAGCTTTTTCAGTTCATCCATTCATAGATGGAGCAGTTGTCGACATGATGCACACTCTTCTACATGTGGTGGGCCGGAGTTCTCTGACGAGGAGACTCATTTCAATTTCAACGACTCTAACAGGCGCAGTACAGAGCACATGTTCTCCGACGAGGAGACCCAATTCAACTCACACTCCAGCCATTTGGTTCCTCCTCAATAGCATGGCATGAGAAACAACATCCTTGACAGCAACCAACAGTAGAGTATGCATTGAGTTGATAGTGTCTGTAGTGCCTTGTATTATGCGTTTGAGTGATTTCTTTCTATTTGTCTAAGCTGAGCATTGCATGCACAAGCTTGAGAGGGAGTGTTGGAGTATATGTGTCACATGTAGTGATGGGTAATTGGATCCCTCTAGGGTTCAATTACTGCTTCCAGTGGTTTAGTCCCACATTTACTATTTGTGGGATTTGGAGACTTAGTGGGGGCTATATAAGAAGCCCCATACCCATTGTATCATATGAGAAAGTTCAATAGAAAACACAAGCCCTTTGAATCGTTCTCCCCTGGTTTCATCCTACTCCTTAGGGAGTAGGGTTCCACGTAAAATACCAGTGTTCTTCATTGTTCTTATTCTTTATCTCTAATATTACGCTTCCACATTCTCGATTTCTAACAGTTTACAACGGTTATTTTTTGAGAGACAATGTCTATGGAGTCTCTACATCTACAAATAGAATCTCATACCTCATTCTACAACACATAACAAAGGGCAACAAGCTCCCATCTCTCTGTTTTCCACTCTATACTCTGAGAGAAAGATTCAAGAGTTATTTTCTGCTATGTTATTCATTCCAACAGCTTTGGTTCCCTACGATCGATTCTTACGAGAACGCTCCTCGCTCTGGAATATTGTTTTAGTTTTGCCTCCTATTATTTGTTGCATATTTATCATTGATATTGAGGTTGTTGGGATTATTTCTTGTATACAGTTGAGTTGACCGCATAATCAAATTTACATTATAATACAGTTGGGTTGCTCATATAAGCAACTCAGATTAGTGGTAAAATCCATGTGGGTCAGGTTAAAAGCCCGAGTCGAGAGACTTATGTCGTGATTTTTACCTAGGAGAGTTTCCACATTAAATCCTTGTGCATTTTTATATTGAATGATTATCTTGTGATTGAAAGTCCATGTTTAAAAGATCCGAATGAATTCGAGATAAATTCCTAAAAAGTGTTCTTAAAAGAACACTATTTAGGAATTTATCCGAACGGTAGTGCAAACGAGATGTGGGACACAGTAGCATCTTGTATCCGAAAGGTAGCCAAAGAGATGCTAGGCGAGTCAAAAGGAGGATCTCCGGGTCAAAAGGAGGCTTGGTGGTGGAGTGAAGGGGTGCAAGAGAAGCTAAAAATTAAAAGAGCTTGCTTTAAAGCTATGTCTAAGGATAAAACAGAGGAAACTGTCACAGACTATAAAATAGCGAAGAAAGAAGCAAAGAAGGCTGTAAGCGAAGCTAAGTCAAAAGCTTATGAAGTTTTCTATAAAAATCTCGACTCTAAGGAGGGCCAGAAGGATATATTCAGGTTGGCCAAAGCAAGAGAAAGAAAGACCAAAGACCTTTCTCAAGTGAGATGCATTAAGGACGAGGAAGGTCACATGCTTGTTACTCAGAAGGATATAGAGACTAGATGGGAGCAGTACTTCCATAAACTTTTCATTGGGGAAGGAAATAGAGAGATCACTTTGGGTGATCTAGCTAGTAGTGAAAGTTACTTGAATCATGCATGCTATAGACGAATACAAAGAAAGGAAGTAGAGGAGGCTTTGAAGGTTATGAGACCTGGGAAAGGTGTAGGACCGGATGACATCCTTGTAGAAGTATGGAAAGTTTTAGGTGAGAGTGGTTTGACTTGGCTTACGAATATATTCAATGTTATTTGGCGAAGCAAGAAAAAGCCTAAAGATTGGAGGAGGTGTATCGTGGTGCCTCTTTATAAGAACAAAGGAGACATTCAAAATTGTTCAAATTACAGAGGTATCAAGCTGATGAGTCACACTATGAAAATTTGGGAACGTGTGATTGAAAGAAGGTTGAGGCAAGTTTCTCAAGTAAAAGAAAACCAATTCGGATTCATGCCAGGTCGCTCAACTATTGAAGTCATTCATTTGCTGAGGAGAACAATGGAGATTTATAGAGCTAAAAGGAAGAATCTCCATATGATCTTTATTGATTTGGAGAAGGCTTATGATTCCGTCCCACGAGAGATACTGTGGAGAGTTTTGGAGAAGAGACAAGTACCCGTCCTATACATTAATCTCATAAAGGATATGTATGATAGAGCTTTATCTTGTGTAAGGACCCCGACGGGGAAGACTGACAATTTTGATATCAACATTGGTTTACATCAAGGTTCAGCTTTGAGTCCATTTCTTTTTACTTTGATTATGGACGAGTTGACAAGTCACATTCAGGATGAGTTACCTTGGTGTATGTTATTTGTTGATGATATTGTATTGATTGACGAGACTAGAGATGGAGTAAATGAGAAGCTTGAGGTTTGGAGATATGCATTGGAGACTAAAGGTTTTCGTATAAGTAGGGCTAAGACGGAATATATGGAATGCACCTTTGATGGAAGCAATGGTGAAGGAATCGAGGTGAAGATTGGTGACGATAACATTCAGAAGAGAGATTCTTTTAGATATCTGGGATCCATTTTGCAATATGATGGGGAAATTGATGGAGATATTACTAATAGAATAAATGCAGGCTGGCTAAAGTGGAGAGGAGCCTCCGTTGTTCTCTGTGATAAGAAAATTCCTTTAAAAATTAAAGGAAAGTTTTACAAAGTAGCCGTGAGACCTGCTATGCTTTATGGATCTGAATGTTGGCATGTGAACCATAGACATGTGCAGAGAATGGTTGTAGCAGAAATGAAAATGCTAAGATGGATGTGTGGACATACATGTATCAGATTCGAAATGATGCAATCAGAAAGAAAGTTGGTGTAGCTCCGATCGAGGATAAGATGCGAGAAAACCGCTTAAGATGGTTTGGTCATTTGCAAAGAAGGTCAGCTGATGCACCGGTTAGGAGATGCGAGTGTTGGGAAGTTGAGCCGTCTAAGAGAGGGCGAGGACGACCCAAGAAGTGTTGGAAAGAAACTATACGAAGGGATCTTAGTTTTTTGGATATAAGCCCGAGATTGACCAAGATAGATCTGAATGGAGGCGAAGAATCCGTGTAGTCGACTCTACTTAATTGTGGGAAAAGGCTTTGTTGTTGTTGTTGTATCTTGTGATTGAAAGTGCTACTTAACAATATGCTTGTTTAAGTTTATTATTTACAGCTATCCAAGTCATATTGTCCAAACCATTCACACTCAGCAGCTGGTATCCATGCAAGATACATAAAAACATCACTCTACACTTTCGCTAACCTACATTTATTTTATGAGAAACATCCCCATCAATATCTCCATCTTGTTGCAAAATAGATCCCAAGTATGTAAAAGAATCTTTCTTCTGAATGGCATCATCTCCAATCTTAACCTTGAGTCCTTCACCGTTGTTTCCATCAAATGTACACTACATATATTCAGTCTAAGCCCTATTTATACAAAATCCTTTAGACTCTAAGGCATGTCTCTAATGAATCTGTGATTCATCACTCTAAAAGAGATTAATTAAGCTCAAATCCCCCAAATTCGTTGCCATTTCATCTTCTATATTACATTATTAACATTCAAGCATATATAGATACTAATTGCATTTTATCATTCATCATGGCATTAAATAAGAAGCCAAAAATCCCAGTCCAATTGACCTGTAAAATAAGCTAACTTTCTCGATTTTTAATTAATTCAATCTAATTCTAAATCGCATGAGACCACCTCCATTGTGTACATATTACTAACAAGAATAAAAGAAAAATACAAAAAAATCACTAAAGAAATAATTGACAAATAAACCCAAACCTTAATTTCAGATCTATCAGACTAAAACGTGGATATCTCCTTCATACAATGACTGATTTGATCATACTCACTTTTGAACTAATGTACGTTTAATTACCTTCAAAACAAGACCAAGTTCAAGTGAATCGGAGCTCATATGTGAAAGTTGGGGTTTGGGCTTCTTTGTACATTGTGTATTTTACCCGATTTGGACCTAATATTTTTACATATTTGACTCTTTTTCTTTTATTTCTTTTTCATTCATTTTCTTTGACAAAAAAAAGTTTTATTAAAATGCGCAAAAATCCAAATCCAAAATGAGCTTGAAGTCAAAGAAACTAACTGAGTCTGAGTCCTCATTGAGAGTCTGTGCAATAAATTCCCTTTATTTTATTCTTTTATTTCCTTAATAAATAAAAATCCAAAAAAATATTTAATGTGTAGATATTTATTTATTTTATCGTATTTTTTCTCAATTTATATCTTATTTAAAAATGACAAAAAATTGCAAAACCCAAAAATGAAGGTATTCTATGTACATAGAGTGGCACCAAAAATATCATTTTGAACAAATGAGCTATTTTGATTTTGGTCTCTTCGTAAAAGTTGTAGATCTCGTCGAGACGAACAACTTTCGTGAAGAACATTTTTTCATCCGAGGTCATTTGCTAATTCTTTTTATTTTTTTCCTTTTATTTTTTTTATTTTTCTGGGCACGCCACGTGGCATCTCCTGGAGATGCCACGTGTCGCTCTCCTTTTCTTGTCTTTCCAATTTTTTGAATTTTCATTTTTCTTATTCTGGCGTCGCCACGTGGCACATTTGTGGCCGTCCGATCTCAGCCAATCGAACGGCCACTGTTCATCTCCTTCCCCTGATTTTTGCCCCCTTCCATCTGTGGTCGCGCCGCCACCCGGCCACTGCAGATCTTCGCCAAATCGCCTTCGTATCTCATCTCCTGAGCCCCTCCGATCTCCCTCCAATCAATCACGATCCCCTCCCCTATTCGCTCGAGCTGCCATCAAACCCAGCTCAGCTACTGGAGAGGGCCTCCAATAAAGTACAATCTTCACCAATGAACTAAAATTATTAATTATACCTTTTTTAGTCACAAAAATGACTAGTATTTAAAAGACAACCCAATGGTGTTGGGATAAAAATAAGACATGTTATTGAAGAGGTCCCAGGGCTCTCTTATATAGGAGAAAAAGCCATGGGTTAATTACATGAGTGGTGCACAAAGAAAACATAAAATATAACTCAGATACTAAGAGATACAATTATCTCAACACTCCCCCTCAAGCTGGAGCATAAATATCAATCATGCTCAGCTTGGAGCAACACCTCTAAAATGGACCTTTAGCCAGGGCCATGGTGAAGATGTCTGTCATCTGATCTCCTGTGGAAACATGAGAAGTGGATATAAGACCTTTCTGGATCATGTCTCTAGTGTAATGACAATCCACTTCAATATGCTTTGTTCGTTCATGAAATGCAGGGATGTTGGCAATGAACAAAGCTGCTTGATTATCACATAAAAGCTTCATGGGAAGAGAAACCTCAACAGTAAGGTCGGTCAATACCAATATAACCCACATCATCTCTGCACATCCTTGTGTCATGGCCCTGTACTCTGATTCTGCACTAGATCTAGCCACCACTGTCTGCTTCCTGCTTTTCCATGAAACCAGTAAGCTGCCAACAAAAATAGCAAAGCCAGAGGTGGACTTTCTGTCTTTGGGGACAGCCTGCATAATCTGCGTCTGCGCAAGCTGTCACGTTAAGAGATGTATCCCTAATGAATATGAGGCCCGAACCCGATGAAGTCTTCAAATATCTCAAGATCATATGAACGGCATCCATATGTACCTTCCTGGGTTGCTCCATGAACTGACTGACTTTGCTTACTGCAAAGGCAATGTCCGGCCCGGTGATGGTAACATATAAGAGCTTCCCAACAAGCTCCATGTATCTTCTCCTGTCAACTTCCTCAGTATTCTCATCATAGTCTCATACTTACATCCATAGGAGTGGTAGCGAGTTTACACCCGGTCATACATGTCTCAGAGAGTAGATCTATAACAAACTTTCTCTGCGTCACTACAAGGCCAAGCTGGTTCCTGGCGAATTCCAACCCAAGGAAGTAACGAAGATAGGCAAGGTCCTTAGTCACAAAATGATGACCTAGGAACTCCTTGGCAGTATAAATGCCATGCTCATCATCTCCTGTAATAACAATACCATCTACATAAATCAGAATAGCAACAGTACCTCTTTGGGTCTTCTGAACAAACAATGAATGGTCCACAGTTGACCGAACAAACCCATGTCGTTCTATCAACACTGATAGCTTTTGGTACCAAGCTCTCGGACTCTGCTTCATGCCATAAATCTCCTTGTGAAGTATGCATACATTCTGGGACTCCCCCTCAGTAGCAAATCCTGGCGGTTGCTGCATGTATACTTCCTCTTGTAGATCCCCATTAAGAAATGCATTCTTCATATCAAGCTGGTATAGAGGCCATTCCCGTGAAACGGCAACAGAGAGAAGAAAGCGTAGTGTCAAGTGTCTTGCTACTGGAGAGAAGGTGTCTTGATAGTCCACCCCATAGGTTTGGTGAAACTCCGAGCCACAAGTCTTGCCTTGTGGCGGTCCACACTACCATCTGCCCTCTGTTTAACTGTAAATATCCATTTGCAGCTAACAACTGAGGCACCTGATGGAGCAGAGACAATGCTGTAGGTGCCACGTGACCGTAGTGCCGCCATCTCTTCTTCCATTGCAAGTCACCACGTGATGTCCTGAAGCGCCTCCTGATATGTTCGTGGGATATTCACGACAGATAGTCCCACCACAAACTTCCTGTAATCTGCAGAAAGGTGATCCAAGGAGACATGCGCAGCAAGAGGATATTTGGCACATTGACGACGAGGCTTCCTTAGGGCAATAGGTATCTCCAGGTCATTTGCATCATCATCCTCTGTAATCAACTCATCATGTGTTTCAGTTAAATATCCAGTGCCATCAGTAGAAATAATATGTTCATGACATACCTGAGGCGTAGTAGATGATGTAGAAGACGCATGAGCAGAGGGGCGAGTAGAAGACCTGCGAGAATAACCATAGGGTAAAAACATGGTCTTGGTGGTAGGAGGTGGAGGTGGAGGTGGTGGAGACCGAGGAGCATCACAAGGTGCATGGGAAGGAGAAGATGGAGGTGGAGGAACCACCACATCCTCTCTTGAACCAGTATTAGACAACATGTCACATGTAGTAGAGAGATACATAATAAACTCAAAGAATGTAACATCAGCACTCACATAGTATTTTCTTTCAAGAGGATCAAAACATCTATACCCCTTTTGAGTACGCGAATAACCAACGAAGACACATTTGACAGCTCTAGGAGAGAGCTTGTCCCTACCAGGAGTGAAGTCGTGAACAAAGGCCACCGATCCAAATACTCTGGGAGTAAGAGAGAAGAGTTCTTTCTCGGGAAACGCAATTAGGAACAGAATTTTCTCTCCAAGAATAGTGAAAGGCATGCAATTCACCAAATGGCAAGCGATGAGAACCGCATCTCCCCATTAAGTATGTGGAGTATGATTGTCAATCAACAATGTTCTTGTGACATCAAGAAGGTGCCGATGTTTAAGTTCAGCCACACCACGCTTCCGTCGCGCTAGAAAGCAGCTGTAGAGAGGTCGTCGGGCACGCACGAGGGCTTGGATCCCTCAGGCAGTGTGCTGGAGCGTCGCTGGGGGGAGGGGGGGTGTGGCGCCTCTGGAGACGGCGGCAACCCGAAAGGGACAGGGCGACGCCGCTTGGGGGGGTACGCCGGCTGTGGAGGGGCCGCATGGGGGTGCGGGGCGGGAGAAGCCGCTGGCGGCGCCGAGGGAAGAAGGGGGGGAGGGCTGGCGGGTGTAGGGTTAGGGTTAGGACGAGAACACCGGTCTAGGACCGTTGCTCATATACCATGTTAGGATAAAAATAAGACATGTTATTGAAGAGGTCCTAGGGCTCTCTTATATAGGAGAAAAGCCATGGGTTAATTATATGAGTGGTGCACAAAGAAAACATAAAATATAACTCAGATACTAAGAGATACAATTATCTCAACAAATGGGAAAAGAGAAACAGCCACTTATTGGCACATGCTACCTTATCTTGCACATATACATGGAATCTCATTCTAGTTGAGCATATACCTACTTCCGTCAGGTTTAGAATGTTTCTTAGTTTTGTTAGAAGCTGTTGCAATCAAATCCCTTAACTGGAAATATCGCAAACCATTACAAAAAGAGTCATATTAATCATACCCAGTCCACTATGGACCCTTCTCGAGAATAGGTCTCCTTTCCAGATATGATTTCTAGCAGCAGTACTCCAAAATCATAGACATTGCTGGAAGGATCTGCATGAAAATCTTCACCATCCGTTTCATCATCTCCAAATGATTTCGCATTAGTTACAACGTATTTCCAAAAATCCATTTCTGATATCTGCACGACATCAAATTAGCTAAAAGCGATAGAGACAGCAAAACAGAATCTGAATGTGCTACCTTAGCAGCATAATCATCAGTCAGAAAAATGGATTTTGACTGCAAGTTTGGATGCACTACAGGTGGGCTGAGCTCGTGATGCATATACTGAAGGCAGTATGCAATTCCCATGATGATTCTCATCCTCGCACCCCAATCAAGGTGCTCAAAGCCTTTGTCTGTATGAGAAGAGAAACTTACAGCTTATGTGCTCATAAGAAGTCTAAAATCAACCATGTATAACAGATGGCATATTACCATGAATATGTTCAGACAACGTTCCACTGGGGGCATACTCAAACACCATCATCCTGAAAAAAGGCTGATCCTCATCACAGTATCCAAGAAGATTGATAAAATTCTTGTGATTCACTCGTGACAATGTGTCGATCTAGAAGGACAACATGAAAAAGAGACATGAAAAATATCTGTTTTTTGGGGGAAGGATTAAATATCTGTCAAGACAAAAAACCAGTATGCTCCACAAAAATACCAATTTACAAAACCTTTTTCCTAAACTCCATTTCCATATGTTTTGTCCAGTCTTTAGGAGATGAGGTCATGGTAGATAGAACTGCTATCTCAACACCACTGCACAGTGTTCCTTTGTAGACAGTATACTCGGGGCAACTCTGTACAATGTTGCAGAAGTCTTCACAAGCCAATTCCAGTTCTTCCCTATTAAGTTTTGATATTCCTGGCAAGTAAACGAAGTAAATTTTAGCTTTAAAAATGGAAACTAACATGCATGGTTAAGCAAGCAATTAGAGAAGAATAGAATTTAGCATTAGCATGTGTGCAAGTAACAAGTAAACTTAAGCAAATGCATACAACAACTAATCATTCTCCCACTTTAAGTGACTTGGTTATATGAATTTGCAGCCCCCAACTAAATCAAACTTTGTAATGCCCAGTCTTAGTTCTAATTGTACATGTACTTTCCTTTCAACATTTCTTTGGTTTTCATCCAGCCTCTTGCAAGACTCTCCTTCCAACTTCTGGGGTATCACTTTGGCATGCCCAAACCATCTTTTTTAATTAGCTTATTTATACTAGACTATTGGCTTGGCTGGAGACCCCAAATACATAGTGCCGAGCGCTTCTAGTAGCAGTCCTTATATCTCGTATTAGCAATCGAAAGATGACTGAAAGAAAAAATGTCCAAACCATCTTAACGAGTTCTGCCAATTATCTTCCTTTGGTGCAACCCACCTTTATGTTTCATACTATGTATGGCAACACAACCACCACATATGGTCATCTCATCTAAAAGTGTTCTCTTGAGAAAAGTTAAGGGTCCAACTCTCCAAGGAGAGCATGATTAAATTCCTTATATGTATATAACATCCATCTTAGTACCTATTCAATGGTTTGATGGTAGAGTAGTGTCCTACAACCAAAAGACCAGGGTTCAAACCCCAAATTGAGGAGGGTTGCCTTAGATAGTCGACAACCGGCGCAAAAAACAAGTAGATCTTTCAACATAGATTTGTTAAGAATCCATGCAGTCGACTCTACTTAATGTGAGAGAAGGCTTTGCCATTTTAGCATCCATCTTACTATTAATGCGGGGAAGTGGGGACGACCTGGTGTGCCGCCTAATGTGTGCGATCTACGGGATTTGTGGCTCTTTGGATACGTCTAACGTGCAGTACCCCTCATCCTTGTGGAAAGGCATTGTGAAGATTCCACCAGAGATGAGTCCACGCATGTGCCCCGTGCTTGGCAATGGTGATTTATTACGATTCTGGCAGGATGATTGGACGGGTTTGGGTGCACTGAATGAGAGATATCCACATATATTCGCATTATCAGAGGATCAAGGTACTTATGTTTGCTAGGTTTGGACAGATGCATCTTGGTTTCCGATGTTTATGACAGATTTTTCGGAACAATGTATGGTTGAATATATGGCCTTGCTTACAGATCTGGCAGACTACAGGGGTCCAAACAATGATCGTGATCATTTCAATTGGAGCAAGGGTCATTTTACGGTTAAGAAGGCATATGGATTCTTCTCTCAGTCTCACCCCAATGTCTCAGCACATGAGGATGCCTTAATACAGGAGGATGTCACATGGGATTGCAATGTTATCTGGCGTAGTAGAATTCTGTTGCGGATCAAGGTAATTATGTGGCTCACCAGAAATAGTCGCTTGTTGATAATTTTTACTTTGATTATGGACGAGTTGACAAGTCACATTCAGGATGAGTTACCTTGATGTATGTTATTTGCTGATGATATTGTATTGATTGACGAGACTAGGGGCCTGTTTGGTTGCAGGGTTGGGCAGGGTTGGCCCAACCCTGGTTACTATTAAATGAGAAGCTTGAGGTCTGGAGACATGAGTTGGAGAGTAAAGGATTTCGTATAAGTAGGGCTAAGACAGAATATATGGAGTGCACATTTGATGGAAGCAATGGTGAAGGAATCGAGGTGAAGATTGGTGATGATAACATTCAGAAGAGAGATTCTTTTAGATATCTTGGTTCTATTTTGCAACATGATGGGGAAATTGATGGAGATGTTACTAACAGAATAAATGCAGGCTGGCTAAAGTGGAGAGGAGCCTCTGTTGTTCTCTGTGATAAGAAAATTCCTTTAAAAATTAAAGAAAAATTTTACAAAGCAGCCGTGAGACCTGCTATGCTCTATGAATCTGAATGTTGGCCTGTGAACCATAGACATGTGCAGAGAATGGTTGTAGCGGAAATGAAAATGCTAAGATGGATGTGTGGACACACGTAAAGATCAGATTCGGAATGATGCAATCAGAAAGAAAGTTGGTGTTGCTCCGATCGAGGATAAGATGAGAGAAAACCGCTTAAGATGGTTTGGTCATTTGCAAAGAAGATCAGCTGATGTACCAGTTAGGAGATGCGAGCGTTGGGATGTTGAGTCGGCTAAGAGAGGGCGGGAACAGCCCAAGAAGTGTTGGAAAGAGACCATACGAAGGGATATTTGTTTTGTGGATATAAGCCCGGGATTGACCCAAGATAGATCTGAATGGAGGCGAAGAATCCATGTAGCCGACCCTACTTAATTGTGGGAAAGGGCTTTGTTGTTGTTGTTGTTGTTGTTGTTGTTGTTGTGTTGTTCACTAGAATAATGTTGTATGCAAATAGCATGCATCAAGGCACCTCACCTTCAATGTGATTCATTAGTTTATCCATACCCAAGTTAAAATGTAAGCACTCAAGATTTATCTATGCCACACATTGAAGATTTTCCGAGAAGAAACTCTTCTTTCCCCTGATGTTAAGGTATTCATTTATGATAAGGCACTAGAGTGGGTGTATAGTGCTTTGCAAAAAAAATGATCAAATAAAACTTGTAACTTAATCAATCACCGGAGCAAATAAGAACAAGGCGCTTACCGGGACTTCTGGGACGTGGTGGCTCAGGATGTTCTGGAGGTCGCCTGTGAATTTTGTGATGGAAACCATGGCTTCGACAAAATTAACAAGGCGCTTATTGTGTTGATTCCAAAGTCCAATTCGGCCAATCGTATTGATGATTTCAGGCCTATCTCAATCTCCAACGGAATTTATTTAATCATCGCGAAGGTCATGGCTCGGCGGTTGTCCCCCATTCTCGATTCGCTGATCTCGCCCACTCAAGCAGCCTTTATTCGGGGGCGCCAAATCACTGATTGCTACACGGTGGCCACTGAGTTGGTGGAGGCTTGGAGGAAGTCCGCTAGGAAGGGGATTCTTTGGAAAATTGATTTTGCAAAGGCCTACGATTGCCTCGATTGGCGATTCCTGTGGTTGGTGTTGAGGCGAAGAGGCTTCCCGGAGGCGTGGATCTCTTGGGTTCGGCGATGTGTGTCCACGGCTTCCCTTTCGGTGCTTCTCAATGGCTGCTCGGTCGGCGGCTTCTTCCAACCGAGGCGAGGGGTGCGTCAGGGGTGTCCCCTCGCACCCCTGTTGTTTGTGTTGGCAGTTGACGTGCTGCCACGCATGATCGATTGCGTGGCCGCGGCCGGGCTTACCCGTGGCTGCTCGTTGGGGGATTTACATGTGCCAATAATTCAGTTCGCCGATGACACCATTTGTTTTATTGAGGGTGGGCCCTCTGTGGTTGCCGGTATGGCTGCTACTCTTGAGTTATTCAGTGAGGTTTCCGGCCTCGTGATCAATGGGACTAAGTCCAAGGTGGTTCCTTTTGGTATGACGCATGCGGAGGTCCTTGATTGCAGCCGGTTGCTGGGTGCCTCCCCTGGGGGGCTCCCGTTCGACTATCTCGGTTTACCCCTGGCTGTGGGTCGCGCCCGGATTCGCGATTGGAGGGCAGTGGTTGAAAAGATGGAGGCGCGTTTGACTGGGTGGCGCGCGGCTCTTTTATCCAGGGGCGGGCGCCTTGTTCTCCTTAAAGCGGTACTCTCTTCCATTCCAATCTACTTCTTTTCAGTTCGTGGTATGCCTAAGGGGATTCTGGTGCGGCTGGAGAAATGCATGAGGGGTTTCCTATGGGGAAGGAAGGGCGAGGGGAGTAGGGGTGTGCCTTTGGTGAGTTGGGAGGATGTTACGAGGCCCAAGAGGTTGGGGGGCTTGGGCGTGAGGCGTTTGGATGCGGCTAACGATGCACTTCTGCTTAATTGGGCTGCACGGATTTGGAGGAATGAGGACAATTTCTTCTTGAGTGTTCTGAGGGAGACGCTGGGCGCGGACTTCCTGCCTGTTCAGCGGGCGACCTCTACGGCCCACCTTTCCATTTTTTGGCGGGGGGTCTTGAAGGTTCGCAATCAAAATCGTTCCCTTTTTAAACCTATTTTGGGAAATGGTAACTCCTACCGATTTTGGGTGATGATTGGTCGGGCAGGGGTCCTATTAAGGATATCTTCCCTCGTCTGTTTGCTTTGGTTGATGATAAAGAAGCTTCGGTGGCTTCTTGCTGGAGCGAGACCTGTTGGTGCCCTAGGATTTCCGCTAACCTTTCGGAGCACCGGTTGAAGGATCTTCTCTTGTTGATGGCGTTACTCGCGGATGCCAGCAAGCCTTCTCACAGCAGGGATCACTGCCATTGGAGGGACGGGTCCTTCTCTACAAGGAAGGCGTATTAGGCTCTTGTTCCTTCCTCGCACGAGGCTGATGCGCCTCTTGTGCGCGATTGCAAGTTCTTTTGGGGACTCATGTTACCTGAGCGCATTGGCGTATTTCTCTGGCTCCTTCGCAGGGGGAGACTTCTCACTCGTGATCGTTGTGCCTCCTTGTTTACTAATATAGGGCCCATTTGCGGCCTGTGTGGCACAGAGCGGGAAACCAGCGACCATCTCTTCCTTCACTGTGGCTTCGTTCGTGATCTTTGGACTGATTTGGGTTGGCTCAGCACTGCCTCCTGCACGGACTTCTGCGGCAGCTTGGCTTCTTCCACTGGCAAGGCTAGGAGGGATCTATTGGTCCCGATTGCGCGATTGTGGAGCATTTGGTTGGGGAGGAACGAGGCCCTCTTCGCGGGACAGCATTTTTACAAGGAAAATATCGCGATCCAAGCTTTGCGTTTTGTGAACGATTGGTCTCCGGGGTAGGACGGCATTATGTTTACGCAGTGGAGGCGTGGTACCTTGCCTCGCGGTCGTTGTCGTGGATGCCTTCCTTTTCTTCCTGGGTTGTAATTTTTGTGCTTGTACTTTTGTAAAACCTCTTTACGTCGTTTTGAATAAATTGGGGTGAACATCATCGAGTGTCTCCCCCTTTGTTGAGTTTCAAAAAAAAAAAACAAAAACATTTCATAGTGCACATAGATTTGTACATATTTACCCTACAAAGGGCTACATCATGTGCTTGATCTTGGCCTATCCACTGCTAGAAACACTCGATAAAAGAGCTATCTCTGATCTAGTCCAAACTATTTACAAATACAACTTACCAAGAGTTCATCTTCTACAAAAGAAGAAAGGCTTTCCCAAATTATGAATCAAAGTAAACAATCTTATCAAGTTTATCTTTTGCTTAGGAAGAAAGGCCTTCACGCAGAATGCCCTTTATCAAAAAGTAAAGAAAATACATATATTTGAATAAATCCTATTAAAGCATGAACGAGAAATTGCAAATCGAACAAATCAAAGAAGGATGCATGAGAGAAAAACTAGGAAGAACTTTAAAGCGCAATGGCAAGAGAACATCTTCATAACAATTTCTTTGGTTGGTAGCACTCATTAAAGTATGACTTTGAAGAATGAGTGACTTGTAAGTTGTAGTGTACCCATGGTATTAAAACACATGCCTCGAGGCGATCGAGGCGTACGCCTCGAGGTGAGGCGGTCTTTTTTAGCCTCGAGGCATGCACCTCGACCCCATCTAGTGAGGCATGCACCTTAGGTGGCTGAGACATAGCCTCGAGGCGTTCTGCCTCGAGGCGATCGAGGCATTTTTGCTTTTTTGAAGTTTCTTTATGATTTTAAAGGTTTATATGGTGGTTTGAGAAGCTTATAAATATATACTTATTTAGGATAATGATTATACAAGTTAAATGCCTAAATCTGATGTTTCTTTCATGCCCATAACTTCATATTTATTATTAATTATGTCTAACTATTTCAGCAAATTGCTTCACATTTACTATTAATTATGTCTAACTATTAATTATGCTTAAATCTGATGTTTCTTTCGTGCCCTAAATAGAAGGATCCATAAACCCGAATACAAATAGAACCTCTCTTGAAATTTTCCATCGGGGGCGCTACCCCCACACCCCCGTAGGGAGGGCGCACCTGCTCCCCCCTAGACCCCCACCTAGGCTCGCTGACCGAGCAGCGAAACCCCCATCTTTTTGGGGTATGGTACGGAAGGAGGGGAGCATACACAATTCTTCAACAATGGTCAGATGGTTAGGATTCAAGGCATATCAACAATTCGACATATATGTAATCGTACTTTTATTACAATAATATTTCAAAGATTTGTTCGAACTAGGTAGGATTCATGATTTCTCTCACGATCATATATTATATGTTAGACACATAAAATAAATTTTTCGACGTATATTTAATCGTACTTTTAATTACAATAATATTTCAAATAGATATGTATTGTTTAATTCTTTCACAACATTTATTGATGACGAATTCCTTTTTTGATTGGATGAAAATGTATAGAAAGGGATATGATGTCGTTCTATCTTATATTTTGGGGTTCTTATCTCTATTATTTCATCATATTTTATAGTGTTAAGTATTATATGTTGGGCAGAGAACATATAATTACATTGACATATATATATATATATAATTATAGTTTTATGCATAGTTTTCTCTATAAACTGAGGCTTACACCTCGACCGCCTCGAGGTTATGCCTTGCCTCGATTCCGAGGAAAACGCCTCGTTCCGCCTTTAGTTTTTTCAAACCTTGAGTGTACCATGTATTGGATAAGTGTGATAGAGGGGTCTTATATATGCTTAGAGGAGACATAAGAATAGCAAGAGTCCCATTTAAAAGCACCTTAACAATAATTAATCTTAGCTAGTGTCACTGATGTGCCGATGCAAAATCTAGAAAACATATGCATAGGTGATTACAATAAATGAATGAAGTCTGAATGACTATAATTGAATGGTCAAGTTACAAAAATAAACTGGCACAAGGTTCTGTGTACAGATTATCGATGGAATATTAACTCAAGATTTTAAGGTTAAATTGATGGAAGTGTATTTGTGCAAGAATGGTGCATTGGTGCAATAATAGCAAAAGTCAGTGCATACGTATGTGTACAAATGCAATAGTATCCAAAGACATGGATTCAAATATCCGATATATCGTCGACATATTCCGGATATATCCATATTAGCAATTTAAAAATACCAATATCACCCAAGATATCGATATAGACCGATATCGAACAATATATCAATGATGTATCATCTCATAAAACCGATATAAACAAAATTTGATGTATTTAGTATAGAATTTCCACCATTTTGATTGATAACGTTGATATCATGTCGATGTCAATAATATATCATCGATATCAACCTTGTTGCTTGATTTCACTACTTGTTTTATGAGCAAAGGAGCTCGGAAGGTAGTTTTTGACTTCGCATGCTTTATAGCTTGATTTGTTCAAGATTTTGTATAACTGATCCATGTAATGATACACATGGATACAAATCCAATACAAATAAATAATTAAATTTTTAAATAGTAGGTAGTAGTAATCTATCAATATGGATAAAAGACAAGCCCTCTATCTTAGTTCATGAGAAATGTTAAATCATAATCTATATTAGATTATCTTCTATCAAATTTCTAGTTATCATGAATGATGTACTATATAGTATACATGCTATTGTACGATGTTTGTTTATTTCATTTCAGATATTACTAAGACTTGTGTTTAGTCATAGCATAAATTTAACATATTATTAATGCTAAATACATCTCCTTCATGTTTATAAAGTGCATTTGTACATTAGTTATTGTTTTAGAAAACTAAGATGATTTTCATTAACGAGAAATTTCTGTTTTAGCCCATTTTTTAAGATTCCTACCGATATCTGTGATATATCATGATATATGCATTTCCATAAATATCGATATGATATCTACATCGATATTTCAAGCCTTGCTCCAATCGGCATTGATTTTCTTTAATTATGTTTAAATTTTTTTCAAAATATATTTAAATTTAGTTTCTTACATTCAAAATTATAAATGTTCTTTAAAAACGATTGATATATTAGTTATCGTTTATTATTTTCTTGTATTTTCTTTTCTTTCTATCTATCTTATGTAATTTGTCCAATCAGTTTATCCTCTATATAAGAGAATTTTAAAGCCTCGTGAATAAGAAACTCATTCTTTTCTCTCCACATGGTATCAGAGCAACGGTCCTAGACCAGAGTTCTCGAACCTCATGTCATAACCCCACCTCCCTCCTTCATGCGCGCCACCGACAAGTTGCAGTTGTTCGGGACACCTCCGAGGGCCCCAACGGCATCGTTGTTGGTTGTTGCACCGCCGCCAGCCCTTTCTGTGGCCCGTTGCAATGCCTCCAAGCCCCTCTAGGGCTTCCTTGCGTAGTCACCAACCCTCTAAGGCCCCTTGTGTGCCACCGCTAGGCCCCTTAGGGACCGTCTCCTGTGCAGCTAGACCTTCAAGGGCCTCCAAGGTTGTTGTTGGGTTGTCATCGAAGAGTTGGACTGTTGTTAGGTTCCTCCTAGTGTTGCCGACAATATTTTAATCCCCTCCGGAGCCGTCCAGAGTTGTTGTGCAGTTTGATTTTGACCGGAAAACGTGATTTCAGACCTACAAATCAATTTTTCCAGCCCCAGCGTGGCTCGAGATTGACGACAATGGTTGTATGAGTCATGTACAAGTACAACCAATCATATATATAATCGTGTATACTCTCTCGAATCGGTCTACTTCCTTAGTCGAGTTCTATTTCGATGTTCTTTTTCATCATGTCAGAAAACAAGGACGACATCTTTTCTTTGTCGGGTGCCTTCAAGGGCCCGGCTCTCATCGTGAAGATGGATGGGACAACCTACGAGTTATGGTCCATGCAGTTTTTGACCCTTATGCAATGCAATAACAATGAGCACATTCTGACAAAGCTTGAGATGATGGATAAGACTAGGGACAATGCTTCGTGGAAGCAAGATGGCGTGTATGCACGTGTCTGGCTCTCTAGGGCTCTCACCAAAGAGATCGTCAACAACATTGTGAACCAGCCAACCATCAAGGCGATGTAGGATATTCTGGCAACTACATATGCCCAAGCGAAGAATGATGCCAAGATTCTTCATCTTCAGTTTGATATATACACGAAGAGCATAATGGTCGCCCTCTGCATACCTTCTATACTTCGCTTCGAGGCATGTTTGAGAAGCTTCACATATTCATGTATATTACCACTTCCATGAAGCATCAGATGGCATACAGGAATTCCACGATGGTTAGAGTTTCCTTGGTAGCCATAGATCCAGAATATGAGGCGACACTCGCACAGCTTCTTACAGGTGCGATCATATCTCCCATTGAGGAGGCCTACAGTCGCCTCAACAGGCTTCTATTCCACATGTTGCCACCACACAGACCTCCTCAGTGATGGTTGCATCTCGTGGCAAGGGAGGTCTATACAGTTCAGAGGGTGTAGTCGTCGAGGCTGAGGAGGTGGATGTTAGCATGGCCCCTGCACCTATTGTCGTCGCCCAGGTCACTTTGAGGATACATGCTATAGGAAGCATGGATACCTCGCATCTGTTCGTGTGGTCGAGCAGATTGAGCTTTCATACAGTCCAGCTCCTCAAGCAGATCCCCACCCTGATGATATTGTCTCCTATCTGAGGGAGATAATGACTCCTGTTGCTGGCACCACTACAGGTTCCCCAGATGTCACAATTATTGCTAGAGCCTCTTAAAGCTCCTCATGTATAGCATTTGCATTTACCAATTACAACAGGGCAGATATGACAGAGTGGATCATGACTCTGGTGCTTCTCACCAGATATGCGGAGACTGATCACAATTTTGTTCTTATTGATCTATACCCCCTAGTAGATGGGTCGTTATTGTGAACAGGGTTTACTTACACATCACGGGACAGGGGGAGGTGCATTTGACGCCATCCATAAGCATGTAGAATGTTTTATATGCTCCTGACTTTTAAATGAACTTGCTTTCTATTAGTCAGATTATGAAGGATTTGCATTATCGTGTTATTTGACCCCTCTCTTGTGTTTCAGGACATACTCACGGGAAGGGTGATTGGATGCGGACGTGAGCAGCAGGGACTCTAAAGACTAGTCCAGCCTCCTCATGTTGGTGCCTCTACAATTCCCATTGGACCAGTCTTACCATACTTGTGGCATCTTCGGTTTGGTGAACTTTCTCGGCATAAGTTGTGTCATGTCCTCGCTCAGATTTCATTGCGATATTCCTTCTAGTACGAGATTTGCCAGCTTGGGAAGCATCACAGCTCTTCTTTTCCTAGTCGTCAGAGTCGTAGCAGTACTCAGTTATTTAAGCTTATTTACTTAGATACTTGGGGTCTTAATTGCGTTCCTGATCACCAAGGATACCGTTTTTATCTTACTAAGATACTTGGGGTCTTAATTGCGTTCCTGATCACCAAGGATACCGTTTTTATCTTACTCTTGTGGATGACTACTCTACACTTTCTTAGGCTTTTTTGTTAAAAAACAAGTCTGAAGCAGGGTTTGTTGTTAATCTTTTATTAATGAAATAAAGAACATTTTATATGTTGCTGTCAAGATTTTACACTCTGACAATGCCTTAGGATTCTGCACATTACAGTTTTCTGAATTCCTCGTATCTCAAGGCATTGTGCACCAAACCTCGTATGCCTACACATCCCAGCAGAATGGTGTTGACGAACGCAAACGCTGACATTCACATGATGTGACTTGGATCCTTTTGATCAGAGTCATGCTCCTCACTCTTTTTAAGATGATGTGGTCCTCACTGCATGTTACTTGGTGAACTGCATGCCATCCTCTGCTTTAGGAGAAAAGGTTACTTCCTCAATTGTGTTTACCGAGAAGGACTTGTTCTCCCTTACACCCAGAGCGTTTGGCTTTGTTTCCTTTGTTCACAATCTGACATCTGGTTGTGACGAGCTCTCCCCTCGAGCTATCAAGTGTCTTTGTAGGCTACCCTCGTACCTAGAAGGGGTACCGTTGTTTTGATCTGCTTCAACGGAAATGCTTTGTTGACTCCAGTCAAATCAGATGAGGAGGTATACATGCCTCCTACGCCTGCCCCACCTCCACCACCACCTCCAGTAACTACATCTGCTCTTGTGGCTACCCATGGACCACAACCCAGTTCCTTGGCTCAGTTCTTGCCATGTGTCTTTATTTGCATGCCTCACACAGTTCCCCCTGCTCATGGGCATTCCCCATCGTCCAACACGCCCCAAGTATGTAATGAGCACATTGTTTCTATTGATGGCACTAGTGATTTGTCTATGCAGCAGGATTCTCTATAGGATGAGCAGGTCCCCTCTTAGGAAGGTAGTTTACAGGTTCAGGAGGAGGCAGATGATCGAGATGTGCCTATTGCTCTACGGAAGCAGAGACGACTTATACGTCATATCCTCTTGCAACCCATGTTTCCTTTGCAGACGTTATGGCTTCGGGGAATGCTGACACGGAGGCCTTTTGTCGGGTCGGATATACAGATCTTCTATTCAGACCGAGGGAACTTATGGATCCGAACCGCTCATGGATCCGTCTCTTGGGCGGGCAAGGAGCTGCTTCTCTTGGATCCTGGTAGGAGCAGATTATGGATGCGGGTCGATTTTGGGGGCACGGCTGTAGGTTCGGATCGTTCGGCTCGCTCGATGCTCGTATCTCTGAGGCGCCAGTGGGGAGTCATGGCTCCGGCCATTCTCGACCGCTTATTATTGGGGGGTCTGTCCTGGGCTCTCACAGTGACGCTCGGGCGGTTGGGGGCGGCACTGCGGTGATGGGAACTCATGTCCAGATCTTGGATAGAGCATGTGAAGATGGCAAGAGTAAAGATGACTCCTCCGTTACGATGAGCTTAGCAGAGCAAGGGGGCATAGGACAAGGGGTTTGTGTGCAGCAGATCGACACTGAAGGCGCGGAGTCAGGAAAGAAATTTGCCAAGAGGTATCGAAGAAGGCTCAGCTCTCGTACTACTAAAGTCGAAACCTGAACCATGTCTGAAAGGAAGGTTTCTATTGCTGGGATGGCGAGGGTGATCTCAATTGGAGGTTCTCAAGGTGGTTCCAAATGAAGATACTCTCGTGGAAAGTGAGGGGTCTGGGTGACCCAGAGAAGAGGAGGGCCTTGGGATCGAGATTTGTTGAATGGGGTTGTGACACCGTGTTCTTGCAGGAAACTAAGCTCGAGATTGTATCGGGGTTAGAGTGGAAGTCCTTTGGGGCGGGTTCGATATCGGATTACTGTGTTGTTGGGGCTGTTGGTACAGCGGGGGGAAGGCTTATTGCGTAGAAGGGGGCCTCTTTTGCCCTGAGGGCGGAGCTGAAGAGAACACATGTTATCACGGTGCTTCTGGAATGCTGCTTATCGGGTACCGTCCTTGCGTTGTCATGTGTTTATGGTCAGTGTCAGCAGTCGGCACGCAACCAGCTATGGGTGGAGCTCAAGGAGGCCAGGGAGACTTTCCAGGGGTTTCCTTGGCTGGCTGGTGGTGACTTTAATGTTACGATGTTCACTTCCGATAGGCCAAGGCTCGGGGGTCCAATTTCTCCGACCAGCATTTGGAGGAGTTTCTTGGCTTGTTGGAGTCGCTTAAGGAGATGTCGGGCCCTTAAGGGGGGCGAGACCATTGGATCTGGCGCAACGGGAGCTTCTCTGTTTGAAGGGCGTATGTTGCGATTTGTCGACTACCACCCTCTTTGTCGTCGACTATGGCAAGAGACTGCAAATTCCTTTGGGGACTGGGGCTTCCGAAGAGGATTGGCTTTTTCATGTGGTTGTTTAGAAGAGAAAGACTGATGACGCGTGAGAGATGCTCGAGGCTTCTGGGGTCGATGTCAGACAGATGCCTCCTCTGTGGGTTGGAGATTGAATCGATTTGCCATCTCTTCTTCAGGTGTACCGCCACGCGGACGATCTGGGTCGATGCTGAACTAGATTGGGTGAGTACGGACAATGTGGCCTCCTTCTGCGGGAGCCTGATGGTGGCTAAGGATCGTTCACGTAGGGATCTTCTTCACCCGATCGCCGTGGTATGGGCAGTCTGGTTGGCTAGGAACACGCTGGTTTTCTCTGGGCATAGATTTTATAAAGAAAATGTTTTTGGTCAGGTGGCGTGGGTGCTAGATTCGTGGCTCTGACATGGGCCTTTTTCTTTTTGTTTTTGTTTGCTTATTTCTGTATTATCTCGGTTACCCGTGCAATAAAAGCTTGGTGTGAACACCTTTGAGTGTATCCCCCTTTTTTGGATTGAAAAAAATGTTTCCTTGGGCTGACTCTCAGAGGACTACATAAGATTTGTTGTAGGGCTATCAGCCGTGGTGATACCACGAACATATCAGGAGGTCATACAGGACAACAAGTGGCGTCTTGCCATGGAGGAGGAGATGGTCGCGCTACAGTCGCATGGCACGTGGGGCATTGTTACAGCTCCTATAGGAGCATCTGTTGTTGGATTCAAATGGATGTTTATGGTGCAATGTAGATCGCTACAAGGCAAGACTTGTCGCTAGTGGGTTCACCCAAACATATAAAGTGGACTATCAGGATGCTATCCTCTAGTAGCTCAGCATTCGACACTTCGTATTCTTATATATGTTGTAGTGACACAAGACTGGCCCCTATATCAGCTTGATGTGAAGAATACATTTCTCTTTGGTGACCTACAGGAGGAGGCCTACAGGCAGCAAATACGTGGGATTACTGCTGAGGGGGAGTGTCAAAAGGTTTGTAGGCTTTACAGGGCAATATATAGCCTTAAGCAGAGTCCAACGGCATGGTTCCAGAAGCTCTCGAATTTGATAGAGCAACAATGGTTCGTGAAAACGACTTGTTGAGATAATTATATCATTGAGTACCTATTGTATATTTCATGTTTCTTTGTGTATCTCTCATGTATTAATCCATGGCTTTTCCCCTATATAAGAGAACCATGGGATCCCTTCAATAATACGTCTCATTTTTATCCCAACATGGTATCAGAGCAACGGTCCTAGACCGGGGTTCTCGTAGCCTAACCCTTCACCCGCCAGCCCCCTACCCTCTCTCTCTCTCTCTCTCTCTCTCTCTCGGCGCGCCGCTGCACCTTCGGGCCCAGCGCCGCCTCCCTCCCAGCACTCCAGCAGGCCCCCCGGCGCCCTTCCGCGCCGCCTTCCAAGGCCGGCGGTGCCGTCTTCGTCACGGCAACGACGCCCCGCCCCTCCTTCGGTGACGCTGCCCTTCCCACAGGGGCTTCAGCGCCTGCGTAAGGCTTCAAGGCCTTGTAAGTGCCCGGCGGCCCTCTTTCCAGCCATATCAAGGTCTGGACTGATTCTAAATACGTGATATAATCTGATTGATCACGTGATTTGATGCCCTAGATCACGAACAACGCCTTAGGGATGAGTGTATGAGTCTACAGATTCAACTCATCCCCATTATGATGTTGTAGACAAGCCTATTATTGAGTTGTTCCCCTCTTGTTCCGTGACTTGCCTTATTAAAGAATGTCAGAAATTAAGGGTGACGTATTCTCCACTTCCGGAGCCTTCAAGAGCCCGGCACCTATCGTGAAGATGGACGGGACCAACTACGAGTTATGGTCCATACAGTTTCGTACCCTAATGCAATGCCACAACAAGGAGCATATTCTAACAGACTCAGAGCCGGCGGACAAGACTGGGGCAAATGCATCATGGAAGCAAGATGATGCCTATGCTCGTATCTGGCTCTCTGGGATGCTTAGCATAGAGGTTGCTAATGATATTGTCAATCAGCCAATTGCAAAGACCATATGGGATATATTGGCTGCTACTTATGGTCAGGCGAAGAATGAAAGCAAGATGCTCCAACTTCAGTTTGACATTTTCTCGACCAAACAGAATGGTCGACCTCTCCATGCCCACTTCGTGCATCTGAGAGGCATGTTTGAACGACTCCACAGTTTCATGCCTATTACTACCAGTGTGGAACAACATCAGGCATATCGAAATGCCACTATGACTGAAGTTTTTTTTATCTTCCCTTGACTCAGAGTACGATGGTGCTCGTACTCAACTCCTAACTGGCGAGAACATACCACCAATGGAGGAAGTCTACAAACATTCTGAGTAGGATTACTACCATGCCTACTACTACGCCACAGACGATGTCTTCGGCTATCGCCGCCTCTCGAGGCTGAGGAGGCTCGTCCCAGTTCCATGGCCGTGGCCCACGTGGTCGGGGTGGAGGACGTCAGAGAGGTCCATGTTCCTATTGCCATCGTCCTGGACACTTGGAGGATACATGCTTTCATAGGCGTGGATATCCAGCGTATGCACGCGTTGCTGAGCAGACAGACTCTTCACCAGCTCCTACTACAGATGCATGTTTTGATGATCTAATCTCCAAACTTCGAGAAATGGTGACCACCCCTGCGCCTCAGACTGCAGGCCCATCAGATGCAGCAGCCACTGCCAGAGCACTGTCTACTTCCTCAGGTATTCCATTTGCGTTTACCAGTGACAGCATGACTAATAGAACAGATTGGATAATGGATTCCGGAGCATCCCATCATATGTGTGGCGATCGGACGCAGTTTACATCTTACAGATCTATTCCTCCTGGACGATCCGTGATCATTGCTAATGGAGTTCGCCTACCCATTGTTGGTCAGGGGGAGATTGTTTTAGCACCTTATATATGTCTTCAAAACATCTTACATGCTCCAGACTTTCAAATGAATCTTTTGTCTATCAATCAAATTACAAAAGATTTACACTATCGTGCCATCTTTGACCCCTCTTCTCTTATGTTTCAGGACATACTAACTGGCAGGATGATTATTCATGGCCAAGAGCAGAGAGGATTGTACAAGCTTGTTGTTCCATCTTGTGCTGGTGTAGCCTCTATTCCTTCTGGTCATGTTTCTCCTGTCACGTGGCATCTTCGTTTTGGTCACCTGCCTCTTCAAAAGATGATAAGGAATCTTCCGCAAATATCTCCTCGTACCGCATTGGACTGTGAAGTTTGTCAACTTGGAAAACATCATCGCTCCTCTTTTCCGAGTCGTCCGAGTCGTACTAGTCGTCGTTCTTTTGAGTTGTTTCATTTTGACATTTGGGGTCCTAGTCGTGTTCATCAGGGGCATCGGTTTTATATGGTTGTTGTGGATGATTATTCTAGACTCTCTTGGATGTTTCTATTAAAACATAAGTCTGAAGCAGGTTCTACGATTAAGACCTTTCTTATTGAAGTGAACAATATTTTCTCTGCCAACGTCAAATTCATTCCAACTGATAATGCTTTGGAATTCTCTACATTACGCTTAGCAGAATTTCTCAAATCTTTAGGTATTGTTCATCAGACATCCTGCAATTATACATCACAGCAAAATGGGGTAGCAGAACGTAAACATCGACACCTTCTTGACGTCACAAGAACCTTGTTGATTCACAGTCATACTCCACATTCATTCTGGGGAGATGCAGTTGTCACCGCTTGTCACCTGGTGAATCGTATGCCGTCCACTATTCTTGGCGAGAAGATCCCCTTTCAGATTGCATTTCCCGAGAAAGAACTTTTCTCTCTTCCTCCCAGGGTATTCGGATCGGTTGCTTTTGTTCATGATTTTACTCCAGGTCGAGACAAGCTCTCTCCTAGAGCTGTCAAATGTGTTTTTGTTGTTTACTCACGAACCCAAAAGGGATATAGATGTTTTGACCCTATTAGAAGGAAATACTACGTGAGTGTTGGCGTTACATTTTTTAAATCTATTATGTATTTCTCTCCTACAGGTAACAGGTTGTCCCATGCTGGCTCTAAAGAGGATGTCGAGGTTCCCCCCACCTCCATCTTCTCCTTCCCATACTACTTCTGATGCTCCTCGGTCATCTCCACCTCCACCACCTCCTACTACCAAGTCCACGTTTTTACCCCATGTTTATTCTCGCAGGTCTTCTACTCGCTCCTCTGCTCATGCACCGTCGACATCATCCACCATGCCTCAGGTATGTCATGAACATATTGTTTGTACTGATGGCACTGGCACTTTACATGATACACAGGATGAGTTGGTTCCAGATTATGATGAGGCTAATGATCTGGAGATACCTATTGCTCTACGGAAACCTCATCGTAAATGTGCCACGTATCCTCTTGTTGCGCACGTATCCTTGGATCACCTTTTCGCAGATTACAGGAAGTTTGTAGTGGGATTATCGGCAGTCAATATCCCACGAACATATCAAGAGGCACTTCAGGACAGTAGGTGGCGCCTTGCAATGGAAGAGTAATGGCGGCCCTACAATCACGTGGGACCTGGAGCATTGTTTCTGCTCCTCCAGGTGCCTCCGTTGTTAGCTACAAATGGATTTTTACGGTTAAGTAGAGAGAAGATGGCAGTGTAGACCGCTACAAGGCAAGGCTTGTGGCTCGGGACTTTACTCAAACCTATGGTGTGGACTATCAGGACACCTTCTCTCCAGTAGCAAGACACTCGACACTACGCATTCTTTTCTCTTTTGTTGTTTCGTGGGACTGGCCTTTATACCAACTTGATTTTGAAGAGCGCATTCCTCTATGGGGCTCTACAGGAGGAAGTATACATGCACCGACCACCAGGATTTGCTACTGAGGGGGAGTCCCAGAAGGTGTGTCGACTTCATAAGGCAATTTATGGTCTGAAGCAGAGTCCGAGAGCTTGGTACCAAAAGCTATCAGAGCTGATAGAGCAACAGGGGTTTGTTCGGTCTACTGCAGACCACTCGCTGTTTGTCCAAAGGACACAAAGAGGTATTGTGGCGATTCTTATTTATGTGGATGATATTGTTATTACAGGAGATGATGAGCAGGGCATTCATACTGCCCAAGGAGTTTCTGGTTCAACCAGTTCGTGACTAAGGACCTTGGCAAGCTTCGTTACTTCCTTGGGCTGGAATTTGCCAGGAACCAGCGTGGCCTGGTAATGACTCAGAGGAAATTTGTTATGGACCTTCTCTCTGAGACAGGTATGACACGGTGTAAACCTACTACCACACCTATGGATGCAAGTATGAGGCTATATGATGAGGACACAGAGGAAGTCGACAGGAGAAGATACAGGGAGCTTGTTGGGAAGCTCTTATACGTTACCATCACCAGGCCAGATATTGCTTTTGCAGTAAGCAAAGTTAGTCAGTTCATGGAGCAACCTAGGAAGGTGCATATGGATGTCGTTCATATGATCTTGAGATATTTGAAGGCTTCACCTGGTTCAGGCCTCATATTCAGTAGGGATTCATCTCTTGATGCGATAGCATGTGCAGATGCAGATTATGCAGGATGTCTCAAAGATAGAAAGTCTACTTCTGGCTTTGCTATTTTTGTTGGCAGCTCACTGGTTTCATGGAAAAGCAAGAAGCAGACGGTGGTGACTAGATCTAGTGCGGAATCTGAATACAGGGCCATGGCACAAGGGTGTGCAGAGATGATGTGGGTCAGATCAGTATTAACCGACCTTGCTGTTGAGGTTTCTCTTCCCATGAAACCTCTATGTAATAATCAAGCAGCTTTGTTTATTGCCAATAACCCTGTTTTTCAAGAACGAACAAAGCATATCAAGTGTACTGTCACTACACTAGAGACATGATCTAGAAAGGGCTTATATCCACCTCTCATGTTTCCACAGGAGATCGGACGGCAGACATCTTCACCAAGACCTTGGCTAGAGGTCCGTTTGAGAGGTGTTTTTCCAAGCTGAACATGATTGATATTTATGCTCCAGCTTGAGGGGGAGTGTTGAGATAATTATATCTTTGAGTACCTATTTTATATTTCATGTTTTCTTTGTGTATCTCTCATGTAATTAACCCATGGCTTTTCTCCTATATAAGAGAGCCTTGGGATCCCTTCAATAATACATCTCATTTTTATCCCAACACGACTGTTGATCATTCATGTTTGTTCATAGGACTCAGAGAGTTACAGTTGCCATACTTGTTTATGTTGATGATATCATTGTTACAGGAAATAATAAGCAGGGAATCCATGTTGCTAAGTATTTCTTAAGTTAGCAGTTTATGACCAAGGACCTTGGCAATCTATGCTACTTCCTTGGACTAGAGTTTGCCAGGAACCAACGAGGTCTTGTGATGACCCAAAGGAAGTACATTACAGATCTTCTCTCTGAGATGGGTATGACAAATTGCAGGTCTGCAACTACTCTCATGGACCCGAGCATGAAGATGTATGATGATGACACTAAAAAGGTAGTCAAGAGGAGGTACAAGGAGCTCGTTGGAAAGCACCTACATGTGACCACTACTTAGCCAGACATATCCTTCGTAGAGAGCATAGTGAGTCAGTTCATGGAGCAGCCTACACAAGCACATATGGATGCAGTCCATATGATTCTGATGTATCTGAAGACCTCATCTGACACTGGTCTTTTATTTAGCATAGGCGCATCCCATGCCGTCACAGCTTGCGCCGATGCAATTATACGGGATGTCCCAAGGACAGGAAGTCTACCTCTTCCTTTAAAGTGTTCATAGGGAGCTCCTTGATGTCATGAAAAAGCAAGAAGTGGACGGAGATCACTAGAACTAGTGCAGAAATCAGAGTGCAAAGCTATGGCATATGGGAGTACACAGATGATGTGGGTCAAATCTGTTTTGACCGACCTAGCTGTTGAGATGCATCTTCCCATGCTCCTCTAATACGACAATCACGTTGTTGAGATTTATCCTGTGAAGACTGATTAGTTGAATACAAGTGAATAGCATTGCTGATGTGGTTGATCTCCCTCCTGCCTTATGATTGGCTGAGAGCTCTTGGGTTGGATTGCTGAGGTGTTTGATCCGCATCCTGCATTCTGATTGGCTGAGAGGTGTTGGATTGGATTGCTGAGATGCTTAATCCGCATCCTGCATCCTGATTGGCTGAGAGCTGATGGCGGGGATTGCTGAATGTTCGGTATTCTTTTGTTGTACTATAAAAGAAGCCCTGTGGCACCACATATTGTATCCCAACATCATTCAAGCAATAGTAGAGAAAGTCTGGTGTGAACAAGTGGAGTAGGCACATTGCCGAACCACTATAAACCCTTGTCTTGTGTGATTGTGCGTGCTTTCTTCTTCGTTTGTAGTTCTAGTCATGTGGTGCTTGATCGGATCCGTCCTCAATAACTGGTATCAAAGCAAGGTTCGGAGACCAACCTCTACACAGATGGCAGAAGAATCGGAGGTCAGGATCGAGAAATTCAATGGATCGAACTTCACATTCTGGAAGATGTAGATTGAAGATATTCTATATCAAAATGATCTCTATCTTCCGATCGAAGGGAAGAAGCCCGAAGCCATGAAATATGATGAGTGGAAGGTCCTACACCGATAGACTCTAGAAATGGTAAGGCTCGGCCTTGCTCTATCGGTGGCTTCAAATATCACAAAGGAGACGACGACGAATCTTTTCAAAGCTCTTGAAAAGATGTACGAGAAGCCATCCGCATCAAATAAGGTGTATTTGATGAAGAAGCTTTTCAATTTAAAGATGAGTGAGAAATCCATAGTGGCTTCAAACTTGAATGATCTGAATAGGGACATCAACCAGATGGAGTCTGTGAAGATCGTGTTTGATGATGAGGTAAAAGCTCTTCTACTTCTTTCTAGTTTACCTGATAGTTGGAATGCTTTATTTGTAGCGGTTAGCAACTCCTCTGGTTCTGCAAAGTTGAAGTTTGAGGATGTTATTGGTCTTCTTTTTGGAGAAGAGGCACAACGGAAGACGTCTGGAGAAGAACACTCATCAGGTTCTGCCTTGAGTACAGAAGGAAGAAGCAGGAAGAACTACAGGAACCAAAAATATTTCAAGGGAAAGTTGGTAAGAGGAAGATCCAAATCCAAAGATCCGAAGTATGTGGTCTGCTGGAGCTGCAATCAAAAGGGGCATTACAAGACAGAATGCGAGGCCCCAAGAAAGCAGAAAGGAGAAAATGATAAAGGTAAGAATACTGTAAATCTTACTGATGATGAGAATAGTGATGCCTTAATATGTGTTGCAGATGCTTGAAGTGTGTCCTGTATTGTGGACTCGGGTGCTTCATTTCATACCACTCCACAAAGAGATATCCTCCAAAATTATGTGAAAAGGTGATTTTGGAAAGTTATATCTGGGAGATGATGAATGTTGCACCATATTTGGAAAGGGAGACATTGACATATCCCAACCCAATGATGGCTTCTTGAGATTGAAGAATGTTAGACATGTATCATGTTTAACAAGAAATCTCATATCTATTGGACAACGATCAGAAAGCGGCGTGGTGACATCATTAGATTCAGATTCATGGAAGATGTCATAGGGATCATTGATCCTTTCTCGAGGTAAAAAAGAAGGAACCCTGTATATTGCATCAGGCTCATATGACAGAATAAATGTTGCATCATCCGGGTGTGATGCTAACACTTGGCATAGACGACTTAGTCACATGAGTGAAAAGGGAATGAAGATCATGCAGAAGAAGGGAAAGTTGATAGGATTGCAGACCATAGATCTGGACTTCTTTGAAGATTGCATCTTGGGAAAACAGAAGAAAGTTAGTTTCACAAAGACTGCAAGAGTATGAAAGACTGAACGACTGGAGCTGGTTCATACAGATGTATGGGGTCCATCTCAGGTACCTTCCTTTGGTGGATCTCATTATTTTATTACTTTCACTGATGATGCAACTAGAAATTTGTGGATTTATTTTATCAAACATAAATAAAATGTGTCGAGACATTCGAAATGTGGAAGGCCTTAGTTGAGACTGAGACAAGTTTAAAGTTGAAATGTCTCAAGTCAGACAATGGGGGAGAATACTGCAATGAAGAGTTTGAATCCTACTGTGCCAAGAACGAGATCAGGAGATTGAAAACGATCCCAAGGAAGCCCGGATAGAATGGTGTTGTTGAATGCATGAACAGGACTCTTCTAGAGCGTGCGAGAAGCATGAGGATACATGCAGGTCTACCCAAGCGACATTAGGTTGATGTAGTAGAAACAGCTGCATACTTAATCAATCGAGGTCCGTCTGCTGCTTTAGATGGGGATCTTCCAGAAGAAACGTGGACAGGAAAGGAGGTAACACTTTCTCATCTACGTATCTTTGGATGCATAGCTTACGTTCATACTTCACATTGAGCAGGAAGACAGAGGAAAGCTTGACCCCAAAATAAGGATGTGTACCATTGTTGGCTATGGTACAGATAATTATAGATATAGATTGTGGGATTTGGAAAACAAGAAGACAGTCAGAGGTATTGATGTCACATTCAATGAGTCTTCCTTATATAAGGATGAACTGAAAGAAGGAAAGACAACTGAAGATCCAGACTTTGCGTAGTTTGATGAAGCTCCTGAATAAAGCAAATCACTGCCAAGTGATGAGAATGTGCAACCCATCCCACAGAATAACCCGCAAACTCCGATGCTATGGAAATCTTCCAGAATCAGCAAACCCACAACAAGGTATTCACCCTCCTTGAATTATTTATTGTTGACTGATAATGGTGAGCCTGAATGCTTTGATGAAGCTATACACGGTGAGACAAGGAATCAGTGGGAGTTAGTCATTGATGAGGAGATGAATTCTCTCTCAAGAAATAAAACATGGGATTTAGTCCCACTCTTGAAGGGAAAGAAGGCTCTGCACAACAAAATGGGGGTACATAGTGAAGGAGGAGGATGACGGTTCCATTAAATACAAGGCTCGGCTAGCGGCAAAGGGCTTTCAGCAGAAAACAAGAGTCGATTTCACGGAAATCTTTGCACCTGTTATAAAGGTCTTAACCATAAGAGCTGTATTGAGCATTGTTGCAACTGAGAACCTATATTTGGAGAAGTTGGATGTTAAGACAACATTTCTCCATGAAGATCTTGAGGAGGACATCTATATGCAACAACCAGAGCTATGTAGCTACTGGAAAGAAAGACATGGTATGCAAGTTCAGAAAAAGCATTCATAGCTTGAAGCAGGCACCAAGATAATGGTACCAAAAGTTTGATGATTTCATAACAAATACAGGATTCCGCAAATGTCATGTTGACCATTGTTGTTACTTCAAGAAGCTTGGTATGTCTTACATCATTTTATTATTGTATGCAGATGGCATGCTTGTTGCAGGCTCCTGCAAGGAAGAAATAGCAAATTTGAAGGCAATGCTGTCTAAGGAGTTTGAAATGATAGATCTAGATCATGTAAAGAAAATCCTTGAAATGCATATTAGCAGAGAAATGAAGAACAAGAAGTTGAGATTGTCTCAATCAGATTACATCGAAAAGGTACTTGAGAGATTTAATATGAAAAATGCTAAATCTACTCTAACACCTTTAGGGAGCCAGTTCAAATTTCTAAAAGAAAATGAAACTGCTATGAAGGAGGAGCATGAGTACATGTCAAAGGTACCCTACCAGTCTGTTGTTGGTAGTTTGATGTACGCAATGGTTTGCACAAGACTAGACATCTCCCATGCAGTGAGAGTTGTGAGCAGATTCATGGCGAATCTTCGCAAGGAACATTGGGAAGCTGTAAAGTGGATTCTACGTCATCTGAGAGGTACTTCTAACGCGACATTGTGTTATGGGAACACTGACATTTCCATTCGAGGTTTTGTGGACTCAAACTTTGCAGGAGATATCGATGGCAGGAAAAGCACAACAGGGTATGTCTTTACCTTGAGGAGTGGAGCCATTAGTTGGATCTCTAGGCTCCAGAACATAGTGATCATCTCGACCACGGAAGAAGAATATGTGGTGGCAACAGAAGCTTGCAAGGAAATGATATGGTTGAAAGGTCTGATGAAAGAACTGAATAAGGAAAGTGAAGATTGTCAATTATCCAATGACAGTCAAAGTACAATTCATCTTGCAAAGAATTCCGTCTGTCACTCGAGAACTAAGCACATTGATGTGAAGTACCACTTCATTCGGACGCAGCTAGAAGATGGACAATTTAAGTTGAAGAAGATTCACACATTAGAAAATCCTGCTAATATGTTCACAAAGTCTGTAACAGTGGAGAAGCTGAAGATATGTTCGGCTTCTATTGGTCTTCAAGCATTGAAGACAAGGGAAAGCTCATACCAGGACTATTGAAGATGTGGTGTGTACCACAAATTAGTCTTCAAGTGGGAAATTGTTGAAATTTATCCTGTGAAGACTGATTAGTTGAATACAAGTGAAGAGCATTGCTGATGTGGCTGATCTCCCTCCTGCCTTCTGATTGGTTGAGAGCTCCTAGGCTGGATTACTAAGGTGTCTGAGAGATGTTGGGTTGGATTGCTGAGATGCTTAATCCACATCCTTCATCCTGATTGGCTAAGAGCTGATGGTGGGGATTACCGAATGCTTGGTATTCTTTTGTTGTGCTATAAAAGGAGCCCTGTGGCACCACATATTGTATCCCAACATCATTCAAGCAATAGTAGAGAGAGTCCGGTGTGACCAAGTGGAGTAGGCACATTGTCGAACCCCTATAAATCCTTCTCTTGTGTGATTGTGCGTGTTTTCTTCTTCGTTTGTGATTCTAGTCGTGTGGTACTTGATCGGATTCATCCCCAACACAGATTTCTCTTTTCATTTCCAACAATCCAACCCTTCATGAGAGGACCAAACATATCGAGGTAGATTGTCACTACACTCGAAACATGATTTTAAAGGGATTCATCTCCACCTCTCATGTCAGCTTAGGAGAACAGACAACAGACACATTCAACAACGCTCTAGCTAGAGGGTCATTCCAAAGATGTTCCAGGTTGATCATGATTGATATCTATACTCCAACTTTAGGGGGAGTGTTTAGATATTGGTTATCTTTTATTCATTCTATATATTTTCTTTTCTTTATGTCTATATCATGTAATTTGCCCAACAGGTTTCTCCTATATATAAGAGAACCCTAGATCCTCATGAATACGCTTGCTTGTCACTACTCCCATGGACCCAAGCATAAAGTTGTACGATGATGACACTAAAAGGCAACCAATAAGATGTAAAGGGAGCTCATTGGAAAGCTCCTTCACGTGACCATCATCATGCCAGATATATCCTTCGCAGTGAGCAAGGTGAGTCAGTTCATGGAGGAGCCTAAACAGGCACATATGGATACAATCCATATGATTCAGAGGTATCTGAAGACCTCACCTGACACTAATCTTCTATTCGGCAAAGGTACATCTCTTGTCGCAACAACTTCTGTAGATGCAGGTTATGTGGGATGTCCCAAGGACAAGAAGTCTACCTCTGACTTTGCAGTGTTCATAGGGAGTTCCTTGGTGTCATGGAAGAGCAAGAAGTAGACAGTGGTTACCAAATCCAATGCAGAATTAGAGTACAGAGGCATGGAACAGGCTAGTACAGAGATGATGTGGTCAGATCTGCTCTTACTGACCTAGCAATTGAGGTGCAACTTCCCATGCACCTCCAATGTGACAATCATGTTGCCTCTTCATTTCCAACAACCCAACCTTCCATGAGAGGACCAAGCATATAGAGGTAGATCGTTACTACACTCAAGATATGATTCAGAAGGGTTTCATCTCCACTACTCATGTCAGCTTATGAGATCAGACAAAAGATATGTTCACCATGACCCTAGTTAGAGGGTCATTCCAGAGATGTTATAAGCTGAGCATGATTGATATCTACACTCCAGCTTGAGGGGGTGTGTTGAGATATTAGTTACCATTTATTGCATTCTTATATTTCCTTTATTTTTATCCATCTTATGTAATTTGCCCAACAGATTTCTCCTCTGTATAAGAGAACCCTATGGCCTCATGAATAAGCAACTCATTCTTCTCTCCATGACAAGGCCGGATCTCACCCTCTTAATTCAACCGAATTAACAATTAAATTTAATGTGTTCGTTGCAGTCGGGTAAAAATCGGATTTATCAAAAACCACTTTAATTAATTTATCAATTAAACGCAAGCAGCAATTTTATTTTACTTTTGCAAGTCCAAGGTCGAACTCAGGGAGGCAACTTTCTCCTTAGATTAATTTGAAGTCGATCTAGATGCTAGATTTTCAGGAGAATATTTTTTTATTTTTTTAATGCAAGTGATAAATGCAAATGCAATTTCGAGCTAGTTCGAGGTTAAAACTTAAATATCAATCAAATCACTTCCAAAAATCCTCAAACTTAGCCAGAAGATGAATAATGACAAAATTAAGCTAATGCAATTTTTTTGGAAATTTTCTAGAACTTTCGACTCATTATGAATGAATTACGAATTAAATATGAATGCAGGGTGGTTTTCGTAACGAATTAATTATGAATTAAATTATCCTAGATACTTCTATGTGAGATGAATCCAGGAAAATTACTAGACTTCAAAAATAACTAATTTCTGACTTATTAAAAATCAATTAAGAGAAACACCAATTAATTTATTTCGACCTCGATTGCGTGCAAATATGATGATTTTTGAGCACAAAGTAGAAGACACTTAGATTACTACGAATTTTCGGGAATTTTTGGAGCAACAGATAATTTAATGCTAATTGAAGTTTACACGGAGGGCAAAATATGCTATTTTTCAACAAACTAATTATATTAATTATATCAAGGCTCACAAAAATTCAATCGAATATCCATAATGATCAGCACAGCAAAATCAATCGAATATCCATAATGATCAGCATCAGTGGTTCTACAGTGAGCCATTTTTGAAAAGATAAAATGATGAAGAATGAGAGTTTAGATTAATATGCAAACACAGGGTTCTAATTGCAAATTCAGAAAGTAAAATAAAATAATAAAAAAATATAGGCGCACAGAGCGCTTATTTAATTACCAAAAACCGTGGGGAGTTTTGTGAAGTTTCTCCAGGGCGCTCATGCGTGGCGCACGACTTCAGCTGGTAGAGGGTACACGCATGTTTCTCCAGAAGCTCAGGGGTGCGGATGCAAATTCTCCACCAGGGGCGTGTGTGGCACGTGAGAGCTAGCTGGCGGGGGACCTCTGCGTGCAATATGGAAGATGCTAGTGTTGTTTTGCAATTTCTCGACCAGAAGCTCAGTTATGCAGTAGGGGCGTACAGCGAGGCCGGAAGACGGAGAAACGCGACCACGCGTGGCTGAAGGGTGTGGAGGCTGCAGCCGCAGGTGGTCTGTGGCGAAAGGGAAACGGAGCTCCTCCGCTTGGTGGATGTGCACGGTCGGGTGGTCGTAGAGAGCAACAGTGACAGTGGAGAACGGTGGGGAGGCAGTCTGCTATAGTGTGTGTGGTATACGTGGCGGTGACGAGGAAGAAGGTGGAATAAGGTGAGGATGATGATGGGTATGTATGATGTGGGAATGCAATGGTGGGAGGGAAGGAAGGGAGAGTGAAGAAGGAGAGAAAGAGAATGGACGTAGGGTGCAAATGAAGGAGCAACTCTCCTGTTGCAACAGGGGAGTCTGCTATATTAGTTTAGGTGACTTAAATTTTGGATTAATCGGCTGATGAAATTTCACCAAAAAATTCAAGAAAAATCACCATTAGATCCAAAAACATATGATTTATCCGTGAATGTATAAAAATTTTGGTGACTCGGTGGATAAAATATGATGAAAAGAGGAGAGAGATAGTACTGCTAAGAAGAAGAAGATACCTGGGTCGCCTGGGTTGGAGGAGCTATACCCACTCTGACTGTCGCTTAAGGCCGCGGCGAGTGGTCAAGCTAAGCAGCTATGAATAACGCTGGAGCGGTGAAGATCTCCTCACCGAAACGCGCCTGAAAAATGGTCATCATCGCTCGATGGGATCGCACCTGAAGCTGTCACCTGCAGGGGTCGATGAGCTGGGCCTCTCCTCTCGATTGGCGGATGTCTGGGAACGACGAAGGTGGAAGGGCCTTTATAGGCGGTTGACATGGTCGGAGATCGTGGGGAGAAGATATGAAGGGAGTTGACGAGTGCAAGCGGGTGACGCGGGCTTGAGGAGGTAAGCTGGAGGTTGTGTTTGCGAGGGATGCGCGTTGCGCTCTGTGCGAGGATGGGGGAAGGGGCGGTTTTGCGAGAAGCGTTGATGCATGCGACCGTAAGACGCGGGCTGGCGGGTGGAGAGAGAGAGAGAGAGAGAGAGCGAGGGTCGTGCGGCGGTTGCAGATGATGGAGGGAAACGCGGGATGATGGAGAGGGGTTGGAGGCGTGAGAGGGAGAGAGAAAAAATGGGGAGGGGAGGAATGTGCATGGGTTTACAGGTAAAAAAACGTGAGAGGGGGAGAGAGAAAGAAAGTAGAGAGGGAAATGGAGAAGGCGCCACGTGGCGCGCCCAGGAGCGGCCACGTCGCGGCTTATTTTTAAATATGTAAAATAATAGTAATAACTAATTAATTAATAAATAGATTAAAATAAAATAATTAAAATAAAATAAATAAAAATGATAAAAATGAGCGACACGTGGCGACTCCAGGAGCTACCACATGGCGGCTCCAGGAGCTACCACGTGTCGCTCCCAGAAAATTCAAAAATTAAATGCAAAGAAAAAACAAAAAAGAAATAACAAAAGGGGTTAAATCAAAAAATGATCAACACGAAAGTTGTTCATCTCGACGAGATCTACAACTTTCGTGAAGGGCCAAAAATCAAATGAAATCATATGTACAAAGTGTATTTTTGGTTGGTATCTTATAGGTATAAAATATCACCTTTTTTTCTTTTGCATTTTTTGTCATTTTTAAATAAGAGAAAAATCAAAATAAAAATAAAGAAAATATGAAAGGAATATTTACAACTTAATTTAATTTTTTTGGATTTTTAAAAATCAAGAAAATAAAAAGATAAAATGAAGGGCAGTTTAGTCAATATGTACAATATACAATAGAGGCTCAAAACCCAACTTTCACAAACGATCTCTGATTTTTATGAAATTAGTCTTGTTTTGAAGGTCCTTAAATGTATATTACTTTAAAAGTGAGAAGACCTAAATCAGGCATTGTATGAGAGAGATGCACATTTTAAGCTTCATAGTCTCAAACTTGGATTTGGGTTTTATTGGACAATTTTATAAGTTAGTATTTTTTTGATATTTTTCCTTTATTAGTGTTAGTAATATATACACTGTTAGAAAATCGGAAGCGGAAGCGTAAACATGGAAAAGATAATAAAGAACAAAATAAGAACGGGATTTTACGTGGAACCCTACTCCGTGAGGAGCGGGATGAAACCACGGGAGAAGCCCCTTAACTGGGCGTGTTTGTCTATTGACTTTCTCATCTGTTACAGGAGGCCTGGGGTTCTTTATATAGCTTCTACAGGGCCTCCAAGTCCCACCACTAGGCGGTATGGGACTAAACTCAGTGGTGTGGTAAATGGATCTTGGAGGGATCCATTTACCCACCTATTACATAAGTGACGCATGCTCTGAATACTCTAACACTCCCCCTCAAGCTGGAGCATGCAATGCTCAGCTTGGACAAACAGGAGGAAACTCAACTCACAATACATGACACTACAGACAATATCAACCCAACGCGCACAACTGCTGCAGTCGAGGACGTTGCTTCTCATGGCGTGCATGTGAGGAGGACGAACGGGGCTGGAGTGTCTATCTGGCTCAGAGAATGGAACTCTACTGTGAAGTCACTATGATACCACATGAAAACCCTTACCCTTAATGGCATAGGGAATAGTCCTCTGCTATGGAGTCCCTATGGCTCACATGAAAGCTCTGGCCGACCAACAAGAAAATAATTGGCATGCGTCATCGTCGAGTCTGAATCTGAAAATTGTAGAGTCTGAACATCTGACCGGTCTGGGAAATCTAACATTTGAATTTTAGAACAAGACCTATGACTCTACATATACTCCCCCTTTCTCCCATACTGGTCGGAATGGCATTATATGACCACGTTGGGAGAAGATAAAATAATACATAAATATGGGGATGAATATTAAAAAAAATTCTCTTGCGGCTTTTCTTCATTTTTTTTTTGTAATAAGCCGTCCATATTTTTTCCGAACATTTTTTTTTATAAGCCGTTTCGAATTTTTTTTTCTGCTTTTGCAACATTTTTCTTTTTCATTTTTTTTTGCAAACTTTTTTTTTTAAAATGCGTATGGCTTTTTAATTATACGCGACTCTTTCATTTTTTTTTACTATGCGTACGGTTTTTTTTTTTTAAATGTACGCGCCTTTTTTTTTCTTTTACAAAGAAAACCAATCGGCCCATGTAGGGCTCTAAAACCATCAACAACCCAACGGGGCTCCTCTCTTTTTTTTTTTGTTTCTCCCCCTTTTTTTCTTTAAATCTCTCCCCCCCCTTTTTTTTTCTCGTCACCATGACTTTTTTTTTTTTAACTTTCTCCCTCCCTCTCCCCTTTTTTTTTACCACAACCCATATTTGGGCTTTCTAGTAAATAACCAATATAATATTTTTTTTTTATAATGTTGCCCCCGATTAGGGTTCACCTAATGGGAACCCCTCTCATTAACCTTCGATGCCGCCGCCTCGGAAGATTCACGGAAGGGAGAGGCGAGTGGGAGAACGCCTGGGCTCGCAAAGGGGCCTCCGTCTTGGCGCATCTGCGCCGCTGGGCGCGTAGGGGGTGCGTCGCCTGGTGGGATGTTTGCCGTTGAATATCGCGGCCGTTGAATATCGCGGCTGCCGCCGCCAATGAAGGAGCGTGTGGGGGTCGCGCTTGCCGTCTGGGGCTGCGCGTGACTGGGAAGCGGGTGCCGCCACGAGCCTGTAGCCGAGAGATGAAGGCGAGGGAGATCTGGCGCGCCGCCTGGGTGGTCGCGCGAGGAGGAAGGAATCGCCGTGCTGAAGGTGCGGCTCGATGCCGCTCGCTGCGGAAGAGAGATATCGCCTGAATGATCACCTGGAAGGGGGGGGACTCGGATCTGCGCCTGAATGATCGCCTGCGACGTGGGGGATTCGCCTGTGCGATGGGTTCCGCCTGGAGCCGCTTGAGTATCATCTAGAAGCGGCACGATATCTGGAGCCTCCTGACTGCTGCTGGAAGATGGGGACGCCGCCCCACTGCGATCCGCGTGATGCGCGTGAACATGGGGGATTCGCCTAGTGCTGCGGCTGGGCTGGTGCGTGGAGTAGCGCATCGGATTTTCAGATCTGCCCAGAAGCATCTTCACGCTTTACAGAAATAGGGTTTCTTATAAACCCTAGAATCAAACATGAACAATAACGGAATTGTCGAACAGATAGCTCTTGATAATTGAATCTTGAAAAATAAAAAATTAAAATCCTCGAGAATCAAACCCGCTCTGATACCATGTTAGAAAATCGGAAGCGGAAGCGTAAACATGGAAAAGATAATAAAGAACAAAATAAGAACGGGATTTTACGTGGAACCCTACTCCGTGAGGAGCGGGATGAAACCACGGGAGAAGACCCTTAACTGGGCGTGTTTGTCTATTGACTTTCTCATCTGTTACAGGAGGCCTGGGGTTCTTTATATAGCTTCTACAGGGCCTCCAAGTCCCACCACTAGGCGGTATGGGACTAAACTCAGTGGTGTGGTAAATGGATCTTGGAGGGATCCATTTACCCACCTATTACATAAGTGACGCATGCTCTGAATACTCTAACATACACTATAGAGTTGATTTTATTGGATTTGGAGTTTATATAAAATAGATAAAAATAGGTGAATTTAGCTATATACATATATGTACAAGTGATTTTTGGCTCCTTATTTAATGCTTAAATGCAGAAATTATTTACAGGTGCATGAATGATAATAGTGCAGAATAAATAGAGATATGCAGCTAATTACTCGGGAACAAAGCTCTATTTTCAACTTTTAGAGTGATGAATCACAGATTCATGAATCCCTTATACTTAAACCTTGCTCGTCCCCAAGCAACTAAAATGAAATGCAAAAGTGAAATGAAATTGGGTTCCATACCAAGGTCATGAACAAAAGGTGAAAATGGAGCTTGGCTCGACCTTTGGATTAATAATGTGGTGGAACCTTATCAGAAATTGGATTAAAGACCTAACAGTCTTTAAGTTCCATAAGTTTTCTATTCAAGACACCTCAACAGTCAGGTCAGAATAAATCCTCATACGTAAATTCTGATGACCATGAATCTTACTTGTACTGTGTGAGTGAAATATAGCTCTCCACATCAGAAATGGCAAAGAAACAGCCTCCTCTAACAAGGTAACTCTAATTCCCCGGTCTAGCAACTCTTTCCTCAAGAAGTGGGGTATTCCCTTCTAAGTTCAAGTGTGACCAGCTCAAGAAGAGGGGGTTAGAGAGAAGAATGAACGGTAGCCAGTGTAGCTACCTATCCTAGGATGCTTGACCAGTATAGCCAAGTCATCCAGCCGCAGGCTTCTATGGTATGAGGCTTTGAAGCATATGCCTTGCAAATATACATACTCCGGCAGGCATTTTATTTTCAATCAGGCCTGTCCACTTTTTTGGAGTTCTCTTTTTTTCCTTTTTTTTTCTTTTTTTTGACATATATACAAGGTGCATCATGTACATAAGGAGTTTTTCCTCTTGAGCCAGTAGACTATCCCTCTTTTGAAGCTTTATTGCAATCCACAGCATCACGTCCTTAGACGTCAACATCACCAGACTAGGTTGAGATGCACTACCCTCCCTAGAGGAGGACGGATGTTTCCACTCGTGTGCTACTCTAAGCCAAAGGATTCTACCTCCTCACCACCTCATCAATGAGGAGCTATGTGCATGGTGCTTGTCCAAGTTAGGTCACTGTCTAAAAGAACTGCGCGTGTGTATGAAATATTCTACTCAGACCAATCGAGAAGGCATGTGAACATAGAATTGCAGACTCAAAGAATTAAGTCACTTGACCTGAAAAATCTTAACTCCAGTTCCTATAAGATTCCTTTGAAATTAGATAGACTAAGGTCAAATCAAATCCATCTTCGACATCTATTGAAAACTTGGTTCAGAACCCACTAACTTTTCACTTTGTATATGCTAGATATGCAAATGAGGTGCAGATGACATGCTATATATAGATGAAGTGCAAGATTTTTTTTTGAATGCAAGGTTGATATGCAAGAGTAAATAAGAAACCTATTTTTTGTTGTTTTTTTATTATATTTTTTTTGTTTTTCATACCTCCTATTTTGCAACAAAATTTACAAGAATTTTATAAGTATTATACAAATGTTATACAATATACATGTATTTAAAAAATCAAGTTTTACCCACCCCGTAATTATTGCATAACATATACAAAAATACGCGAAAGTACGAGCTATGGGTAAAGTATATATGTAATATATACACGCCCCCCTATACTTAGTGTGTGCTATGTCCTCAGAGCACGAGAAGCGAGGAAAAAGAATAGCTCGGGCTAAGCGTAGGAGAGCTAATATAAAAGAGTATAGAAGTCATTCCGCCCCCCTATACTTATGCTCTTGCAACCTAAGTGTAGAAGAAGATCAAAAATGAGGCGGACGAGGTAAAGAGGAGAAATGGATGAGTATATATACATGGCGGGCATCAGTCCCCCCTATACTTAGGCTCGGGTCAGCCTAAGTCTAGGAATGAAGTGGATGTGAGAACCGATGAGATCTTGAGGATGTACAACGAATGGTGAATAGACTTGGGTCACTCTCTCCCCTATACTTAGGATCTGGTCATCCTAGGTATAAAAATGAAACAATATGGAGCCGGGGCTAGTGATTCGTGTCACGGGGGGAGGGAGAGATAGAAAATATGTACATGAAGGGGTGAGAATGTACATACAGATTATGATCTGAATCTTTTTGATGTTGTTGATGGCGAGAGATTAATGTTGCAAGGCTTCATGCGTGGCTATATGTGTGTCTTCTGAGTTTGCCTCACGCATGAAAACAATCTCCTTAACACGGACTAATTGTTCATTAGGTTCGACAAAGTGTTTTAGCAGTTGTAATTAACTAGGGATGTTTGTGCACTATCTGTAAGATCTGAGATCTCTACACATCCACTGGCATGCACTGCATGGACTATGAATGGACCTGTCCACTTGGATTTAAGCTTCCCTCGGAAAACCTTCAGCCTTGCAATGAACAACCATACCTTTTGTCCATGAACAAAGGTCTTTCGTCTGATAAATCTATCGTGTCATGGCTTTACCTTGTCCATGTACACCAAACTGTTGTCATATGCTCGGTTTTTGATTTCCACAAGTTCATTCAGATCCATCTCTCTCTGTTTCTGCCCTAGGTGTGTATTCCAATTGACCTTCTTGATTGCCCATTCTGATTTATGCACTGACTCTGCGGGCAAGTAGCATAGCTTCCCAAATACCATTCTGAATGGGGAGGTTCCTAATGGTGTCTTGTAAGTTGTCCTGTAAGCCCAAAGGACTTGGTCCAAGATCTGAGACCAGTCCTTCCTGTATGGGCAACAAGCTTCTGCAATATGCTCTTAACCTCCCTATTGGACACATCTGTCATACCATTGGTCTGTGGGTGGTAAGGACTAGCGACACGGTGCTCGATGCCGTAATCCTTCACAAGTTTCTTTACATCTCTGTTCACAAAATGGTTACCTCCATCGGATATCAATACTTTGGGGATCCCGAACCTAAAAATGATGTGATCTCTGATAAGTTTACAGACAATCCTGTTGTCTGCGGCTCGGGTCGGGATAGCTTCCACCCACCTAGACAGATAGTCTACTGCAAGAAGGATGTACTCGAAACCATGTCTAACCGAGAATGGTCCCATGAAGTCGATGCCCCATGCGTCAAAGACATTACAAATGATGACAGACTGCATTGGCATCTCATCCTTGGAACCAACGGTTCCTCCCAATCGCTGGCATACTGGGCACGACTTCACAAAGGTGAGAGCATCGTGAAATAGAGTCGGCCAGTATAAGCCACATTGTAATACCTTCCATGCGGTCCTCTTCCCAGAGTGGTGTCCTCCTGCCTCCAGAATATGACAGAAAGTAAGGACAATCCGGTATTCCTTCTGAAGAATACACCTCCCCAGACACAATCTGGTCCATCAAAGAAAAAGATCGGATCCTCCCAATGGTAACGTCTTGCATCCGACTTAAGTCGATCTATGTTGTCTTGGGCCAATCTTCGGGACCTTTCTTAGAGACACGATAGTTCACTATATTGGTGTACCATGGGAGTGAGTCGATAACAAAACTCGACTCGTCTGGAAAGGAATCTCGAATAGGTGTATTATTAGAAGTATCAAGAATTTCAAGACGGGAGAGGTGATCAGCCACCAGGTTTCTCTGATGTCTAAGTCAAATTCCTGGATAAGTAAAATCCACCTAAGAAGACGTGCCTTCGCGTCCTTTTCCATTAAGTACTGTGGTGAAGTATGATCTGTGAACACAATCGCCTTAGATCCAATGAGATGAGATCTGAACTTATCTAAGGTAAACACTACCGCAAGCATCTCTTTTTCGGTAACCGCATAGTTATGTTGGGCAAGATCAAGCACTTTGCTTGCGTAGTGTATAGCAAACGGGACACTGTCCCACCTTTGTCCTTACACAGCACCAACAGCAAAATCCGAGGCGTCCATCATGATCTCGAAAGGAAGAGACCAATCTGGGGCTTGTAGAATCAGGGTGTCCACGGTCATCCCTTGAAGTTGCTTAAAGGCATCAAGACATATGTGATCTATAATAAACTCCACGTCTTTGCCTAGAAGCTCAGTTAGCGGTCGGGCGGTCTTCGAAAAATCTTTGATAAATCTCCTGTAAAATCTAACATGCCCGAGGAATAATCGCAACTGCTTTACATTGGTTAGTGGCTGGAGTCGTTTGATCACGTCCACCTTGGCAGGGTCAACCTCCATTCCTCTTGGAGATGACATGCCCCAACACAATGCCCTCCGTCACCATGAAGTGATTTTTCTCCCAGGAGAGCACCAGATTGACCGCACAACATCTTTTGAGGACTCGGTTCAAATTTTTAAGCCAGGAATTGAAGGAATCACCGTGAACCAAGAAGTCATCCATGAAGACTTCTATGAATTCACCGACCATCTCGACGAATACTGCAAACATGCACCTTTAAAACGTACCGGGAGCGTTGCATAACCTAAAGGGCATGCGCCTGAAAGCATACGTACCAAAGGGGCATGTGAATGTGGTTTTCGCCTGGTCCTCAGGAGCGATAGCTACTTGATTGTAGCTCGAGAACCCATCTAAGAAGCAGAAGAATTTTTTTCCCGCTAATCTTTCAAAGATCTGATCGATGAATGGTAGGGGAAAATGATCCTTCTTCGTCGCGGCATTCAAGCATCTGTAATCCACACAGACATGCCACGACGTGGGTACTCGTATCACGATCTCCTCTCCGTCCTCATTGGTAGTCGTTTGAATTTCCGAATTTTTCGGAACAACATGAATAGGTGACACCCACTTGGAATCAAAGATGGGATAAATAAAACTCGTTTTGCACCATTTCTCAATTTCTTTCTTCACTACCACTCGTAAACTTGGATTCAATCTGCGTTGGAATCCACGAGAGGGCTTAGCTTCATTCTCAAGATAGACATGGTGCGAGCAGAGAGCGGGATTTATCCCGTAGAGATCGGAGATGCTCCAACCTATTGCCTTGTGGTTTTTCTCCAGGATCTCTAGCAAGCGAGATTCCTGCTCCTCGATCAATCGCGAGCTAATGATGACCGGAAACTTCCTCTCTTTTCCCGCAAGGAAGGCATATTTCAAGGTTGTGGGTAAGGGTTTGAGCTCAAGTAAAGTGTGGTCATCGAGAAAATCTGGCTCAATCAATTCTGGCTCTGTGCTAGTAGTGGTTGGATCTGTCTCTGAAGTAACTGCCACCAACTGATTCAGCTCTGGAGTCGGATCATCAAAAGTATCCAAGCAATCGGCGAAAGCCACGTCCGACTCATCATCCTCGTCTTCTGATTGTCCTAAAGAGGGAAGGACTGACAGGCCCAGCTGGGCCTTTGTGTCATCGAAGATGTAGAGGAATGCACTCTGTAGGATCTGCGCTGTGTTCGCTCCTAATGATCTTGCAAAGTGTCTCATGTACAAGATTCTCTCCAGCGGAGAGGGACTCATCGGTACAAGCTGGGTCCTGTCTCCATGGCCCAACGGTGTCTACATGAACACAATATGCGTCTGATGAAGTGTACTCGGTGCTAGATTCGGAGTCTGGCCTCTACCACCTTGTTTGCTTCATCTCAAGTTCCTCATCTCCGCCTGTAGTTTGGAACTGAATTTTCCCGATCTTATAATCAAATAAGGCCCATGTTGTTCTAAAGATGGGCCTTCTAAGAATGATCTGGGAATCTCTCAAATTTCAAGGGATCTCCGTATCAAAGACTGTAATGTCCACCATGTAATCCCGACCCTCGACATTTATGATAATGTTCCTCAATTCTCCCTTGGACCTCTTAGTGGATTTGTCTGCAAACTGGAGCAGAGCTCTTGATTGTCTAAGGGGTCCTAGAGTTAACTGATCATAGAGGGTCGTTGGCATCAGATTGATTGAAGATCCAATATCTAAGAGAGTGCGTACAAACGCAGTGTCATCGACATGACTCACTACATAATGGGCACACATGTCCCTTCGCTTCCTTGAAAACGTATTCTTGATGGTGCGAGCAGTGGCTACGTAAAAAGCGCGCTTCTCAACACGGTTTCTGGTTTTCCTACTGACCTTAGTAGGTGTGCATCTCACCTTAAGGTACTTCTGAAAATGCAGGTGTCATATCCACATGCTTATCTGTTGGAGTATTTGTTATCCATTTACCCCATCCATATGTTTAGTCCCACATTGTCCAGCGGTGGGACTTGGAGGCTCTGGGGAGGCTATATAAGGAGCCCCAGGCCTCCTGTAACAGATGAGAAAGTGCAATGCATAACACGCCCCTTTGCGGGCTTCTCCTGTGGTTTCATCCCGCTCCTCTCGGAGTAGGGTTCTACGTAAATCCCGTTTTTCTTATTGTTCTTTATCTTTTCCATGTTTTCGTTTCCGCTTCCTATTTTCTAACATAGTATCAGAGCGGGTTCGATTCTCGAGGATTTCGTGTTCTTTATTTATTCGAGATTCGATTGTTGTTTATTCCTGAAGATTATTTTATTGAAGATTATTATTGGTCAAAAGATCTTATTTCAGGGTTTTCTGAAACCCTAGATTTGTTCAGATCTGCTCTCCAGGCCTTGCGCCATCTTCCAGCCGCTAAAAAAAATATTGCAGCGTTCATCCCTATTCCTACCACTGCTCCAGGCTGGCCCACCCGGTTCTTCTTACAGGCTGATGGCGTGTGCGATCCTCCTTTCGCCTCGCACAGATCCTTCCAGGCGCATCTTCAAACACCTCCATACTAGCGGGCCTCCCCTTCGCACCGGGCCTCTGGCGGCTCCCTCCATTCTCCAGGCGGCGCAAGGCCACATCCCCTCACGCAGCAGCACTGTCCTCTCACGCAGGAGGCGCGAGAACTCGTCCAGCAGAGCCCCAGTCACCCTTTGCGCAGGGTAAAGGAGGCGATATCCCATTGGAGAGCCCCGGGCGTTCTTAGCCCAGCGGCATCACGTGCACATAGCCCATTCGCACATCACGCGCACATAGCCCAGGGCACATCTTTGGTGCGGTGAACCCTAGCCGCATATGGTGGCATCCAGGCCAGCAGCCCCCTCCTAAAGGCGTTGCTCCTCATCCTCCTGTAGAGCTCGGGCGGCATCACCTTCCGCCCCTCCTTCAACAGGCGCGACTCTCAGCAGCACCACCACACATCGCGCCTCCAGGCTATGCGGCGCTCCTCCATGCCTCGCGTGCAGGCGTTTCTCTTCGGTAGCGGCTGGTGCGAGCCCCCCTACCCATCCGCCATCATCAGCGGCGGCAAGAAACCCCAACAGGGGGGGCGGCAGGCGTTAAAGGAGAGGGTCCCCCCGTGAAAACCCTAAGAATAAGCGTTATGTTTAAAAAAAATTATCTGATTGAAAGAAAAGCAAGGGGTCTGATTGAAAGAAAAGGAGGGGGCCTGCAGGGAAAAAAATGTGTATTGATATGGGCCAATGGTTCAAAAGAAAATGATAGAGGCCCATTGAAAAGAAAAAGGGGGGCAGGCTCAAGTGAGCCGTATGCCAAGATATAAAAAAGAAAAAAGAAAAAGAAAAGGCGCGGACATCTCAAACGCCGTACGCAAATTGTAAAAAAAAGGATGAAAAGAGCGTCAAAAAAAAAGGATGAAAAGCCGAAAAAAATGTTAACGGCTTAAAAAATGTTCCAAAAAAATGTGGCGGCTTATAAAAAAAAGAATGATGAAAAGCCGCAAGGAAATTTTCGAGAATTATTCATCTTTCCCAGTTTGTTTTGTCTTCTCCCAACTGTCGATGTCTTCATTCCGACCAGTATGGGAGAAAGGGGCAGTGTTGTGTAGAGTCACAGGTCGTCTACCATATCCAGATTTTTCAGTCCAGATTGCAAGACCAGCCATATTTTTCAGACTCTACAAATTTTCAGATTCTTCATGCGCAAGATTCAGACTTGACATTCAGATTTCGAGTCCACAGGTGTGATGCGCAGTTGTTCAGACTCGACAGATTGGTCAGAGTCCAAATTCGAGGCACTTCATGATGAGGCCCATTTTCGAGATCTCCAGAGAGAGACTCATTTTCAGACACGCACATGGATGCGGTCATTTTTCAGATGAGCACATGTTTGCCATCAGTCCAGAGGTCCCCATCCTTTCTTGTTTTGTAGGCCAGAGTTTTCATGTGAGCCATAGGGACTCCAGAGTAGAGGACCATTCCCCATGCCATATTGGCGAGGGTTTTCATGTGGTATCATAGGTACACCAAATTAGTGCACCATTCTCTGAGCCAGATGGGAGAGACACGGTTCTCCGACGAGGAGACTTATTCAGACTCCATTCTTTAGCGATCGTGGACTCCGACGAGGATTGCACAGCCACGGCCTTTTCAGTTCGGCCCTTTTCAGAGATGGAGCAGTTGTCCACATTATTGTAGCGGACCAGAGTACTCCGACGAGGTGACTCACTTTACAGTTGCAGTGACTCTGACATGCGCAGTTCAGAGCACATGCTCTCCGACGAGGAGATTCAGAAGACTCACACTCCAGCTCGTTCGTCCTCCTCACCTGTACGGCATGAGAAGCAACGTCCTCCACTGCAGCAATGTGCGCGTTGGGTTGATATTGTCTGTAGTATCCTGTAGCGTTGAGTTGAGTTTCTTTATGTTTGTCCAAGCTGAGCATTGCATGCTCCAGCTTGAGGGGGAGTGTTGGAGTATTTGTTATGTGCGCCTATTAGGTTGTAGGAGGGTAAATGGATCCCTCCGGGATCCATTTACCTCATCCATATGTTTAGTCCCACATTGTCGAGTGGTGGGACTTGGAGGCTCTATGGAGGCTATATAAGGAGCCCCAGGCCTCCTGTAACAGATGAGAAAGTGCAATGCATAACACGCCCCTTTGAGGGCTTCTCCCATGGTTTCATCCCGCTCCTCTCGGAGTAGGGTTCCACGTAAATCCCGTTGTTCTTATAGTTCTTTATCTTTTCCACGTTTTCGTTTCTGCTTCCTATTTTCTAACATTATCAAAGGGGATTGTGACCTTGATATATTGATTGCAAGACTCAACCATCCCAGGGTCATCTTTTTGGATTTTTTTGGATTTTTTCTTTCCACCCTTAAGGGTACGGGGGAAAGGGATTATTGATGACAACTCAGATTCTGAAACCAAAATGCTTCCGTTCATGATAGAAGAAAAGAGTCTTCGATATATCTCATAGAAAAACCCTAGGCTCTCTTATATAGGGAGAGGCCTTAAGGGTAAATTACAGAGACGTCTAAATAAAAGAGAGAAATAGTAACAAGTTACATAAACAATTATTAATTCTCGAAACTATCTCTATACTCCCCCTCAAGGTGGAGCATAGATGTCGATCATGCTCAGCTTGGATGAACATCTCTGAAAAGGTCCTCTGAGCAATGGCTTGGTGAATACATCGGCAGTTTGATCTCCTGAGCTAACATGTGCAGTGGATATCAATCCTCTCTGGATCAGGTCCCTGGTGTAATGGCAGTCAACCTCAATATGCTTGGTCCTCTCATGAAAAGCTGGATTGTTGGCAATGAACAATGCTGCCTGATTGTCACACTGAAGCTTCATAGGTAGATGTACAGCTACATGTAGATCTTCTGATACGGAGCGAACCCACATCATTTCCGTGCTGGCTTGAGCCATTGCCCTGTATTCGGATTCCGCACTGGACCTTGCCACCACAGTTTGTTTCTTGCTTTTCCAAGAAACCAGAGAGCCTCCAACAAAAACTGCAAACCCTGAGGTTGATTTTCTATCCTTAGGGCATCCTGCATAATCTGCATCTGCATACGCTGAGATGGATAAGTCTGTGCCCTTTCTGAATAGCAGCCCTAACCCTGGAGAAGACTTCAGATACCTCAGTATCAAGTGTATAGCATCCATGTGAACCTGTCTTGGCTGCTCCATAAACTGACTCACCCGGCTAACTGCAAATGCAATGTCTGGACGGGTTATGGTAATGTAGAGGAGTTTTCCCACCATCTCTCTGTATCTCCTCTTATCTACTTCATCAGTATCACCATCATACAACTTCATGCTGGGGTCCATGGGGATGCTTGATGGTTTGCACCCATCCATACCAGTCTCAACCAGGAAGTCTGTAATATACTTCCGTTGTGTCATCACCAAACCATGTGCATTCCTTGCAAATTCCAACCCCAGAATATATCTTAGGGTTCCAAGATCCTTTGTAACAAACTGACGATCTAGGAATGCCTTCGCCCTCGCTATGCCCTGAACATCATCTCCTCTAACAAGAATATCATCCACATAGACCATTATGACAGCCGTACCTGCCGAGGACTTCTGGACAAACAACGAGTGATCAGCATTGGACCTCTTGAATCCCTGGTGCTCAATTAAATTGGACAGCTTCTGGAACCACGCTCGTAGACTCTGTTTGAGGCCATATATCGCCTTGTGAAGTCTACATACCATATGCTTCTCCCCCCTCAGCAGTAAACCCGGGTGGCTGTTGCATGTAGACTTCCTCATGTAAGTCCCCGTACAGAAAGGCATACTTGACATCTAGCTGAGAAATGCTCCAATCACGAACCACTGCAACAGATAGGAGAATACGGAGAGTCGAGTGTCTCGCCACTGGAGAGAATGTATCCATATAATCGACGCCATATGTTTGTATAAATCCACGGGCGACCAAGCGTGCTTTATACCTATCCAACACGCCATCTGCATGATATTTGACTGTGAAGACCCATTTGCAGCTCACAACTGATGCATCAGAAGGTGCAGGGACCAAAGACCATGTGCCACGGGACTGCAAGGCCCTCATTTCTTCTTCCATAGCTAATCTCCAGCACTCACTCTTCAAGGCTTCCTGGTATGTCCGTGGTATGTCCATGGAAGACAATGCTGTGGCAAACTTCTGAAAGTCACCTGTGAGTCGGTGGAAGGAAACCTGTGAAGCAAATGGATAGGATGCACATTGTCGTCTCTGTTTCCGAATAGCAATCGGAACATCAAGATCATCATCTGGGTCCACCTGTAACGAGGCATCCTGCATATGTACCGAACCTGACCCATCAGTAGAAACATCGTCTGAACATACCTGAGGCGTAGTGATTGGCTGATCTGTCGTCTGAGCAGGACCTGACCGACGCGTATAATGGTTAAGAAATGGTGATATGATTCGTTGTGGAATGGGTGGAGGTGGAGGTGGTGGTGGCGGTGGTGCTGGCATAGGAACTGACAGAGGAGACGACTCAGGTGAACTCCAAGTAGGTGGTGGTGGAACATAAATATCATCAGTGGTGGTGGATGGTACCATTCTGTCCCCAGCTGGCGAGAAATACATAACCGACTCGAAGAAAGTGACATCCGCACTAACAAAGTACCTGTTGGTTGTAGGTTCATAACACCGGTATCCCTTCTGGGTTCTGGAATAACCAACAAAAACGCACTTGACTGCTCTTGGAGATAGCTTGTCAAGGCCAGGAGATAGACGATGGACAAACGCCACAGCACCAAAGACACGTGGTGGAAGTGAGAATAGCTCCTTGTCTGGAAAAATAAGAGAGATGGGTATCTTCTCTCCAAGGACAGAGGACGGCATTCTGTTAACTAGATAGCATGCAGTAAGGACAGCATCCCCCCAGAAAGAAATAGGAGCACAACTTTGAATCAACAAGGTACGAGTAATATCCAAGAGACGGCGATGCTTTCTTTCCGCCACACCATTTTGTTGGGATGTATATGCGCAGGTGGTTTGGTGAATAATACCCTTCGATGAAAGAAATTGAGAAAGAGAACGTGTACAAAATTCCAGGGCATTATCAGTCCGAACATATTTGACTGACGAAGAGAAAACATTCTGCACTTCATTAATCAAATTTTTGATAACATCTCCTGCTTCAGATTTATTCTTCAAAAGAAATACCCAAGAGACACGAGAAAAATCATCTACTACCACAAGATAAAATCTGCGTCCCTGATGATCGGGAACACGACTCGGACCCCATATATCTATATGTAACAACTCAAAAGGGGAGCTACTGCTCCGACTCTGACAACTTGGAAAGCTCGACCTATGATGCTTTCCCAACTGACATGTTTCACAGCGAAACGACAAACTTGGAGAGATCTGGGGCAGAAGATGGCGCATTTTCTGGACCGGAAGGTGACCAAATCGAAGATGCCAAATGTAAGGAGAGACTGGTCCAGCGGAGTGAGAGGAGACACCAGCATAGGATTCCCGAACCAGCCGATATAAACCATTCTGCTCAGAGCCACAGCCAATCACCTTGCCCGTGAGTATGTCCTGAAAAATGAGAGAAGACGGGTCAAATATAACACGACAAGTCAAATCCTTTGTAATCTGACTAATAGACAGCAAATTCAGTGAGAACTCAGGGGCATGTAAAACATTCTGTAGCTGCATAGTGGAGGATAAGAAAACCTCCCCTTGGCCAACAAGGGGTGAGTGGGTACCATCTGCTATCTGTACTGAGCGGCCGGGAGGAATATCCCTGTAGGCCTGTAATCTTCCTCTATCTCGACAAAGATGATGTGTGGCTCCGGAATTTATAACCCAGTCAGATATATCATGAGAAGGTATGAGTGCTGACGATCTACCTGAGCTACTGGCTGCGGCGGATGAACTGGCAGAGGTTGTGGCAGCGATATCTGAAGAGCCACCAGATGAATCACCAGAAGAATGTGGCATAATATCGCGGAGACGGGCCACAAGTTCGTCAAATCTATGATCTGCAGTACACGGTAATGGAGACTGTGAATGCTCTGCAACCCGTGCCGATGCTGGGAACCCATGCTTTGAGTAGCATGTCTCCTCCGAGTGTCCAGTTATGTGATAATACGAGCACATCTGACTGAATCGACCCCCTCTTCCTTAAGGTCCACGGCCACGTCCACGACCACGTCCATAAGGCGGTCCACCTCTCCCACGCGAAGCTGCCATCGCAGATGGGGGTGGAGTAGAAGAGCTGGATGAAACTGTAATGCGACTGAGCCTTCTGTAGACATCCTCCACTGGAGGAATTACTGCATCTGCTAGAATCTGTGACCGTGCAGCATCATACTCAGGATCGAGAACAGCAAGTAGAACGCCCACCATGGTGGCGTTCCGAAACGTCTTCTGCTGCTCCGGAGTAGCAGTGAGAGGAATGGTACTGTATAGCTTCTCGAACATCCCTCTCAGGGATGTGTATAGAGAATGGAGAGGTTTGCCGGCCTGCTTCATCGTAAAAATGTCATGTTGAAGCTGCAACATCTTTGTCTCATTTCGCACCTGCGAATACTTAGCAGCAAGGATGTCCCACATCGCCTTAGCAGTGGGCTGATGGAGGACATCGTTAGCTATCTCCATCGTCAACGTACCAGACAACCAGACTTTCACGTAAGCGTCATCAGCCTCCCATGAGGCATAGATCCCTGTCTTCTCCGCAGGCTCATCCTCGGTAAGAATATGTTTCTTACCATTTGATTTCATGAGGCTCATGAACTGCATAGCCCATAGCTCATAGTTAGACCCGTCCATCTTCACTATTGGCGCAGGACCTTTGAATGCGCCGGTGGAGGGCAAATCGACTTTCGATTCTGACATGATGCTGCTCGAAGAAGACGAAGGGAAAATAGATACGGTGATGAACGTCTACACCAACTGCATCGGATTTGAGTACGTGTGTAGACTTTTACGCACTCAAATCCATAAATCGGAGGAAGAGGGGTCTAGGGCACGCCTCCAAGGAAGCTTACAGCCCTTGAATCGCCTCGAGAACGCCGCCTATGGACTGTTGGAGGCCACAGGGGGGCATACGGCGGCAGATGGGGGGCGGCTGGGGCCCGGTGGAGCGGCTGGGGACGGCCGGGGGGCAGCTGGAGGCGGCAGGCGCCCGCTGGGGGGGCGGGGGCCGCTGGTGGATGGGTGCCGCTGGGGGGGCGGCTGGAGGCGGCAGGCGGCCGCTGGGGAGGGGCGGCGGGGGCCGCTGGCGGCTGGGAGCCGCTGGGGGGGCGGCTGGGGGCGTTGTGGGGCCTTCTGCGGCGATGAAAGCCGCTGGCAGCGGCTAGAAGAGAGAGAAGAAGGAGGGGCGGCGGGTGGGGAAGGGAGGGGCGACGGGTGGAGAGCCCTAAGGCGGCTCTGATACCATGATAGAAGAAAAGAGTCTTCGATATATCTCATAGAAAAACCCTAGGCTCTCTTATATAGGGAGAGGCCTTAAGGGTAAATTATAGAGGCGTCTAAATAAAAGAGAGAAATAGTAACAAGTTACATAAACAATTATTAATTCTCGAAACTATCTCTACAGTTCAAACGGAAAACTGAGTTCTATACAGGACTAGGACTCTGACTCTGACTCTGACACTAACTGGAAAGAAATTCATGTAGCGAAACAGATGATGCATCTACTGCTACTCATGGTGCGTCCTCCTCAGATGGAGGTGCGGGCTCTTCATCAGGATCGCATGATTCATTGTCGGTGCTCCTCTCCTTCTTGCCTTGGTGTTTTGAGGACTTTGAAATCCTCTTATTCCGATGATGTCGGTGATGGTGGTGGGGATGCTGCTCCTCTGCCTCCAAGTACTCCTCAGGTAGAGACTTGGTGGCATCTTCCTCATGTACCCATGCCCAATCAGGTATGGTCACGGTCCTTCCGCTCCTGAGGGACATATGATTAACATTATCGTATAAAAGGATCTCATGTTCGGATAGAAAGTAATTTGAATAATATACTTGATCTCGTGGTCGATGCTGACCCTGATTTAGGCTATTTGGGTTGTCCTGAATCTGGGCGGGAATTGGGATCTTTGGTGTCATCTGTTGATCCTGGTGGCGTGAGACATGGTTCAGATCTGTTCTTATATCAAGGTAATCGTTCTGTATCTGCTGAACCCTATCAGTCAAAGTCTGGATGGCCAAGGAGAGGGACTCCAACTCACTAGTAGGCGGGGCTTGCTGCTGCAGACTAGAGGATGAGTGATTCTTATGTTTATATTGGCCATGCTGGCCTTATCGGTACTGCTGCGGGTGGGATGGTACGGTGTAAGATGGTGGAAGGCCCTGCTGGCCCGAGTGGAATGTGCACTGCTGATGATGCTGCTGAGGCTGGTATCCTTATCCTGGTCAGGACTGTACAAAGTGTGGTGTGGAGACGAAGCTGGTTTCCTGATAAGCTAGGGAAGTTCGGTGTGGTTGACCATTCCCTATCTTTGACTCTCTGCCGACGGGGTCATGGTTGTACCACAGCCCATTGATCTCAAACACCTGTGGAGGCTCCTCGTAGACTGACTCCACCTGTGGGGGTGTGTGCTGCTCCTGTTGAGTGTACTGCTGCTCCTCAACTCAGCTGCTCTGAGGCCCCCGTACTTGCTCATATACTAGATGAACTCGATGTACAGGTACAAGTGGTGCAGAAGGGGCAGGCAGTCGTATCTTGGCTACATTCTCAGTCAATTTTTCCACTTGTTTTGGTAATCGTGAAAGCGCCTCAAGGTCAATGACCCTCTTGTGGATCTCTTATACCATGGTGAGCTTGTCAGCTATTATCCCCATGCTAGGGATTAGGTCATCTGTCAGATCCGCTACAGTCCTCCTAGGTGTCACATTAGATAGGCTTGAGAAAGACACCTGATAGGTCCTGGTAGCCTGAGATCTGCCTGTTTCTGCCATCAACTCTAGGATCTTCCATACGGCATCTTCGTTCTTATTCAGATAGCTACATTCACAGGCTGCACTCACTAACCCCTGCATTTCCGGGGTCATACCACAGAACAAAGTCTGAACTAAGATTGCCTTGGTAATGCTATGGCAAGGGCATTTTTATGTCAAGTCATTGAATCTATCCCAGGCTTCATGGAATGGTTCGTGGGGACCCTAGGAAAAGCTAGCCATCTTCGTCCTCATCTGGTTAGTCCTACTGAGTGGGTAGAACTTCTTCAAAAATAAATCTTTGAATTGCCACCATGTCGTACATCTAACCCTAAGATTCTTCAGCCAATGGGCAGCCATATCTCCTAAGGCAAACGGGATAGTCTTCAATCGGATGTAAGCTTGTCCAATCTTAAGATGGCTAAGGTTGTTACACACCAACTCGAAGTCTCTCAAGAAAGCATATGGTTCTTCTGTTGCATTTCCATTGAACTTCGGTAGCAGACCAAGGAAATGGGGCTTCATCTCAAATGCCTCTGCGGGTACCTCAGGTACGAGCCAATTATGCATCTCATTATCGGCTGGGTTGTAGGCATCTACCATCGATCTATCTATTCCACCCGCCTCAATCACCTGTCCCATCCTAACCATAAGATATGCATTCAGCTGCTCAGCTCCAGCTAAACGGGCAAGGACTTGATGCATAGGATCATCTCTGTGTTCCTCTTCATCTGGATTTCTCTTAGGCATCTTGATCTCGGGTTCATCCTCTTCACCTGAATAGATAATGTGGTCTAGGTTAGAGGATTTCCACGGTGAGATGATAGGAGAGAAAAGGGATGCTTTGAAAGATCCCAGACTCAAGAGGGTCATGAGCTCGGGTTTGCCCAAGTTGCGCTTGGGCCGATGAAGACGCACTTCTGAGGGGTTCAATGAGAGATTTGTGAATCTGGAGTAAATATCCCCCCAGTCAGTCATCTTCGCTGGCAAAAAGAATCGGGAGCACAAGTGTAAAGATAGGATTTGACTCCTACCTGAAGCAAGCTATTGAATCACAAATCCTGAGTTCACACTCAACACGGTGAAGGACCCAAAGCCGGATCTGATTAATCTGGTTGATTTTAAGTGTGATTTTCAAGCAAAATAGCAAGGATTACGTGGCCTAAAGGGAAGTCGGCTCAAAGCCGGATGTGTCTCCCATGTTTAACCTATCGCCTAAGATACCAATACTGTTCCTCTCTTCGCTCTTATCGCCAGTCGAGGAAGTTCAAGGACCTGTCCCTATCGATCTACAGAAGTAGGCGGAGGATGACCAGGCTTATAAATTCACCCCGGAGGGTTACTAGCAACTTGTCGCGGTGCACCGCTATTTTGCCCCTATCTACCTGTCGAAGCAGGCGGAGGCTACTTGGTGCTGGTCAGTCGAACCTCAAATAGTTCAGCCTGTGATATTTGCTAGGATCGAGGTATGTGATATGGAAGGCGGGGATTTTGGCTCTATCTTAGCGTGTGCATACACACTCTGTACCCTCACTCAGCCTGAAATCAAGGTCGGGGTTATTCTCCCGCAAACAGAATTTCCAATTTTATGTTGATTTTTTTAGTCAATTTGTTTAGCATTCCCGATTAAGTTAGATGACCACTTGATTAGTCCAAAACACAAGGCACGCTTATCGTCCAGTCTCAAGTTCCTTTAATCCTAAGTTATAAAATCAAGGGTGAAGGAGTCGAGAAAAGCCGATGCAAAGAGAAATCAAAAAGAATTAACAAAAGGGGTTAAATCAAAAAATGGTCAACACGAAAGTTGCTCGCCTCGACGAGTCTACAACTTTCGTGAAGGACCGAAAATCAAATAAAATCATATGTACAAAGTGCATTTTTGGGTGGTATTTAATAGGTATAAAATACCACATTTTTGCTTTTTCCATTTTTTTATCATTTTTAAATAAGAGAAAAATTAAAATAAAAATAAAAAAATATGAAAGAAATATTTACAACTTAATCTATTTTTTTAGATTTTTAATAATCAAGAAAATAAAAAGATAAAATGAAGGGCAATTTAGTCAATATGTACAATATACAATAGGGGCCCAAAACCCAAGTTTCACATACGATCTCTGATATTTATGAAATTAGTCTTGTTTTGAAGGTCTTTGAATGTATATTACTTTAAAAGTGAGAAGACCTGAATCGGACACTATATGAGAGAGATATGCACATTTTAAGGTTCATAGTCTCAAACTTGGATTTGGGTTTTATTGGATAATTTTACACGTTAGTATTTTTTATATTTTTCCTTTATTATTGTTAATAATATATACACTATAGAGTTGATTTTATTGGATTTGGAGTATACATAAAATAGATAAAAATAGGTGAATTTAGCTATATACATATGAATATGTACAAGTGATTTTTGGCTCCTTATTTTCTTTGAAGCCAAGACGAAGGGGAAACACTAAGAGGTGTTCGCCCCAAGATTGCATTAAAAACTCAAAGATGAAGATTTTTGGCTCCTTATTTAATGCGAAAATGCAAGCTAAAATGCAGAAATTATTTACAAGTGCATGAATGATAATAATGCAGAATAAATAGAGATATGCAGCTAATTACTCGGGAACAAAGCTCTATTTTCAACTTTTAGAGTGATGAATCACATATTCATCACTCCACAAAAATAATATGTTATCATGTTCATTCACTTATTTGTTTGATATATGATATAGTTGTGCATTGTGTTTATACATAATATCTAATGTAATATAAAGCCAATATGCTGAATGCATGTTCGTTACGTCAATAGTTGTTATGTTTCGAATTTCATCGTTTCATTTCCAATACCTCTCCGCAATCAAAAGTCAGCAGTCAATACTCAACATTGTCAACAGCAATATGTGCGATATAATGTAACCGGTGTGCTAAATACACATCATTCTTGCATATAGTTGAGTATTTAATGTTATTTATATTTCAAGAACTAAGATGATATGAATTGCGAGAAAAATCATTTTTGCTCTATTTTTGAGATTGCCACCGATATCGTCGATATATCCTCGATATATCCCTTTTTGAGCCAACCGTTACGATATCGATATCGATATTTTGAACCTTGACCAAAGGTGTACAAATGCAAAGATTTATGTACCAATGCAACAACGGACTTTTGGCATACAAATTTTGAAGTGTAGAATCCATGCATGAATCCTTTGTACAACACACTATATGGTATGTTATTACAGTGATTCAAAATAAATGGCATGCACGAGTCTTAGGTCTTTACAAGATCCACTTGAACTATGATGTAGGTTTCATTTATCGTCACAAATTTCTCACAGACTCTTAGATTAAATTAACATGTTTTGTTTTTGCAAATATGTTAGTAACAATGATTCATATTTCATTGGGTTGTTCCCAACTAGGGACGCATTGCATTGCCCGAATGCAATGAGAAGTTGGTTGGACTGCTACATCAATGCCTGAATGTAGTTCAAAATTTACAAGGGTTCTCGCATGAGGAATGCATGCGACGATATAACTGTGTTTTGTCGCATTGCCACCCGATGCAGTCCAATATTTGTAATGGTTCTCACATGATGGATGCATGTGAGTAACGAACTTAGTCCAGAAGAGATCGTAAAATAAGTTAGGAATATGTAGTTGGAATATGGGCACTTTGACCAGTAAATCGATGGAGATGGAATATACAATGGAAAGAAGGAAGATTCGGATATTATGTCTCCAAGAGACAAAATGAGTCGAAGAGAAAGCAAGGGATACCGAGAAGACATGCTTTAAATTATGGTATCCATGTAAAGAGAAGAGTAGAAATGGCGTTGGAGTGATTGTTCATAAGGATTTGAAGGATGGTGTAGTGGAGTCGTGGAGGTGCAAAGATTTGGGGATCATATTATTTTGCTAAAATTGTTACTTGAAGGAGAAATCATGAATAACATCTTAGTTTATGCACCATTGGTTTAGAGGAAATGGTTAAACAAGAATTCTGCGAAGATTTGGATAAGATTATGCGAGGAATCACACACACAGAGATAATTTGCATTAGTAAAGATTTCAATGGACATGTGGGAAAGAATGCGTCAGGGTATGCAAGTGTTCGTGGGGGGCATGGCTTCATAATTATAAATGAAGCGGAAAAAAACCATTGTGGATTTTGTAACGGCTTATGACTTTTTCATAGCAAGCACTCTCTTCAAGAAGAGGGTGGAGCATTTGATTACTTATACAAGTAACTCAACTAATGCACAGATAAATTATTTTAGGATAAGGAGAAGAGATTGGTCGTGCCACACAGACTGCAAAGTAATCCCAGGAGAGAGCTTGACATCTCATCATCGATTGCTAGTCATGAATGTGCAAATAAAATGGTTGGAAAAAAAAGATGGCTCCCAAGACCATTAGAACTAGGTGGTGGATCATTCAATTGAAGCAAGCAAGCTTCAAGGAGAATGGTTTAGAAGATTTAACTTGGGAATGTAAAGGAAGTGCAAACGAGATGTGGGATGCGGTAGCATCTTGTATCTGAAGGGTAGCAAAAGAGATGCTAGGTGAGTCTAAAAGAGGAGTTCCAGCAAAAAGGAGGCCCGGTGGTGGAGTGAAGGGTTGCAAAAGAAGCCCAAATAAAAAGATCTTGCTTTAAAGCTATGTATAAGGATAAAACAAAGGAAACTATCACAAACTATAAAATAACGAATAATGAAGCAAAGAAGGCTATAAGTGAAGCTAAGAAAAAAGCCTATGAATTTTTGTATTAAAAACTTGTCTCTTAGACGGGCTAGATAGAAATACTTCTCAATGAAACTAATTTTCTCGTAGGACGATAAGGTAGTTGGGTCAGATTCTGGTGCTTTTGTTCATGTATGCAAACTATTGCATCTATTTCAAGAAATCAGAAAGCATGAGAAAGGGGAGATAGCCATCTAGATAGGATCTGATGTAACTGTTGCAATTGTCGCCATCGAGACGTGCATACTATTATTATATAGCGATAAAGTTTTATACTTAGAGAATGTCTTTATGTTCCTGATGTAAGAAACAACTTATTATATGTATCTAAGTTAGCTAGAAATGGATATTCATTCTCATTCTGTAAAAAACTTATCATAAGTCGTTATGGTAAACATATTGCAGATTATATTCTAACTCCTTGTGAACTCTTTGAATTGTGCATTCATGAATGTGTCATGAATGTTACTATCATTAATAAAACTCTAAGAGATCTAGAGAGGATGGAGATCATTTAACTATGATGTGGCATCAAAGGCTCGGTCATTTATCTGTTGATAGGATCACTAGATTAGTAAACGATGGCCAATTAGATTTTCTTGAGGTCCAAAGGTTACCTACCTGTGAATATTGTATTTAAGGTAAAACAAACAAAACATCCTTCCAAAGTAAGGGTACATGATGCAAGGGTATACTTGACATAATACATAGCGATGTATGTAGCCACTTCACTACTGCGACTTGAAATAGATATAGATATTATGACATTTATTAATGACCACTCAGTATATGGGTTTATATTCCTATTACGTCACAAAGTTGAAACCTTTGAAAAGTTCAAAGAATTAATGGCTTTCTCTGAAAACCAAACTAATAAGAAGATTTAACAAAATCGAACTGACCGAGGTAGCGAGCACCTCTCACTCAAATGAATTCAAGGAATACCTTAAAGAGAGAGGAATTGTATCCAATCTCACTCCTCTTGGCACTCCCTAACTAAACGGTGTTGCTGAAAGATGCAACAAGACCATCATGGATATGGTCGGATCAATGATAAGTAAAGCTCATTTACCTCTTGGTTTTTGGAGATATGTAGTAGATACGGTAATATATATCATCAGTCCATGCCAAGAACGTGGATGCAAGTAAGCTGCAATCTCGCACTAGAGAGTGCTACTTCAGTGGGTTTGTAAAGGACAGTATTGGATACCAACTTTATGAGCATGAGACTCAAAAGGTGTATTCGTCTCTAGAGATATGAAATTCTTAGAGGAGAACTTCCCTAGAAGTCAAGACAAGAATAAAGTAAAGGAACTCACATAATTCTTTGAGGATATCGAGATTCCAAACAAGAAACCGAAGAGATATCAAAGATGAAACAATTGTACCTCTTCGAAAGAGTTTGAGGGTGGTTAAAACACCTAAAAGGTATGGATTCCATGTGTCAGAAGACTCTGAGAATAATCAGACTTCATTGATGAAGCACTCAAAAATCATGACAAGGATAGATGGATGTTATGAAGTTTTATATGGACTTCAGGTACAAGAATGGTGTATGGATCCTAGAGGGTCCACCTAAGGGGTTAAAACCCATTGGATGTAAATGGATCTTCAAGATAAAGATGGGACTTGATAGAAAGGTAGAGACCTTCAAGGCACAGCTCGTAGCCAAGAACTATACATAAAGAGTTATGATTTTGTATCATAATGAACCATGTGTATAAGAAGCTTAGTGGGAGAGCAATAGTGTTCATTGTGCTTTACGGAGATGACATACTTATCATTGAGAATGATAAATGGATGATGATTAATGTTAAGGTCTGTTTGTCCCATACCTTTGAGATGAAAGATCTTGGTGAAACCTCCTATATCTTGGGTCTGAGATTGTTCACAAACAAAGATAAAAGGATGTTGGGATTGTCTCAACATGGATACATTAAGAAGCTCTTGGAACGATTCTATATGGAAAATTACAAGAAAGACTTCCTTTAAGAGATGGTATACACCTATCTAAAGGGATGGCTCCTCGAAGTGTTAAGGAAAAGGTGATGATTGGATGCCCTTACGCATCAGTTGTGAGAAGCTTTATGTATGTCATGATGTGTACAAGGTTGGATATCAACCATGCAGTGGTAATGGCAAGTCATTACGAATGATGCTATTGAGAACAATACTGGAATGCAGTAAAGAACATCTTCAAGTATCCAAGGACATAAGATTACATCTTGGTCTATTGAGATAGTGATCACCACATCTTAGGATACACAGATTCAGAATTCTAATATGGCGTTGCTAACCGGAAGTCAACCTCGGGGTTCATACTCTTGTTGAACGGTGGTGTTGTGAGCTGGAGAAGGCAAGAAGCAGGATATAACGATTGATTCGACGATAGCAGCTGAGTACATTGTCGCATTGGATGCTGCGAAAGAGGTGGTGTGGTTGCGCAAGTTCATCTCAGAGCTTACTGCAATTTCCTCGGATACTCCCATACTATTAGTCTGCAATAACATGGGAGTCATAACTAAGATGAAGGAACTCAGATGGCATCGAAAGAGCAAACACGTGGAAAGGAAAATACCACATCATTTGGGAGATAGTACAAAAGTATAATGACATCATCATCACCAAGGTAGCCTCTATCGATAATATTGATGATCTCCTTAGCAAACATTTATCTCAAAAGGTTTTTGACCAGCATATAATGAATATGGGTTTAGAGATTGTACTTGAATGGTTTTCAGGGCTAATCATTTAATATATTAATAAACGTTATTAAGCATCCAGTGGTGTATCCAATAGTTGGAACATATAGGTTAGTGCTGAGATGATAAAGTATTAGATTGAGGACATAACTAGCACCATCAAATGATTTTAGAGAAAGGATCTCCAACCTGAGAAGGAGATGGCAATCCTTACACTAAAGGTTGATATATGATCAACCCCCTTGATGCAGGTCCTCTACATGAGAATAGAGATTCGGACGCGTCGAATGAGTTAAGTGAAAGAGTTGATTTAGCGAGATCAAGATACTAAGGACCTATGTCATATGATGTCAACATATAGGTACGCATCCTCTGATCGGAGGCAGATGTGTTACTATTTGTATAAGCATGTGTATCAAGCATACCATTAGGTTGACGACCTAATTAAAGTCTATACACATGCGAGCCGGTGTGTAAGGGTATATGAGTAATACGATCTCTCGAAGGGATCATACAGGTTCATTACTAAACCAGAAGACATGAGCTCACTCATGAGATATTGGGACCAACCAAATTACATTAATGGTCATCTTGCTTTAGAAGCATGGTAGGATTTGTAGGTATGATATATGCTTTTGGAAAGCATGTGATCGAAACCAACTCTCAATGATCGAATGAGAAACTTAATGATAAAATATTGAAGAAGACAGTTCAAATAAGATCAAAGCATATGATTTATTCAAGGTCTTTGTGACATCCAGGTCCGAATGATCAATTTATATTTACTCGATATTGAATAAACCGAAATCGATCTATAAGTCGCAAATCAAGAGTGGCTCGGGCGAAATCGATCAAAAGTTGATCGCATCATAAAACATGCCATCGGAAAAGTCACAAATTCGAAAACCGCAAAGAAACCGAGACTACCCAAAAATCCGATTCGACGAAATAAGACCAATGGAATCGACCATTTGTCAATTACAAATTGTTTAATATTTTTACATCACAAAATTCAGTTACAAACCGAGATCGTATCTCGAGAATTTCGGGAAATTATGCCCGATTCGAAGCATATGAATATTATACTCATTTTGATCGTCATTAAAAGACGATCAAAACGAGCTATTTGTGCACCCAAATCAGAGATTCGAGGTACGAATGCAGATGATTTTGATATCTCAAATAAAAGAAGAGAAATTGGTTTAAAAAATTTTGGCAGCAGCGCTTCACGTCAGCAGCTGAGCAGCAGCTGATATCATCAACCTTTCCCTTAATTTTGTCACCTAATTTCCCCCTTATATTCTCCCATCTCATCTTTCCTTCTCCCTTCTTTCCCCAAAGAAGCCAAAAATCTTCTCAATCTCCAAGTCGTGCCTGCAGTCCAATCCAAGAAGGTGAAGTTCCCAGGACAATTTCCATTTCTGCAACTGCTGCAGGACAGTAGAACAACAGCAAAAGCTAATATTTCTCTTCACCTGGAAGAGCCACTGGAGCTTCAAACATCCATTGGAGCTGCTGCATGCAACCCCTTTTTCCTCCAAATTGGAACCATAAGAGGTACAAACAACCTCCCTCCTCTTTGTTGACATGCATGTATAATCTAAAACCCTCTTGTTGCCTACATGGATTTTTCTTCAACTTGCCTCTCATCATTCCATATAGTATCTCCACATAAGATGTTAAATGTCGCTTAAAAGAAGGGTTGGAGATTTTTCTTTTACTTTAGTTGAATCAGTCTTTTCAACTAAATTACTATACCCACTGGAGATCCCAATATCAATATCTAGTGTCGAAAATCGCATGCTATGAAAGAACTGTGATGCATGTTTATGACTCAAGGTTTCAAAATCATGAATTATATCAGTTACAATTGTAAAATGCATCACTTTTTCCGCCATCTGTCTTCCAAACAAGGGGCCTTCCATGGATGACTGGCAACAATATGCCCTATTTGAAGCACTACTTTGAGTATAGTTGGTAAGAGAAATAGAAGTGTCTAGTAATCATCTTTCAGCCTTTTAAAAAAATTATAGTTTTTTTTATATATTCATATTCTATAAAAATGATAATTTGGGAGTATTATGTTGAGTAGGGTAACCTTAGGGTCAAGTTATTTTGAGAAACTCTCGGTGAATTGGTTCTTCCCAAAAGGTCATCCTCAATTTAAAATTTCTTTGGGAAAACATATGAAGATTCCTGGAAATTTGAGGGCTGGTGGATGGTAGAGTAGACGCGCAATGAGACATTTTTAATTATAGGTTTAAGCAATATTATACAGATCATTTGGCCAAGATGTACTCAATAAATGGCTAGCATGAACTTTCTGATTGGTATTACCAAATGGCGGTCAGATGCAATGATCTGCAAATGATTTTTCACTAGTAACCTTTCTGTCCTTGTGGACTGATCAGCATGAAGGGATAATTATAGTTTCTCGTGCTACAAGGAACATTACTACATAATAATATAAGCTTTTGGTACCTTATACTCAACAAACACTTCCATTTCAATAAATGTTGTCTTAATATTGAAATTATAGTGGTACTACTACTTAGTGTGATGGAAGGTAATTCCATAAGCATAAATTTTGTATTTAAGGAAACATGTGGATATTTTGATGATCCTAGTAGTGATGGGGTTCAAGAAATGACAATGTAACATGATAAGTTAATTTTATGCAGAAAATTCTCATATGTTTTCTTGATTGAATTTTGGATAAGTGATACTTCGGGTCTTTTGGAGTTATCTTTAATATTTGAAAATCCAACACTTCCAGTGGTCAAGGCAATGATCAATGCGGGGAGAAAATCCTTGATGTTGGGCTGGTCGCAGCTAGTTATCTGAAATCTTTTTTTTTGTTTTCAAATCAATAAAAGGAATAATGAGAATTAATTTCCAAGGAAGTCGTCGCTAGATTCATGGAATTATGTATGGGACAAGTAATGGATAATGTAAACCATTTCTTATTTTATAAATGATTCGTTGTAATAAAAGATTTGAGTGCCCGGTCACGGTGACCCTTACAACCTGACCGTGCAAGGGTGCGGTGACCCTTAGCTAGGCAGTAGATAGGAAGCCCAGTTGGGGCAGCGGCCGCCTAGTGCGCGAGTCTAGGATCCCAGTCCGTGTTATGGTTTTTACGCTAGCTCGTAGTGTTTTTATGCCTCATTGGGATCTCGACTTTTGACCAGTTTCGTTACCCTCTGCTTTAGGGTACCTAGGCCAGGGGGCCCTCGATTTAAGTTTTTCTTACGAGCTCGTTAGCCCGTACTGGTCGGGCTAGTTTCTAGAGTGACTTTTCCGGAGTCTCTTTCACCTGTCTCGGTGGCGTAGTTTTGGAGTAGACATGTCCCTCTACTGGACTAGACTTCTACTTAGAGGACGAGATGTAACATCCGAATCGAATATAATTCATTAAAGTTATTAATAACTGTTAAACGACCTAAATTAACCTATTGCTCGCGAATCAAAAGTCATTCGGTCGCAATCGATCAAAAGTCGATCGCATCGTAATGCGTGCCACGGAAAAGCCGCATCATAAAATTGGAAACGTGAGAACAAATCGAGACCACCTAAAAATCCGTTTTGATGAAATAAGACCATGGGATCGACAGTTCATCAATCAGAGATCGTTTGATATTTTTAAATTCACAAAATTTAACCCCAAACCAAAACCGTATCTCGAAAATTTCGGGCATTCAAATACGATCAAAAGTATATCAATATTATATGAATATTGATCATCGTTCAGCGTCGATCAGATCAAGATATTGTGCATCGGAATCCGAGACTCGAAGTACGGTACGGACGACCTTTAATTTTTGCAAAAGAATAAAATAAAAATGTTATATATAAATATAATAAAGGGATGACATCAGCTTGCTGATGTCATGGATGATGTCATACAAAAAAATTTGGAGGAAGGTTCCTAGAAGGAATCCTCCCCTCTCTCCCTCTTTAAATTCATCAATATTCCCAGCCGAAAAGAAAAAGCCCAACCCTTTCTTCTATATCTGAAATTTCTACAAGAGCGGCTACTGCTGCTATTCCTCCTCTAATTGTTGTCCAAAATTTCCTGGAGCTCCTGCAGCCCCCTTCCAAAGCTATTGGAATCTTCCCTGCTGCAAACTTTCCACCCATGGCATGCAACTAAATCTCCACTTTGGAGATCTGATAAGGTACATCCAAGCCCTCTTTTGCTGCTACTCATGAAATTAGCATAACAATAGGTCCCAGGATGCTAATCATCTAAATTTTAAAAGGAAAAGCAAAAAAATTGAGGGTATCTTTGCATGTTGAAATTATTAATGTTAGATTATGAATGGAATATTTAAACTCCTGTTGAAATTACATCATAATTGAACAAATTATTCTTTGCTATGATTACACCATTAAATTGAATCTTGGAGTCTAATGCTTCAACTGAGAGTTTATTCTCTGGTTACTAATCTGAATATGCTACCTATATAAATTGGAGTAAAGTCTCATTGTCAACATTTAGAATCAATTGAGAATTAACAGAATGGGTTGGATCCTGGGTCTGTAGCCTCTCAATCATTGTTCAATTGCCATAATTCACGATGACAGACACAAGTTTGTTTTGAAGATGTTAACCAGCATAAATGCCAAATAATTAGAAGCAGATGCAACAAACTATACGTGAACCATGTGTTGAACAGGTTACATGTGTTTTTTCGGATGGAGGAAAAAGGTTTCTATAGTAAATTGCATGAAATCTACATATTCTATAATCAATAAACCAAATAAAGCAAGTAAATGTAAAGATGCTGGATTATAACTCAAATTTAGTATCACTTAGATTTTGGGTAATAAACCCATTGCCACTGCCAGGAAGAATGTTGTCACTTGCATGATTAAAATGAGAATTTAAGATTTAAGACTGTTATAGCTTAAACAAAATTGGAGGATTTAAAATTTTGAAATCTTTACTGATATTAATTGATAATATTTCCAGCATTTGGTCTGATTATCCTATAAATTGGACTGCATTGATTTTTAAAAAAATGAAATAAAATAAATATATATATATGTGTGTGTGTGTGTGTGTGTGTGTGTGTGTGTAAAAATATATATGCATATGTCAAATATTGGGGTTTAGGACTGTGCATAACTGCTATTACAGACTCTATTTTTATACTATTTCTTTTATTGTTTTATATTCTCAAGTGTGTTAGGCGTTTCGTTGGATTTAGTGGATTCCAACCAAAGTGCCAACCTTGGAATGATATTGAACTACACATTATTGACAGTACATGTCCTTATCTAATATCAGGTTTAGAATAAAAGTTAAGATATCAATAAGAAGTCAATCATTTGATAATAAAAAAATTATAAAGATAATACGAATATGCCTTTAATGATATTTCCCCTAATGAAGAGTTATTTATGCATGATAGTAATGCAGTATAAGCCAATACACTTAAGATACATAAATATATGTGAATCTATGTTATGAAAAGTTATATATATAGACTGAGCATGAAATTTTCTTTCTCCTGTCATGTCAAATGATATTTGACCTTACTAACGACTACCCACTTGATTCATGCACACGGTTCATCAACTAGATAACCCTTATATATATGAATGCATGAGTAGTCTTCGTACAATTTGATCAATGTCAGAATCACTATAGATTTATACAGCTCGTTATCAGAGATTAATATAAGCAATCAAGAAACATCTATATGATTAAAGAATATCAGTGATTAAATTGTACAGGTCATGGTGACCCTTACACCTAACCGTGCGAGGGTGTGGAGACCCTCAGTTGGGCAGAAGATTAGGAAGCTCAGTTAGGGCAGCGGCCACCAAGTGCACGGGTCTAGAATCCCAGTCCTTTTCACGATATTTACGTGAGCTCGCAGTGGTTTACGCCTCCTAGGTAAAACTTGGGACATTCTTTCAAGGTATCTTGAAAACATTTTCATAGATAGTCGTTGTAAATCTTTAGTTGTTTATGCCTTACTACTTGCTTCTTTTGCAATCATCTTAAAATGCCTGCTTGTTTTAATAAGTTTCAGGATGTACCAGCGCTCGCTGATGTCTCTTGTTCCTTTCATGTGTGGCAGGCAAGGAGCATACACTGTAGTAGTGGCCGATGATTCCCGTTACCCGAGTATATACCAGACGGTACAGTTATAGTTGTTACAGTTTTTGTTTAGTTTATGATGTAAAATGCTTTCTTTCTTGTTGGGGAGGAAAGGATTCGTTGTTATTCCAAAGAACCCTAGGATCTCTTATATAGAGAAGACCTAAGGGTAAATTACATAAGGTGGAAACAAGAAAGTAAAAATAACTGAAAAGGTACATAGAATATAGAAATATCTCTACACTCCCCTCAAGATGGAGCATAGATATCAATCATGCTCAGCTTGCAAGAACACTTCTGGAATGGCCCTCTGAGCAGTGCCTCGGTAAAGATATCAGAATCTGCTCTCCTGAACTAACATGAGAAGTAGCATGGCCCCAAATTTTCAGCGAAATTTGGTCAAATTTCTGTCGAATATCAATATCCAATCGAAATCGAAATACGACCAAAAATGGCCAAAATGACCGAAATATGGGGATCCTAGTAAAAAATGACCGAAATGGCCGAAATTTTGGTCGAATTTCCACCGAAATTCAACCAAAACTTCGTTTCGGTCAGTCACCGAAATGATGATCGAAACCGACATTTAGGGCCTTGAGAAGTAAAAATCAAGCCCTTCTGGATCATATCTCTAGTATAGTGGCAGTCTATCTCAATATACTTTGTTCTTTCATGAAAGGCGGGATTATTAGCAATGAATAGTGTGGTTTGATTATCACATTGTAGCTGCATGGGTAGAGGTACATCTATATGCAAATCTTCTAACACAGCTCGAACCCACATCATCTCAGTACTTGCTTGCGCCATGTCCCTATATTCAGATTCAGCACTATATCTAGCCACCACTGTTTGTTTCTTGCTTTTCCAAGAAATCAAAGAACTAACCACAAACACTGCAAAACCTGAAATAGACTTCCGATACTTAGGACATCCTGCATAGTCCGCATCAACACATGCAGAAACAGAATTTTTTGTTTCTTTTCTTAACAGTAATCTTGTGCCTAGAGATGACTTTAGATATTTCAGTATCATGTATACTACAAAAGCAATATCAGGTCTAGTGATAGTAATATAGAGAAGCTTACCCACCATTTCTCTATTCTTCTTCTGTCAACCTCATATGTATCATCATCATATAACTCCATGCTGGGATCCATAGGAGTAGTTGAGGGTCGATACCCAATCATGCCCATCTCAACAAGCATATCTGTAATGTACTTCCTTTGAGTCATCACAAGACCCCGCGCATTCCTGGCAAATTCCAACCTCAGAAAATATCGTAGAGTGCCAAGATACTTAGTAACAAAACTAATGGCCCAGAAATGTTTTGCCATCTTAAACCCCTGTGTATCATCTCTGTAATGAGTATATCATCAACATACACCATGATAACAACCGTACCTCTAGAGGTTTCTGGACAAACAAAGAATGATCTGCGTTTGATCTTTTGAACCCTTGCTTTTAAATTAAATCAGAAAGCTTCTGAAACCAGCCCGTGAGCTTTAAGGCCATGTATGGCCTTGTGAAGTCTACACACTATGTGACTCCCCCCCTCAACAGCAAACCCCGAAGGCTGCTGCATGTAGACTTCTTCAGCAGATCTCCAGATACGAAGGTATTCTTAACATCAACCTGAAACAAGGGCCAATCATGTACCACAGCAACTGACGGGAGGACACTAGAGTCGAATGATGCGCAACTGGAGAGAATGTGTCCATATAATCTGCGACGTATGTTTGAGTGAACCCTCACGTCACTAGCCTTACCTTGTAACGGTCAAGGCTATCATCTGCATGATATTTGACAGTGAACACCCATTTACAACTGACAATAGATGCTCCTGGGGGAGCGAGAACCAAGCTCCATGTACCTCGCGACGGTAGAGCAGCCATTTCCTCCTCCATGGAAGAATGCCAACAGTTAATCTTTAAGGCATCGTGATGATTCCGTGGTATCTCCACGGCCTGATAGAAAGCCACAGCAAACCTCTGAAAGTCCCTTGTGATGCGATGGAAGAAAACCTAGGAAGCAAGTGGATATAATGCACAGGTACGTTTCTGCTTCCGTATGGCAATAGGTACATCCAGATCATCAGAAACAATACTCATCGGTATGCTATTCTCCTACAAAGATGATCCCTGCACTTGCACATTAGCAGATCCATCGTTAGTGATAATATCTGGACAAACCTGAGGCGTGCTGGATAATTGACGAGCACCATGAGCAGGAACAGACCGACGGGTATAGAATTTTGGTAAGGGTAAACATGTGGTTGTGGAGGTGGTGGTGGTGGTGGTGGTGGTGGAACATCGGGAACTGGAGCGGGAAAGGATGGACACAAAGGAGGAGGCGGTACATAGATCTCATCATCAGATGTGGATGAGGCCAACGTGTCACCTGAAGGGGAGAAATACATTACAGACTCAAAGAATGTGACATCAGCACTGATAAAATATTTCCTGTTTATAGGGTCATAGCATCGGAACCATTCTGATTCCGAGAGTAACCAACAAACACACACTTGGCAGCCCCTAGGTGAGAGCTTGTCAAGTCCCGGAGACAACCGGTGAACAAAGGCAACATCGTCAAAGACTCGAGGAATAAGTGAGAATAATTCCTTTCGGGAAAGACAACAGAAAGAGGATTTTCTCACCTAAGACAGAGGATGGCATACGATTCACTAGATAACATGTCGTAAGGACTACATCACCCCAAAAAGAAATGGGGGCACAACTCTGGATAAGGAGAGTCCGAGTGATTCAAGAAGATGACGATGCTTTCTCTCAGCAACTCCATTCTGTTGCGACGTGTAAGCACAAGTGGTTTGAAGGATAATGCCTCGAGATGAGAAGAAATGTGAAAGAGCATGAGTGCAAAATTCCAAAGCATTATCCGTACGCACATATTTCACAGAAGAGGAATGTTGGAAAAGAAAAGAGCCCACCCATGTATTTAGTACCACATGGGGGAGCGGTCACTATTGGGTCTGTCCGTGGGGCTATATAAGGAGCCCACACCCCTGTACTCATTGAGAACTTCAATAGAAGAAATGCCCAATTCAGGGGCTTCTCCCGTGGTTTCATCCCGCTCCTTCTGGAGTAGGGTTCCACGTTAAAATCTTTGTTCTTATTGTTCTATCTTTATTTCCGATTCCGCTTCCGCATTCTATTTTCTACATGGTATCAGAGCGGGTTCGATTCTCGGATTTTCATTATATTCTTTTTTATGATTCGAGAATCATTTTGGAGAAAATTTGATTTGTGTTTATCGTCGGAGATTTTTTTCTGCATCAATGAGGGAGCCAGGTCCTAGGCTTGCGAAACCCCAATCAAGAAGCTGTGATATCCAGATCTGCGCGCTAGGGATCCCATGAACCCCCTGCGGTGGCTGATACTCTAGAGGCGGCATGCCTCCTCAACAGGACTCAGGCGGAGTCCCCATAAGCGCCGCCATTCCCAGGCGACATCACTTCAGAAATCCCCGCCGCACCTCTTCCCAGTCACGCGCGACTCCCAGTCAAGAAGCTCTCCTCCCTTGAACCCTCCTTCGCGCATCCAGATCTCGCACGCGTGGCGCATCATCTTCCAGATGGCGGCATTTTTCGCAGGCGGAGGTGCAGATGCCCATCGTACTGGCGGCACCGCCGTCATTCCGAGCGGCGCGTTCGACCCAATTGAATGGACACACAGTAACCAAATACAAAGACAGTTGGACATATTGTTTGAGGTATTGAGTGATGTTCGACGTACACAGTATGGGACTCGAGGTCGCAAATGACACACGGTGAACTTGAATTTTCGTGCAGGTAATGTGGATGTCATATGATGATGATACACTAGCACATCTACCTGCATATTGTCTCGAGGGACAAAACATTTGGAGGGCAAGGGTACCGTTGATATACTTCCACATTGTGAAATATTATTTTCTGGACCGCATTCTTCGTCAATTTGGCGGCCGTCAAGACATTCCAGTGTGTTTTACCTTCGAGGACCTCCACGTCATCGACTTGAGGGGAAAAGTACATATTGATTAGAGGTCCAAACATACGTGCAAATACGTGAGTGGGATAACCGAGTGGATAGAGTTGTTACCCTTGACAAATCTAATGGGATCAATGGGACTCGGGGCTATATGGATTGGTACAAAATGATTACGAGGAGATTTGTTGGTCGGTTAGGGGATACTTTGGCATGCAACGTAAGAATACTCACTAAATCTTTTGCTAGTTTTACAAGAACGTTCCGTAAGAATAACACCTTATGTGTATTCTTCTTTTTTGATGCAGATGTCTAGATGGGACCGCATATACGATACCAAACACCAGAAGTGTTGGGAGATTGTAGTCCAGGCAAAGGCTGAAATGGTGCAATAGTTGGCATTTTGATTTGCAGATACGCTCACGATACACGATGAGCATGCTAACCAGGCTCAGGCAGAGGCTAGGCGAGGAAGGGATAGAGGGAGAGGAAGAGGTAAGGGCATAGCGCATGAACCACTCGTCGTACCAGTGGCAGAGGAAGACGCGAGGGCAGATGCAGATGTTCCATCCTCGGAATTGGAGATCCAGTTCATCACACCAATTGTCGAACGAACGAGTGAAGATATGCCAACACCGTAGGCATCGATGAGGTTGGGCCGTATACGTTACGGATACTCAACCCATTTACAGCACGCTTACACCCTCACTAATGCCAAAATTTGAGGACGACGGTGTAGGACCCTTCCAAATAATGATGGTAGATGAGGACAGTCGTTTATTACCCTTTGATCCGCATGATACAACAAGGGCATATCAACGGAGAAGAAGGCGATAGAATTAGAAATTATAGTTTTTTTACTATGGGTGGTGTAAGTATCATATGATGTTGTTCATGGAAATACATTTTGTAAAATTCTAAGTTAATGAAATTTTAATGTTTTGAATATTTGGAAGTCAATTATGTGATGATTGTATGCATTTTGTTTATTCCAATTTCAGTGTGGATTACTTGATATATTGCGAACCTATGCATTTAGTTTATTCCAATTTCAATGTGGATTATTGGATCTATTATGATTGAATGTCAAAACTTCCTTGAAGTTTTGCAATTCCAGGGTATTTCTCCAATATCGCATTCTTAACATGCGATATAGGAGAAACTCCTGGAATTGCATCATTTCTAGGAAGTTCTCGCTACATCGCATATCAAGCCTGCAAAATAAGAGAAACAACCTCAAATTGCATAATCCAGGAATGTTTACTATAGCGTATATCAAGCGTGCGATATACTAGGAGGACCCTGGAATTGAGTTATTTTCTTAAGCTCTCTTAATATCGCATTTCAGATGTGTGATATTGGTGCCGCATATTCAAGATGTGTTTCCTTTGTAGAATCTGGATAAAAAAACATTAGACAGTGTTGCACATTCAAGATGCGACACCACTGTAGTATCCAGATAAAAAAAGATGTTATAGTGCCTAGGGATTTTTGTAATCCTGAGGTACTACTTAGGAATTTCCTTCCAATTAACTCTCCGATGCCCAAACTTTCCATAATTGAAACACCGAATAGGATCCCGACAATCCTTCGTTTAATGGCTGGAACCATCGCAATGAATGCAACCCCCCGCAGGCAGTCTCCTACCCAATATCCACCGCCAGTGCCCAGGGGTCGAACCTATAAAGCCAACAGCGCCTCCGAGGGTGGCGACCTCCATCCGTCGCGTGACGAGGGTCCACCCTTCCATCTCCCGCTTCTATCTACTCGCCATCCTCGAGCAACCATATGCATGTAAAAGTTGGCAAGTGTCCTCTGTGATCTCCTCTATACACATTTTGAGGGATGTTCTAACAAAGTGTGTATGATGTATACATATATCCTCCAGCTTCATAGAGATTGTTTAGAGATATTTTGTTTTCCCCCTTCATTACACACATGTCTCTCCGTCAAATGATGTCTCTTCATTGTAACGTTAACCCTAGGAGTCTCCCTATATAAGGAGCCCTAGGGTACTGTGTAATAAGAAGAAAAAGAATTTTTTTCTCTATTAACAAAAATATTAGCATTGGCACAAGTAAAATAAATGTCATGTTCCACAAGATACAAGTGTGTCCTATAATCATATTTGTTGGGAAAAGAGACTTCGATAATCATTCAGAAAACCCTAGGCTCCCTTATATAGGGAGAGACCTAAAGGGTAAATTACACAGAGGTCTATAAAAGACAAAGAAATAACGACACGATACATAAAGAGATAATAGTAATAAGAACTATCTCTACACGCCCCCTCAAGGTGGAGCATAGATGTCTATCATGCTCAGTTTGGATGAACATCTCTGAAAGGCCTCTGAGCAGTGGCTTGGTGAATACATCTGCAGTCTGATCTCCTGAGCTCACATGTGTAGTAGATATCAATCCTCTCTGGATCAAGTCTCTAGTGTAATGGCAGTCAACATCAATATGCTTGGTTCTTTCATGAAAAGTAGGGTTGTTGGCAATGAATAATGCTGCCTGATTGTCACACTGAAGCTTCATAGGTAGGGGCACAGCTACATGTAGATCTTCTAGTACGGATCGAACCCAAATCATTTCCGTGCTGGCTTGAGCCATGGCCCTATATTCAGATTCGGCACTGGACCTTGCCACAACAGTTTGTTTCTTGCTTTTCCAAGAAATCAGAGAGCCTCCAACAAAAACTGTGAACCCTGAGGTTGATTTTCGATCCTTAGGGCATCCTGCATAATTGCAGTCTGCACACCGCTGAGATAGATAAATCTGTGCCCTTTCTGAATAGCAACCCTGAACCTGGAGAAGACTTCAGATACCTCAGTATCATGTGTATAGCATCCATGTGGACTTGTCTTGGCTGCTTCATAATTGACTCACCCTGCTAACTGCAAATGCAATGTTTGAACGAGTTATGGTAATGTAAAGGAGTTTTCCCACCAATTCTCTATATCTCCTCTTATCCACTTCATCAGTATCACCATCATACAACTTCATGCTAGGGTCCATGGGGAATACTTGATGGTTTGCATCCATCCATGTCTGTCTTAATCAGGAAGTCTGTAATATACTTCCGTTGGGTCATCACCAAGCCCTGTGCATTCCTTGCAAATTCCAACCCCAGAAAATATCTTAGGGTTCCAAGATCCTTTGTAACAAACTGACGGCCTAGGAATGCCTTCGCCCTTTCTATGCCATGAACGTCATCTCCTGTAACAAGAATATCATCCACATAGACCATAATGACAACTGTACCTGCAGATGACTTCTGGACAAACAACGAGTGATCTGCATTTGACCTCTTGAATCCATGTTGCTCAATAAGAGTGGAAAGCTTCTGGAACCATGCTCTTGGACTCTGTTTGAGGCCATATATTGCCATGTGAAGTCTACAGACCATCTGCTTCTCCCCCTCAGCAGTAAACCCAGGTGGCTGTTGCATGTAGACTTCCTCCTGTAGGTCCCCATACAGGAAGGCATTCTTGACATCCAGTTGAGATATACTCCATTCACGAACCACAGCCACAGATAAGAGAATACGAAGAGTAGAGTGTCTCGCCACTGGAGAGAAAGTGTCCATGTAATCCACGCCATAGGTTTGTGTAAACCCACGGGCGACCAAACGTGCTTTGTACCGATCCAAAGTGCCATCTGCATGATATTTAACTGTGAAGACCCACTTACAGCTCACAATGGATGCATCAGAAGGTGCAGGAACCAAAGACCGTATGCCATTTCTTCTTCCATAGCTAATCTCCAGCAATCATTCTTCAAAGCTTCCTGGTAGTTCCGTGGTATATCCACGGAAGACAAGGCTGAGGCAAATCTCTGAAAGTCACCAGTGAGACGGTGAAACGAAACCTGTGAGGCAAAAGGATAAGAGGCACATAGCCGTCTCTGCTTCCGAATAGCAATCGGAACATCAAGATCATCATCTGCTGCACTGGATGGTCTAGTGTCCTCCTGTACTGAATAATCCTGCACATGTACCAAATCTGACCTGTCAGTAGTAATGCCATCTGAACATACCTGAGGCGTGATGGGTGGCTGATGTGTAGCCTGAGCAGGACCTGACCGACGCGTATAGAATTTTGGTAGCGGTGAAACAAGAGGCCGTGGAAGGGGTGGAGGAGGAGGTGGTGGTGGTGCTGGCATGGAGGCAGGAACAGGGGAAGACTCATGTGAACTCCAAGTAGGGTGGTGGAGGAACATAGACATCATCATTGGTAGTGGATGGTACCAGTCTGTCACCTGCAGGAGAAAAATACATGACAGACTCAAAGAAAGTGACATCAGCACTCACGAAGTACTTCTTATTTGTAGGATCATAACACAGGTAGCCCTTCTGAGTCCTGGAATAACCAACAAATACGCACTTGACTGCTCTAGGAGAGAGTTTGTCAAGTCCTGGAGATAGAAGATGAACAAAAGCTACAGTACCAAAGACACGTGGAGTCAGCGAGAATAAGTCCTTATCTGGAAAAATAAGAGAAACATGTATCTTCTCACCAAGAACAGAGGATGGCATTCGATTGACCAGATAACATGCAGTAAGAACAGCGTCCCCCCAGAAAGAATAGGAGCACAACTCTGAATCAACAGGGTTCGAGTAATATCTAAGAGATGGCGATGCTTTCTTTCCGCCACACCATTTTGCGGTGATGTATATGCACAAGTGGTTTGGTGAATAATACCCTTTGATGAAAGAAATTGAGAAAGTGGGCGTGTACATAATTCTAGGGCATTATCAGTCCGAACATATTTGACTGAAGAAGAGAAAACATTGTGCACTTCATTAATTAAATTCTTGATCACATCTCCTGCTTCAGATTTATTCTTCAAAAGAAAGACCCATGACACACGAGAGAAATCATCCACTACCACAAGATAAAATCTGTGTCCCTGATGATCGGGTACACGACTCGGACCCCATATATCTATATGTAACAACTCGAATGGGGAGCTACTGCTTCGACTCTGACGACTTGGGAAGCTCGACCTATGATGCTTTTCCAACTGACATGCTTCATAGCGAAAAGACGAACTAGGAGAGATCTGGGGCAGAAGATGGTGCATTTTCTGGAGCGGAAGGTGACCAAAACGGAGATGCCAGATGTACGGAGAGACTGGTCAGGCAGAATGAGAGGAGACGCCAGCATAGGGAATTCCGAACCAGCCGATATAGACCATTCTGCTCAGAGCCACAGCCAATCACCTTGCCCGTTAGTATGTCCTGAAAAATGAGAGAAGACGGTAGCACGACAATGTAAGTCCTTAGTAATCTGACTAATAGAAAACAGATTCATTGAGAACTCAGGAGCATGTAGGACGTTCTGTAGGTGCATAGTGGAGGAAAGGAAGACCTCCCCCTGTCCAACAAGGGGTGAATGGGTACCATCTGCGATCTGCACTGAACGGCCGTGAGGAATGTCCCTGTAGTATTGCAGTCTATCTCTATCTCGGCAGAGATGATGTGTGGCTCCCGAATCTATAATCCAGTCTGATATATCATGAGACGGTGTAAATACAGTAGATCTACCTGAGTATAGCAGCAGCAGATGAACTGGCGGAGGCTGTAGCAGCAACATCTGCTTGACCACCCGACGAATCACCAGATGAATGTGGCATAATATCTCGGAGACGTGCCACAAGTTCGTCAAATTGATAATCTGCATAGATGGTAATGGAGACTGAGAATGCTCTGCAATACGTACCGATGCTGGGAACCCATGCTTAGAATAGCATGTCTCCTCCTAGTGTCCTGTGCGGTGACAATAGGAGCATGTCTGACTAAAGCGACCACCCCTTCCCTGGGGTCCACGGCCACGTCCCGACCACGACCAGAAGGCGGGCCACCTCTCCCACGCGAGACTGCCATCGCTGATGGGGGTGGAGTAGAAGAGCTGGAGGAAACAGGAATGCGACTGAGTCTTCTGTAAACATCCTCCACTGGAGGAATAACTGCATCAGCTAGGATCTGAGACCGGGCGGCATCATATTCAGGATCAAGAGCCGCAAGTAGAACACCCACCATGGTGGCGTTCCGAAACGTCTTCTGCTGTTCAGGAGTAGCAGTGAGTGGAATGGTACTGTATAACTTCTCAAACATCCCTCTTAGGGATGTGTATAGGGAATGGAGAGGTCTGCCGCTCTGCTTCATTGTGAAAATGTCATGCTGAAGCTGCAACATCTTGGGTCTCATCTCATTTCGCACCTGCGAATATGTAGCGGCAAGAATGTCCCACATCGCCTTGGCAGTGGGCTGATGGAGGACGTCATTAGCAATCTCCATCGTCAACGTACCAGACAACCAGACCTTTGCGTAGGAGTCATCAGCCTCCCATGAGGCATATATCCATGTCTTCTCTGCGGGCTCATCATCGGTAAGAATGTGCTTCTTACCATTCGACTTCATGAGGCTCATGAACTGCATAGCCCAGAGCTCATAGTTAGACACATCCATCTTCACTATTGGCGCAGGACCTTTGAATGTGCCGGTGGAGGGCATATCGACCTTTGATTCTGACATACTGTCGCTGGAGAAGAACTAGGGTATGTAGACAAGATAATGAATGTCTACACCAACTGCATCGGATTTGAGTGCGTATGTAGACCTTACGCACTCAAATCCATATATCGGTCGAAGGAGACAAGGTGGACTAGGGCACGCCTTAGATGAGGCCTACAGCCCTTGCAGCGGCAAGGATGCCGCCTGGTATGCCGCGGTTGGATCGGCGCGGCAGGGATGTGCACGGCGGTGGGGGGTACCGCCTGGGACGGTTCGGCGGCGACCTGGGATGCCGCCTGGGAGTTCTGCGGTGGGCTGGGTGCCGCCTGGGGCCTTCTGCGGCGGGCTGGGATGCCGCCTGGGGCCTTGGGCGGCGAGCTGGGGGCCGCCTGGAGCTTCGCGGCGGTCTGGAGAGCCGCCTAGGGTCTTCGGCGGCTTAGAAAGAGAGAGGCGGCTGGGAGGAAGCCGTTGCGGAAGGGCGATGAGCGGGGAGGAAGCCGGAGATCGGCGCCGAGAAAGGAAGGGCGACGGGTGGGGAGGGGGGCGGCGGGTGTGGAGAGCCCCAGGGCGGCTCTGATACCATGTTGGGAAAAGAGACTTCGATAATCATTCAGAAAACCCTAGGCTCTCTTATATAGGGAGAGACCTAAAGGGTAAATTACACAGAGATCTATAAAAGACAAAGAAATAACGACACGATATATAAAGAGATAATAGTAATAAGAACTATCTCTACAATATTCATTCAGCATTATTCCCTACGAGCATCACCAAGCAAAGATTTATTATAATCTCCAAACATTTGAGCTAGAGAAAGCCGATTAACACACACAATGCATGATAGAATGCAAATTGCATGAACAGTCTTCAAAAACCCTGATAGGAAGATCAGGATATGTATCACATGAAGCAGTGCTGGCTAAGGTAATGAGTACGCTTCATTCAAAAAAATAAGGTAATGAGTACGCTGTTTAAAGTCATGTTACTGTGATAGGAGGATGACTAATTACCTTGTGTAGAGTATTCTATTGAGACCCGTAGGATGTTGGTCACATGATGTAAAGGTGGTGTGTGGTAATCTTAAAAGGGCCAACTTCAGAATTGTAAGACAATGTGCTTTTCTAAAAAAGTGACATCAACCTGCCAGTAAAGAGGACGATGGCTGCCTGCTTATTGCTTGCCCTTTCAAGAACCTTCCTCACCATGAAAATTTAGAATACTAGGTGGAAGCAGATGGCAATGGCATATGGTCGAAATTCATTGAGCTGTATCTGAAGTGAGTGAAATCAGGCTTTTGAGCTGTATGTCTATAGTGAGAAGAAAGTGAATCCCCCAGCTTCCACAAAAAAGAGCCCGGATTAAGCCCATATAACATCTCCAATTTTAAAAGTTTCATCCATAAATTGGAAAGGAAACTGAATTTTCTTTCACAATCTTTGACAAAACAACATATAAGACCAGGTATCTGATCTGATTCCAATAATAAAAATAATCCAGCTCAGGACAGCCATGATAATATGTGCCTACAGGCAGAATAGCATAACACAATGCACACAGACCCCAAAATAGTAAAATTAAAATTCTTTAACAGAAATAGTGGATATGTGTGTGTGTAGGAGGAGGGGGGGGGGGGGGGGGGGGGGGGGGGGCCATCATCTGCTCATTATGGAGTCAAACCGAAGATATCTCTCTCTCACACACACGCACACATATATGCAAATTTCAGTCCATATAAATAGTTGGCATTCTTCTGTTATGTTGCTTGACAAATTAATACGGGCCATCTTATGTTCAGTGCACCTTGACTGGAAGGAAAACCAGACCTGCTTAAATTATCAATATCTTATGCGAGAAGGGCAAACTCACCTTCTGTTAGTGCCTTTGTGAGAGCTTTCTGTAACTTGGCACTTAGCCCTGCTTTCCGAAGATCTGTATTTTTTTTTCTTCCCTCGATCCACCGATCAACAAAATACTAGCAATAATCAGAAGGACAACACCTACGAGAATCACAACTATGAATATCCAGGTCATATTTCCTTTGTCAGTTCGTGATTGAGATTCCCATGGTTCCGGAGATCGACCATCATCCCAAGGAAGTTAGGACTGTGAGAATTATCTTGCCATGTAGTAGAACTAGGTGAAAAGGTTGAAAGATGCAGCTTCTTTTTTCCAATTGATGTAGCTGCCGCAAGAAAGGAACCACTTCCGGATGAGATGACATCATCAGTATCTTCAACGGGGGCACTGCCAATAGGAATCACAGAAGGGAGATTTCTGGCCCCTTGCAGTAAAATACGACGAGTTGAGTTGCGTGGGTACTTAACTTCATTCATAATATATGCTTTAGAAAAACCTGAAAATAATTAGAAAATTTTTATCAATCCATTACCAGCTAGCACTAAAAATGAGAAGTGAAGTAATGATGCACCTTTCAGAGAGTGGGCATGTTCATTGCCATTCTTAGAATTTTCCCAATATTTGGACCTTCAGAAAAGAGTTTCTTATTGGTACTAAATCTAAAAAAAGTTTAATAACAATGATAACAGGCTACATAAACCAAACGCAAGCTAGTTGATTACATACATGACAAACATATCTAGTAACTTCATGAGATTTCGCTTTAGTAATATAATAGAAATGTCCGATTGCCTCCTTTCTTGCTGCCTATTCTGCAAGAAGCTGAAGTCAATTATGAATCAGGTAATTGATAAATGGAAACCTCAATATAAACCATTACAATAATCAAGAAAGATGAAAATAGAAAAGAACGAAAAAAATTAATCTGGAGAGCCCAACCCCCCCCCCCAAATCATCAGAAGAGAGATAAAATTGCTATCATTGCATGGATGATAGTGGCCAAAAATGTGGAACTACAAAGTAAAACATAATAAATAATGATAGAGCCGGCTCTTCTACTCTTGTCCCTCAGGCTGGAGCATAAAAATAAACTATGCTCAATTTGCAGCCACATCAGGAAGAAACGAGGCACTTCTACTCTTGTCCCTCAAGCTGGAGCATAAAAATAAACTATGCTCAATTTGCAGTCACATCAGAAGAAACGAGGCATCAGTGAAAGCATGTGTTAGTTCATGCATAGCATACATGTTAACAAATAAGAATACGGAAGTGAATATCAGAGATAGAAAAATAAACATGAAGAACTCGGGATTTAACGTGGAACCCTACTCCCTAAGGAGCGGGATGAAACCACAGGAGAACGCCTCAAAGGGTTGATAGTCTATTGCTTTTCTTACTGGATACAATGGGTATGGGGGTCTATATATAGCCCCACCGAGTCTCCATATCCCCCGGTTGATAGATGTGGGACTAAACAACTGGATGGGGTAAATGGATCCTGGAGAGATCCATTTACCCATCTCTCACATAAGTGATTCATAACCAAATACTCCAACACTCCTCAAGCTGGAGTATGCAATGCTCAGCTTGGACAAACAGAAAGAAATCTCAACTCACAATACATGGCACTACAGACAATATCAACTCAACGCGCACAACTGTCGGCTGATGTCGAGGACGTTGGTTCTCATGCCGTGCAGGTGAGGAGGACGAATGGGATGGAGTGTGAGTCAAACTGAATCCCCTCGTAGGAGAGCATGTGCTATGTACTGCGCCTGTCAGAGTCACTGCAACTGAAAAAGAGTCTCTACACGAAAAATTCGGGTCCGCCACAATAATGTGGACAACTGCTCCTTCTCTGAAAGGGCTGAAAAGAGCATCGCTAATTATCCATACGTATATCTCTGAAGATGGATCTCTCTCATAGGGACCTCGAAGTGGATTCTCTATCATAGGAACCTCGGAAGGATCTCGTACTGGAGTTTACGATTGCTTGAGAATGGAGTCAAAAGAAGTCTCCTCATCGGAGAACTGGGTCTCTCCCATCTGGCTCAGAGAATGGTACTCTACTCTGGAGTTCCTATGAAACCACGTGAAAACCCTAACCAATATAGCATAGGGAATGGGATCTCTACTCTAGAGTCCTTATGGAACCACATGAAAATCATGGCCAACAAAACGAGAATAATGGGGACCACAAACAATGATGGCAAACATGTGCACATCTGAAAAGACCGCACATATGTGCATGTCTGAAACTGAGGACTCGGAATCTGGCGTCGAGTCTGAAACTGAACTGTAGAGTCTGAACATCTGGCTGGTCTGGAGAATCTGACATCTGAATGAACCTGTGACTCTACACAATACTCCCCCTTTCTCCCATACTAGTCGGAATTGTCATCGACTACGTTGGGAGAAGACAAGAAAAATGGGGAGAAAAAATGAATCACTTAGCCGATAATAATATATTTTTTTCGGCTTTCTCAATCATTTTTTAATCATCATCATTTTTTGTAGTCGTTGCATCATTTTTTTACGGCTTTCCTTCTTTTTTTGCAAAAAAAAATTCTCGTGTACGGGTTTTTTGTACGCACCTCTTTTTTTAAACAAACAATTTTTTGCAAACAGGACATTCCTTTCTTTCCTTTTTTTCAGCTTTTCTCTCCTCTCTCTCTCCTTTTTTTTAATCTGCAGCTCTCCTTTTTTAAAAGAAGTTCTTGGCACAATGGCCCAACCAAAGGAGCCGATTTTTTTTTGTAAATGAACCCAGCCCATTTAGGGCATTTATTTAGGGTTCCCTTTGGAACCCTTCTCTTAACAGATTGACACCCTCGATGGGGGCACCTTCCCGATTTGGTGGAGGTCATAAGAGGAGGCGCCCGGATATCGCACGAGGAGCTGCGAGGGCTCGCCTGGAGGATCACGCAATGGCACGAGGAAGGCAGATCGCTGGCGGGGTTCACCGGCTTCGCCTGGAGAATGTTGGTGTCGTGACTAGAGGGTTCATGGCCATGAGCGCGCACGAGGGACATCGATGAATCATTTCTACGGACAGAAAAAGATTCTGTAAACACTTACTCGAAATCTCACTTATAAGATTCCATTGTGGAAGAATCACCCACCATTTTTTCTGAGGAATTGGCCGTGATATACCTGATCCAAGCATAATATCATGAAAAATAGATACAAATTTTGGACTGCTACTTAGTATCGGCAATGAGTTTGAAAAGGTATCTAAAAGGGTGAAATTTAGATATTTGCACCCTGTCGAAGTAAGGAACCATGACATATATGTTTGGAACAGATTCCATTTTGAGAGATTTGAAAAAGCACTATCTCCTTGAAAGGTTCTATACATCTGCCATTTCTCAACACATTTCTTTAGACAAAGACTCAGTTTTTTCCTCTTTCTGGATGGTAAATATTTCTCAGAACATGGAGTGTGAATCAAACCCATGTTTGAATTGAAACCAAGGCCTTAAATATCGGTTTCGGTCACCATTTCGGTATTGACCAAATCAGAATTTCGATGGAATTTCGGTGGAATTTCGACCGAAATTTTGGTCATTTCGGTCATTTTTTGTACTAGGACCCCCAAATTTCGGTTGTTTCGGTCATTTCGCTCGAATTTCGATTTCGATTGAATATCGATATTCGACAGAAATTCGACCAAATTTCGCTGAAATTTGAGGCCATGATTGAAACTGAGATACTGATGCAAGTTCTTCCCTTCTGAATCAGATAGATTCATATCGGAAAAAGGCTGACAATAAGTTCTTTCCAAATTGACTATTTGTTCCTCTTCCCTAGATACCCATATGATGTTACAATTGAATCAATTTAAAAAAAGACCTAAAGTCAAAGATTTATCAATTGGTAATGGTGCCCCCATCGGGGGCGGCGGCTTGTCAAGAGAAGGGATCCAAAGGGAACCCTAAATAAGTGCCCCAAATGGGCTGGGGATGTGGTGTCGCCTACGCTATAGTGGTGCGCCATGCGAGAGATTGGGCATCGCTGCCGCATGAGACTTCGCGACTGAATTGTTAACAGGGTTTCCAGCCGCCTGGATCAGACTATGCCTCGCGTGAGAATTTGAATGCCGAGTGGAGGCTTCGCGATTAGGAGGAGATCTACAGCTTGAATGATGCACCTCATTGATCTGGGATGAAGCACCACCGATCTGGACAGAAGCATCGTGGAACCCATGGAGAAATAGGGTTTCAGAATGAAACCCTAGATCTGAATCAAAGCTTTGATATTCTACAAGAACAAATCCACGAATAATAAATGAATTGAAACTTGACTAAATCAAAAACACAAAATGATTCCTCAAGAATCGAACCCGCTCTGATACCATGTTAGAAAATAGGAATGCGGATGTGAATATCAAAGATAGAAAATAAGCATGAAGAACTCGAGATTTAACGTGGAACCTTACTCCCTAAGGAGTGGGATGAAACTGCGGGAAAACGCCTCAGATGGCTGAAAGTCTATTGCTTTTCTCACTGGATACAATGGGTGTGGAGGCCTATATATAGCCTCCACTGAGTCTCCACATCCCCCAGTTGGTAGATGTGGGACTAAACAACTGGATGGGGTAAATGGATCCTCGAGAGATCCATTTACCCATCTCTCACATAAGTGATGCATAACCAAATACTCCAACAATACATATTTAAATGATGACAAAAGAATTCCTTCTGTTTAAGCTTGTACTTAGGTCCATTAATTGGAAAATGATGAAGATTACGAAACTCAAGAACACCCACGAAGGTGACAGATTAAACCAAGAAAGAGATTTTTTCACTTCAATGATGACTCTAAGATCAAGAGAAGTCCTTGACGAGGAGATCCTCCAGGCTGAGACCCTTTAAATTCCTTGAGTGGACAGAACCCTCAAGCAATGTAGGACGCCTTGGGAGTAAGATAAGTATTGTCATGTCAGATGATAGGAAACCCCTAAGCAACATCAGAAAAATTAACATTTATTCCCGTTGTCAACTAAGTTCTGATACCATATTGAATCAAGGACAAATCACCATAGTGGAAGGCTTCCCATCTCTTTTTTCCTCTTTGAGAAGGCTTGGCTACTTGAAGAGTGGTTTGGAGCATGGGATCAAATTTCGGTGAAATTCGACTGAATTTCGGTTGAATAGTTTCCATGGGTGAACAAATTCGGCCGAAAAGGCCTATATCGGCCGAAATATGGGGGCCTAGTTCAAAAACCGACCGAAATGGTCGAAATTTCGGTCGAATTCCGACCGAAATTCGATCAAAATTTCATTTCGGTCACTCACCGAAATGGTGACCGAAATCGAAATTTGGGGCCTTGGTTTGGAGAGATGATCAAGGAGTTTCGGTCTTCGTTTGAATGCGAAGGTATAACGATGGCGAGACTCGCACATAAGTTGAAGGCATTCAGAACCATACTTTGTGCTTTCAAGAAGGAAGTTCGTGCGGCGAGGAGGGCACGTCGTGATACGGCTCAAGACGGACTAGACTTTTTGAACAGGGTAGAAGATGAGTGTAACATTTCTCATTCTAAGTTGCCGAAACTATCCTACTTCCAAAAAATTATCTAGGATATGAAGCAAGAGGTTGAATGGCGTTGGACATCCAGACAGCAGCGGATTAAAGAGAGGGATTCAAACATGAAATACTTCCATGTCATTGCCAACGGTTGGCAGTGGCGAAATCATAGCAACTTTGTAGTAGTAGGGAGTGTCCGTTTTGAGGGGTATAAGGAGGTGGCAAAGCTACGGTGAGTTATTTCCGCACCATGAGTTGCAGAGGCGCACATAATAGTTGTTGTTGGAGAGTTTGGGTGCCTCAAATTTGTTAGAAGAGGCGAAGATTTTGCTAGTGAAAAGGCTTTCGATTGATAAGGTGTACTCTACTATGGATGAATTTAATGCAGATGGCTCCCTTGGACTGGACGGTTTCACAGTCTTCTTCTTCAAAGAATTTTGACCCCTAGTGTGTATTGATATCATGGATATGTTGAAGGAGTTCTCTGCTGGCAACCATGGCTTTGATAGGATGAACCGTTCGTTCATCTTTCTTCTCCAAAAGAAAGAGACATCTCTTCGGGTGGAGGACTTCAGGACAATCACCATCTCCAATGCGGCTTATCATTTGGTCACCAAGGTTTTGGCTAACCGCTTGTACGATGTCCTGGACGGACTTATAGATGAGGTACAAACTACGAGCATTTTGGATCGCTTAATATGGACGACATTGTAGCGGCTTCAAAGATCGTTGACGATGGGAAACAGAGGAAAGTGAAGTCAGTTCATGTAGCAACCCCGGAAGGTACATATGGATGCAGTTCACATGATCTTGAGGTATTTGAAGACGTCACCTAGCTCTGGCCTTATGTTCAGTAGGGATGCATCACTTGAGGTGACATGATGTGCAGATGAAGACTATGTTGGTTGTCCCAGGGACAGAAAGTCGACTTCTGGTTTTGCTATCTTTGTAGGCAGTTCACTTGTTTCATGGAAAAGCAACTAGTGTTGAGTCTGAATACAGGGCTATGGCACAAGGGCGTACAGAAATGATGTGGGTCAGATCAGTATTGACTGACCTTACTGTTGAGGTTTCTCTTCGTATGAAGCTTTTATGTGATAATCAAGCTTTTATGTGATAATCAAGCTTTTATGTCCTAAGGCAGATATGGCATGCGGTTCACCAAGTAGCAAGCATTGAGGATCGCATCACCCCGGAAAGAGTAGGGAGCACGATGCTGGATCAAACGTATCTTGGTCACATCAAGTGGGGGTTTTTGCGTTCATCAACACTATTCTAAGTGTAACACGAGGTTTGGTGTACGATGATAAGAGACCCGAAGAACTTAGAGCTATAACGTGCAGAAGTCTAAGGCATTGTTAGAGCGAATAAACTTGACATTAGCAGAGAAAATATTCTTTAATTAATAACAGATTTAATGACAGACCCAGCTTCAGACTTACTTTTCAACAGAAAAATCCAAGAAAGTCTAGAATAATCATCAACAACAACTAGATAAAAATGGTATCCCTGCTGGTCAGGAACATGACTGGGACCCAAATATAAGAACAAGCTTAAATAAATAACCGCTGTTAAGACTCTAACGATCGGGAAAAGAAGAGTGGTGATGCTTCCCAACCTGGCAAGCCTCGCACTAGAAGGTATAACGCATGGTAATCTATAGGACATGACACAACTTCTGCAGAGGAAGGTGACCAAAATGAAGATGTCTCACGTATGGTGAGACTGATCCATTGGGAACTGTAGAGGCACCGATACTAGGAGACTGGATCAGTCTATAGAGCTTCCGTTGCTCACATCACATCCAATCACCATGCACGTTAGTATGTCCCGAAATACAATAGATGGGTCAAAATGGCATGGCAATGTAGATCCTTAGTGATATGACTAATATTGATAGAAAGTAAATTCATATGAAATCAGGTGCATATAACACACTCTGCAAGTGTATGGATGATGTCAAATGAACCCCCCATCCTGTAATGCGTAAATGAACCTCGTTTGCAATGACGACCCATCTACTAGGGGGTGTAGATATGAATTGAACTGTGCTCTATCCCCATACAAATGGTGGGAGGCACTAGAGTCCATGATCCACTTTGTCGTATTTGCCTGACTACAACTGGTAAAAGCCAAGGCTATACTTGAGGAGTTCGAAGAGGCTCTAGCATCGGCTGGAACATATGGGAGACCTGTAGTGATGCCAACAACATGAGTCATTATCTCCCTTAGACGAGAGACAATGTCATCAAGACGTGAATCTATCCAAGGAGCCGAACTGTCAGGAGGATCAATCTACTGAGCCACACGAGCAGATGCAGGGTATCTATACTTCTGATAGCATGTATCCTCAGAATGACCTGAGTGACATCAATAGGTGCATGAGCCATGATGACGTCCATCTCCTCTGTTTTAGGGGTCATCACTGAGGAGGTATGTATGGTGACAGATGGTGAGACAAGTAACCTGCTGAGGCAAATGTAGGCTTCCCCCATGGGAGGTATGGTTGCACCTGTAAGAAGCTGTGCACATACTGCATCGTACTCAGGATCCAAAGCTACCAAGAAAACTCCAAGTATCGAGGAGTTTCTGTATGCCATCTACGGCTTGGTAGATGTGGTAACGGGCATGAAGTTGTAAAACTTCTCGAACATGCCACATATCAAAGAGTAGGATGTATGCAGAGGATGGCCATTCTGCTTGGTCGTGTAGATATCGAATTGCAACTGAAGAATATTGGCCTCATTCTTCGCTTGGGCATAGGTGACTGCCAGAATATCCCACATTACCTTGACGGTGGGATGGTTCACAATGTTATTGGTGATCTTTGTGTTAAGAGTACCAGAGAGCCAAACACGTGCGTACGCACCATCTTGCTTTCACGAAGCATTCTCCTCGGTCTTAATTGGCTCTGATTGTGTCATAATGCGCTCCTTGTTATTGTACTACATGAGAGTCAAGAACTGCATGGACCATAACTCATAATTGGTCCCATCCATCTTCACGATGGGAGCCGGGGCTTTGAAGGCACCGAACGAAGAGAAGATGTCACCCTTGTTCTCTGAAATGATGGAAAAGGAGGTCGAAACGTAACTCGACCGGATTAGTAGGTCGATCCAAGTGAGTCTACACGATCATATACAAGATTGGTTGTATATGTAGACTCACTCGTCAATACTTGATCCACGCTAGGGTTGGAAAGGGTGATTTATAGGTCTGAAATTACCTTTTCTGGTTAAAATCAGATCGTACAACAAATCTGGGCGGCGTCAAAGAGGATAAGGAGGGCCTACATGTGCCTATCGATGCTTGAGAAGCGACCTAGCTGGCTGACAGAGGCACATGTGCCTAATGGTGGGCGGGCGATGCCGAGGGAGGCCTGAGGTGGCCCTACAGCAGCGTAAGGGGGTCCAACAAGGGGCTACGGCAGTGGAATGCCATGGTAGAGTTGTGCGGTGATGCACGATGCCCTAGTATCGCCGCCATTGGGCAGCGGTGTAGACGACCTCAGAGGGGGCTGGTGGTTGTGCAACAACCCTAGAAGGAGGGGATGCGACGGCGCAGGGCTGGGGGAAGGTCCCGGGTGGTGCGTGAGGTGTTGGAGATAAGGAGAATAACCAATTATTTGCTAATTATTTTTAGTTATAATTTTCAGATTTAATTAACTAATAATTTTTAATTAACATAAATCACCATAAAATCTTGTTTTCTTTGTCTATATCATGAGATCCAACTTTATTCTTTCATAACTTAAACTCCATTTCAAAATATAACTCAAAAACCCCATATTGGTTCCCCAAATATCTCACCAAATTATAGATCTAATTTTTAATTCACAGCTTTAATTAATTACTAATTTTTAGTTAACATAAATCACCGTAGTCTTGTTTTCTATGTCTAAAACATGAGATCCGGCTTATTCTTTCATAACATCTTAATTATTCGTAACATAACTCAAAAACTCCAAATTAGTTTTCCAAATATCTCACTATATTATAGATCTAATTTCTAATTTATAGATTTAATTGATTATTAATTTTTAGTTAACATAAAGAGTCATAAATCCTTGTTTTCTATGTCTAAAACATGGGATATCTGGACCGATGTTAGGCGATATGGGACCGATATCAATGGAATTCCACATTGGTAGATTCCTCATATCTTCGATATATCGCCGACACGTGATATATCGCAGATATACCGATGAAATATCGACGATGCCTGGTAAAAAGATACATATCCTGATATCGATATCCCATCCTTAACTGATACTGATGTATTGACGCTATATCGATGATATATCACCGATTTATCGCAATATGGCCTACTATGATCCCCTCCAGAATCCTACATCAAGGGTATATGGTCTAATCTGGAACGTGTGCCCTTACCGACATCGTACAAAGGGAAAAATCCTCCAATAGCTCTGGTGATGCCAAGAACGGACAAGGCGAGATCTGGAACCTGAACTCCTCCAAGTATACTTAGTGTCTGATGCATCGAGCACATCGAGTTCCAACTCCACAATAAGCTATGCAAATTAGACGAGCTCGGTAACTGCCCCCACGCAATCTTGGACGGTCAAAAGTGAGGAGCGTGACATTGAAATCACCTCCCACCAACCAAGATACCCCAGAATAGAATCTTCTGGCATGCATTAACTCAACCCACGACACCTCCATTTGTGAAGAGGAACAATGGCCATAAACACAAGACACCGCAACGGTAGACCCTGATCTCATGTTCTCCAAAAGTACAATCAAAACAAATCTTCCTTTCAGCTATGAGATGGCGGAAAAAGGGATTTCTTCCATGCCACCTCCAACCCCCTTGAACTACTGCAAACATCTAAGGTCTTGAAACAATTAAGCGTTCCTCCTCCCACCGATGCCCAGACATTTGGCATACACGATGATAACTTCATCTCCTGCAACAACACAACATCACAACCCCAATCTCTCAGAAGAGTGCTGATCGACCACCTCTTTTCTGGGTCGCCCAGACCCCTCACATTCCAAGTCAATACAATCTTATGCCTTTGAGAAATCAATTTTCCATAATAGCCCATATTAGTCTCGAGGACAAGAGCAACTCACTACTTGTGTTCCTTCACATGCCATCGCTAACCATGTAGGTACACATATGGTCTCGGAATGCGGTCAAAGATGGCTCTTATTTTGAGATAAAAGAGGGTATATGATGCTAACTAACTTTTGTTGGCACTCGCTTGAAGTTTCGGTGCTCCTTTTAAGATGCATCTTTGGTTGCTCTCTCCATTCGATGGCTACAAACTTCATCTAAGTCATGGAGAAATTGTATAAGACATCCGCTGGCAAAAAATCCAAAGCCCCTGCTGGTTGTAGGGACTCACGAGAACTTAAGGTCTTCATTAGCAAGAATTGAAGATTAAAGCGTGTGGCCATGAATGATGCAGTTAGTAGGGAGTATGTATGTGGTGATGTAGGATTGTTGAAGAGGTGCTGGGTGTTGGGTTTGGGCGTTTCAGGTAGGTTATTATGATTCGCCAGATTTTAAGGTCTTTATTCATAAGATGAGAAATTTTCTTTATGAACAACAAGAAGTTTTGGGCATTCCACGCAGGATTTGCAAAAGGTGTTGGGGTCGTATATCCTACATGACCAATGTTGGTTGATTAATGAAGATTACAACATGAAATGTGAGTAAAGATGCTAACGGACGGATACAGATATAGGTGTTACCATATTGATATCCATTTCTAAATACAAATACAGACGTAGATACGGATATTGACGGATATGAAAACTTCATTACTATATCCTTAAAAACGGATACGTGTGTAAAACAGATATTAATCGTATGGGAATGATTTGTTGAGAGCTTAACTTGTAACCCTAACACTAGGGTTATTCCGGGTATCTCCTCCTATAAGAGTTAACCTCTATTGTAACACTAACTCTAGGTCTCATTATATAAGGAGCCATAGGGTTCTATCCATTAACAAGGACTTACATCTTCACAAATCTACACGGTATCAAAGCAAGCCCCCCCCCCCGCTACCCCCTCCATCCTTCGTCGATCACCCATAGCCCACCCCATGCAGCCCCTTCGCTCCTGAAACCCAACGCAACCCCTCCCCTATCATCTCATAACCCATAACAGCCCAAACCCATCGTCCCCCTTCCACTGTGCCCCTGTGAATCCAACAACCTCCCTTCCCCATCGCCTCATCGCCCATAGTTCCCAAAGATCTGACTGAAGAGAAACGAAGCATTTACATCATAACAGATCAAAAACTGTAACAACAGAAACTGTACCGTCTAGAATATACCCGATCGTCAGGAATCATCAACCGTTATTGTGTTGCAGGCTGCTTGCCTGCCAAAACATGGAAGGTAGAGGCGTCAGCGAGCGTTGGTACACCCAAAACTTATAAAATTTATACGCATTTAAAGTGGTTGCAAAAGAAACAAGAAGAAAGGCACAAACATTTAAAATTTGCACAACTACTTGGAAATTTTTCAACTACTTGTTATGAAAAGACTTTTCAAGCTACTTTGAGGAAATGTCCCAAGTTCTTTCCATTACTTCTCATATATCATATTATTATATAGTAGTTAATGACATATGTAAAATTTCTCCATTTGCTTTATAGTCTTATATACATATATACACATTCATGTAATAATTGATGACTCGTGTGTATATATATAACTATTCATCTCTTGCTATTTAGAGATTTAAATTATGGAATTTAATAATGGGGAAGATTTAGGGTTTGAACTGACTCTTGCTTTTATTTGAATTCTTAAGTTAGTGAATAGTCTATGGTCTTGGTCTGTGTGACCTCACACTGTGACTCTAAAGTGTGAAGAGTGCCTTAAGGTTGGGGTGCCTCTGTAGGCATGTGGTGTGGTATATTGCATACTAACTAAGTTACCAACACGTCTACTAACTTTATTATGAACAACTCTAGTCAGCACAACTTATAATTGACTTCATCTCTAATGCTTCTTTCTGAGTTCAATTGTAACTCCTCCCAATTCAACTGTAATTAATTGAAATGTGACCCTAGGTGATTCAGATGTAGATATTGATGATTCGGATGTAGCATCGCCAAGCCTGTTGGCGGAAAGTGATTAAAACTCAAGCGGTGAAGTAGTCTCCTAAAACACTTTTCCGTCTCGCCCTCTAATTGGAAGTGCGGTCCAATAGAGGGAAAGGTCTACTCCAAAACCACGCCCCGGAGACGGGTGAGAGAGACTCTCCGGAAAAGTCACTCTAGAAACCGGCCCGACCGATACGGGCAAACGAGCTTGTACGAAAAAATAAAACCGAGGATCCCCTGCCTAGGTATCCAAAAACCGAGGGTCAGCGGAGCTGGTCAAAAGTCAGGATCCCAATGAGGCGTAAAAACACTGCGAGCTCGCATAAGAACCGTGAAAAGGACTGTGATCTTAGATCCGCGCAGTAAGTGACCACTACCCTAACTGAGCTTCCTTTCCTCCGCCCAGGTGAGGATCACCGCGCCCTCGTACAGTCAGGCGTAAAAGTCACAATGGCCAGCAATAAAAATTGTCAGTTATTACTAATTCATAACTCTCAAGTACCTCATAGATTCCAACGTAGTGCATATTACTTAAGTTCCTTGATCTGTTAAAGCATTGAGGTTCTCAATTTCTAAGATTTGGCCTATTAATTAACTTAATTTTATAGATCCATTGTATGCAATTAACCCCAATATCCTCAGTTCTTCTATGATTATCCAGAATAGAACTTATCACCATTTCAGATTATTCATAAATCCTCTAGATAGGATAAGAATTTCTTTGTTCTATCTATTACTACTCCTTAAACATCTCACTCCTTAAAAAATATATCCAAACATTAACTCATCTGAGCAGGTGTATTCATGTTTTGCCTTTTTCAAAAGTTTAATAACTGGGGCTATCTTAAGAACATTTATAAAGGTATTTAAATCCAATAACCATTGAGAAAGGTGGGTTTCAATCCCACGTAAAATTTGCAATACCACTACCAACCAGCCTATCAATTTTCTTTGTGCAACATGGTAAGCACCTTAGAAATTATATTGGCAAGGCATTAGAATTCCTTGATAAATTATATCAATGTATAATATAAATATATCAACTAAACATCAGTTACAATTTTCCAAAAAACAAATAACTATTCCATATCACAATTTTTAAAATTCAGGAAACCGATAACTGCAACAGAACTAGAACTTATAATTCAATTCAAAAGTAAATTTAATTATTTTTTTATAATCTTTGTTAATTGTATCAATATGTTATGATGCAATTTAAAGTACATTTTAGACTTTTAATAAGCTTCATAAATTTATAAATTAGCTAACAATAGTTAACCAAACAGTGAGCATTTAGAATTTAGGATATTAGGAGAACTAAATATTCAGAATAATTCATTTGGACATATCTAAGATAGACTGAAATTAGTACATCACAGGAAACATGCGAACCCATCATTTCGTTCAATATAAAATTAGATCACAAGAATGAGAAACTAAGGCTCCCATGTTACAAGGGTCAAGGCATAAATTTATTATATAATGCTATAAAAGAAATTAAACCCCTATTATCCAAATCCAGATTTCCATGATTCTGCATGTTGGAGTTAACATGCATGTTGGAGTTAACACGCAGGAACAGTCTACAGCAGCAACAGAGAATTTAGCTATTTAAATTTATCACATTTTTTATACTAGTCTACAGTACTTATGGAAGCAGTAATCTGACTTCCTAAATTCATCACTTTTTTTCAAATTCCTACAGAGCATGCTAATTCTTTCATATAAAAACCCCATTGCAACAAGAATCCAGAATCCTGGAAGATAAAAAATTTAAAAAAAATCAAGTTTAATCTAGGAATAGACATTGCTTAGGTCCAGTACTAAACAATGATGGAGTCACTGATACATGAATGGCAGGAAAGGAGTTAGTAAAAGGAGTGTACATAAGAACTTCCTCAATTTGGATCTCCAAAATGGAGAAAATACTTGCATGTAGGAGCAGAATTTGAGTACAACAAGAGGAGGGAGTGGAATTTCACATGCATGACAGCAAGAGAAGGGAAGAGGATTGTACTTATTTGATTTCTTCAAGAAAATGGAAGATTTTTGTCTCTTTAGTAGTTGCAGCAGCAAGTTGGGAGCAGTTCCAGGGGCTTCCCAAGTTGCTGGACAGCAACTTTTTGCAGAGAAGAGAAGCTTCGGTGGAGAGAAATGGAATGGAGAAGAGAAGGGGGACTTGAGAGAGGATGGAGGAAATAAAGAGGAGAGGGAACGAGGGGCATGGAAGGTTTCCGGAACCTTCCCTTGTATATTACTAAATATTTTTTTAAAAAAATGACATCATTAGTGACATCATCTTCCATGGTAGTCACTAATGACATCATCCACATGACATCATGATGCCATTAATCTTATATTATATCTATATATGTTAATTCTAATTCTAATTATATTTTTTTATTTCATTTTTTTAAACAGAAAACAAATTGTCTGCTACAGTCTGCTTTGATATTAAAATTTATTTTTTTATTTGTAAAACCAAAACTCTTTTTTTTATTATACATAAAAATCGACCACAATCGCACCCCAAGCCTCCGATTTCGACGTGCAATATCTTGTTTTGATCGCCTTTAAACGGCGTTCAAGATGAGTATAATAATGATATGCTTTTGATCGGGTTGGTATCCCCGAACTTTTCAAGATACGGCTTTGGTTGGGATTAAATTTTATGAAATAAAAATACCAAACGATCTCCGATTGACGAACGGTCGATTCCGTTGGTCTTGTTTCGTCGAATCGGATTTTATGACGGTTTCAGTTCATTTTGCGGTTTCCGAATTGTCCCGCTGCTTTTCCGCGGCATGCATTACAATGCGACCGATTTTTGGTCGATTTCGGCCGAACAACTTTTGATTCACGAACAATTGATCGACTTAGGTTATTTAGCATTGACCAACAACTTTATTGGGTTAATCGGACCCAAATCAGATCGGGTGCAGGTTTAATTGAAATCCGGATGTTACAAATATAAAAACTTCAAAGGAAGTCTCATCATCGAGAATCGAGTCAAGGTCATTAGGTATCTTGTATGGATTTCATATGGTCATAAAAACCTCAAAGGGTTTTGAACACATAAAAACCTCAAAAGAAAAACAAGTCATATCCTTTTAACATGTACATAATTACAAAGGCTTGTTTTCATGATTACCTGAGAAAAGTTGTAGGTATCGTGCCCGCATGTCGGCTTGGGTCTCCCACATCGCCTCTTCGACGTCGTGTTGATGCCGCAACACCTTGATCAGAGGAATCTCTTTACTGCAACGCTTCTTCATAGCACTATCTAGGATCTGCACTGGCCTCTCCTCATATGTCAAATCTGGCTCCACGTCAAGATTCTCGTAGTTGATAATGTATCAAGGGTCATGCACATAGTTCCTCAAGTTAGATACATGGAAGATGTCGTGGATAGCAGAAAGATGTGGAGGAAGGGCTACTCGGTAGGTCACCTTCCCCACTCTAGCTAAAATCTCGAACGGACCAACATATCATGGTGCCAGCTTGCCACGAATGTCAAATCTCTGTATTCCCTTCATGGGAGATACTCGGAAAAATACTTAATCTCCCACATGTATTTATAAGAATATCATTAATATGAAAGATCAAGTTGAATATAGATAAGTCATAATTGAATGGATGAAGAGAAAAGAATTGGATTACCTGAAACTCTAAGTCTCTTCTCCGACGGTCCGCATAGCTTTTCTGGCAGCTTTATGCCGTCAGAAGCTTCCGCCTCACAAGATCAACAGCTCTCGTAGTCTCCTCCAAGAGATCCATAGAATATAGCGCATGATCACCTGCCTCACGCCAACTGAGAGGTGTGAGGCATATCCGCCCATATAGGAATTCGAATGGTGCCACGCCAATACAGGAATGATAGTTGTTGTTGTACGTGAATTCAATCAAATGCAGATGGTCCTTCCAGGACCCTTTCCACTGCAAAGTGCATGCGTGAACCAAATCCTCTAGTGTTTGTATGGTGCGCTCACTCTATCCGTCGGTCTGCGGATGATATGCAGAACTCATCTTCAGCTCTGTTTGTAGTGCTAACATGAACTGATGCCAATAATGCGACGTAAACCTCGAGTCTCTGTCATATACCACCTCACGTGGTATACCATGAAGTCTGATGATATTCTGCATATATAGCCTGGCCAATCTGGATGGTGTATAGGTCATGTTGATAGATTTGAAATGGGCGGACTTGGTCAACCTGTCAATAACAACCCAAATAGAGTCATGACCATCTGAGGTCTTCAACAATCCTGTGACAAAATCCATAAAAATACTCTCTCATTTCCACTCGAGAATGGGGAGAGACTGCAATAATCCTGGTGGTCTCCAGTACTCAACCTTGACCATCTGACTGGGCATGCATCTGCTAACACGTTGCGTCACATCACGATTCATTCCATCCCACCAGAAATGCCGATGCAGATCATGATGCATCTTCGTCCTACCTGGATGAATAGATAATCGTGAACTGTGAGCCTCATCGAGAATATCTCTGTGCAACTGCTCGTTGTTGCGCACAACGACCCGTCCTGCCTTCCATAAAATAGACTCCACCAAAACAAAATCATAAACCTCATCCTTGACGGAGCGCATGTATCTATCTCGAATTCAAAGATCTGTCTTCTGGCCTTCGATGATGTGATCCCACAAACTGCTGAATCGTGGAGGTACGGCGGTGGATATGAATGCACTCTCCTGAGGATGTCAATCAGTCAAAGCTGCGAGCATATCCCACGTGTATAGCTAGTTCACCATACCCTCTGCATGAGCTCTCCTGCTAAGTGCATCAGGCACCACGTTTCCCTTACTGGAATGGTAAGAGATCGTGAAGTCGTAGTCCTTCAGTAGCTCGAGCCACCAGCGTTGTCTCATGTTTAGCTCCTTCTGATCAAAGATATACTTCAGGCTCTTGTGGTCTGTGAAAATCTCGAAGTTCACCCCATATAGATAGTGGCGCCAAATCTTTAAGGTGAAGACAACTATCGCCAACTCCAAGTCATGTGTGGGATAGTTCCGCTCATGCGGTCTCAACTGTCGTGATGCATAAGCAATCACATGACCTTTCTGCATCAATACTGCACCTAAACCTTCTCTTGAGGCATCTGTGTATACTGGATAGTCCTGAGTACCTAAAGAAAGAGCAAGAATAGGTGTTGTAGTCAAACTCTCCATCAGTGTCCTGAAGGTCTGCTCGCATGAATCGTCCCAAATGAATGGAACTCCCTTCTGCGTCAATCGTGTCAGAGGACGAACAATGTGTGAAAATCCACTAATGAAGCGTCTGTAATAACCCGCTAGGAGTCAAATTCCTAAGTAGTACCTGGGATTTACTTAAATACTCAGGTTCTACGAAATCTTTTTTTTACTTAAAAACTACAGAGGTGTCGCATGTTGAACATGTGACACCCCAGAATTTTTTTTTACTCAGAAACTACAGATGTGTCGCATCTTTAATATGCGATATATATATAACGCATATTGAATATGCGATATAGGGGCTAAATAAGGACCACACGTATCGGACTTCCCATTCCCCCACGCGAACTTCGTAACCCAATTGTTGTCCCCCTGCCGCCCGCGACCTGCCCACTGCGCCACCTGCCCATTTTGACCTCCCCCTCTCTCTCAAAAACGTCCATTTTGATCACTCTTAGCCTCGTGGAACACTCTTTTTCTGTAGTTTTCTTGGTTGGCACCGTCCTAGCCGCCACCGCCTCCCACTAGGGCTAAGTTGTTGTTGGATACACTTAGACTTGGTAATTTTTTTCCTGAGATGATTGTTTATATCATATGCATATTATTCTTCATTTCATGAATGTATTTTGTTTACTTGTACGTTGTGTCACGTATTAGGTCAGAATGGAGCCGTTGTATTGTATGTTTCATTTAAGGGGTACATTCATTGACGGATCGACGACCAACGTTAGGGGGTTTGTGCAAATGCCTAATATGACGTTCGATGAGATGTTGAACTTGGTTTACCGTAAGTTCAATCTGGATGCCAATAGTCAAAAAATCCGATTATTACATCGCATCCCTTGAGGTACAGGGGAAGAACCATCATTTTCATCTATTGTCGATGATGATGATGTGCAGGCAGTTCTTGTGTATGCTCGGACCATTGCGAAATCGATGCCTACTGATATTATTGTTGAAGATGTATCTGTGAGCGAAGTCCCCAATGTTATGACTAACAAGGGACCGTCTGTTGTCCTGAGCACACAACCAGCAGTTGTCCGTAGCGCACAACCAACAATCTTCCCAAGCATACAACCAATAGTTGTCCCAAGCATGGAACCCTACTTTGACGTTGATGCACCTATAACGCAACCATGCACGGATCAGGAATAGGGCATGAGTGACTCGTTGCTGCGAGAGGTTAACCATGCTTTGGATGTTTTCATCCGTTGGGGGACCGATGATGACCTGGAAGAAGGTAGCGAAGATGTCAACGATGATGCGGTGGACGAGGAGATCCCAGCTGATGAACAAAGCACGCATACTATTACACCCCGTATACGTTAGAGGATCAAATACTCGTTCAACATATGAAGACGACATTCGAGAGAAGTCTAGACTTGATGGTGTCGTTGACGAAATAAGCAAGGTTAAAACATTCAAATGTAGGGAAGATTTGGTTTACGCTGTCAAGAAGTACCACATTCTGGCACATTATGACTTCATTGTCAAGGAATCCACCAGCTTGATATGGTCGGCTTTTTGCACGCAGAGATCAAATGGTTGTGTTTGGTATTTACGAGGACATTTTAGAAAATTTGATGGACTGTGGGTGATCTACAAGGTTATTGGGGCACACACTTGTATAAACCCAACAGTTAATCAGGATCACCCTCAGTTGGACTACAAATTCATGTCCAGATCGTTGCTAACTCTTGTTAGGGATGACCCTAATGTTCGTGTTTCAAGTTGTAGAGCTCACATCCACGAGATGTACAACTACTGGGTTACAAAGAAAAGGGCTTGGGATACTCGGAGGAAGGTCATCGGAATTGTATTTGGTGACTGGAAGAAGTCATATGCTGAAATGCCTTATCTATTGCATGCAATGAGGGCTGCTATTCCTGGGACCGAAATTGATATTGAATACAGCGACCATCCTGATCCTCGGAAACCGCTTTGCCGTAGATTTGAATATTGCTTTTGGGCATTTGGGCCTTCGATTGAGGCATTCAAATATTGTCGTCATCTGATTAGTATTGATGGGACACATCTGTACGGGAAGTACAAACAAAAATTGCTAATTGCTTGCGGGATTGACAGGGATAAACATATTATTCCCCTTGCATTCGGGATTGTTGATGAGGAATCCGCTCCTTCATGGAAGTGGTTTCTATCGTTGGTGCGTATCAGGGTAATCGGCATGCGAGCTGGACCAATATGTATCATCTCTGACCGGAATGTTGGAATAAAAGCCGCTATGAAAGATGTTGATGTGGACTTATTAGAACCCTTTGCTTATTGGTGGTTCTGTACAAGGTACGTCGCGAGCAACTTCAATAGCGTCTTCAAAAATGGCTCCATGAAAGCCATGGAGCAAGCAGCAGCATTACAAATGACAACTATAAAGTTCGCGTACTTCATGAGGAAATTACAAGAGTGGAATAATGAAGCAGGTAGATGATTTTCGACTCATGATTGTCGTCGTGAGCAATGGCCCTTGGCTTACAACGGTGGTTATAGGTTTGGTCAGAAGACTACAAATTTGAGCGAAAGCTACAATGCTGTTCTTAAAGATGCCCGTTGCTTGCCAATCTCTGCGTTAATCGAGAAGACTTTTTATAATTGTGTGTCATACTTCATTCAACATGCTGAAGAAGCAAGCGCAGCCATTGCTGTTGGCCGCAAATTCACGCATTATGCATCCACAGAGTTGAATCGTTGGAGTTCAGCCGCGAATGGGCATACAGTAACTCAGATACAAGTACAGTCGAAAATATTGTTCGAGGTCTCTAGCAGGGCTCGACGGACGTCTAGTGGTCTTCGCGGTCGCAAACAGTACACGGTAAATTTGCTCCAAAGGAAATGCACTTGTAATAAGTGGCAAATTTTTCGTATCCCATGTTCCCACGCCATTGCAGTCATTTCAAAGCGTCGAGTAGAAGTGGACTCCTATGTTGGAGAGTGGTACACCTGGCAGCACTAGCTGAAAGTTTATGGAGGGAAATTTTTCCCCATCGGTGATCGTGAAACATGGGCTCCCTTGGATTATCCAGAATTACGTCCGGACCCAAATCGTAAGTGCGGCAAAGGTCGACCACGTACTACAAGAATTCATAACGAAATGGACGTTAGAGATGTGATTCGCCAAAATACTTGTTCCTTTTGTGGGATATTGGGTCACACACATCGTGGATGTCCCAATAAAACCGCAAGGGATTCTCAAGCATCCACATCAAATGCGCCGACGACGGCAAGGAATAAGAATAAATGTGTTAATTGTGGTGGCGTAGGTCACAACAGACGCAAATGTCCAACTTCGAAAAAGTGTGCTTTTTTATCGTATATTCTTATTTTTCATTTTGGTGGCGAATTTACTCTTATCGTATGTTCTTGTTTTTTACATTGTATAATCTAACATTGAATATTTAAAATTACAGATGGATCCAGGCCCAATTGACCCATCCGTTTTGCATCTTCAGGAGCGACATCGTTCTCGAATCTCGTCGTGTCTGGGCTGGCGATGTAAGTAATTTTAACTATTTGGTTCCTTCAATTCGTTTTCCTTATCAAAATTTTTTTGTAGGAATCTTCATGGTTGCGTTGCCGACGACATGAGACACATGTACGTCGAATTCCTTTGGATGATCGACTACAGCCGTATGTAGCCCAAGCGGGCTTTGGGTGCATTTCAGGATTGGAGTTCATTACCCTAGATTGGCATTTGGTGACCGCGTTGGTTGAACGATGGAGACCCGAGACGCACACTTTCCACATGGCTAGTGGGGAGATATCCATCACCTTGCAGGATGTCGCATTCATCATGGGGCTGCGAATTGATGGACCTGTGGTTACTGGGGAGATGACACCTGAAGCCACATGGGCGGATATTTACGAGGAATTGTTGGGTGTTAGGCCACTTCCAGCAGAGATCGTTGGCAGCAGGATGTTAGCAAGTTGGCTATTCACCCATTTTGCAGACTTGCCAGAAGATGCAGACGAGATGGTCGTACAGAGACATGCTCGAGCCTACATCTTGCAGTTGCTTGGTGGAGTCCTATTCACGGAGAAGTCAGGATCGTTGGTATCACTTATCGCTCTACCACATCTGCATGATTTCGAGTACTCTGGAATATTGAGATGGGGATCTGTCGTACTTGCATATCTATATAGATACCTTTGTTTAGCAGCGGATATGTCGACTGAAGAGATTGGAGGCTCGGTCATACTCCTTCAGCTATGGGCATGGGAGCATTTCCCCCACATTGCTCCAGTTGTGAGGGAAGGCAGAGAATGGCATGGGCGCCCGTTAGGATTCCGCTGGGCAACGGCGTTTGCCCATCGTCGACAGCCTACACACGTAGTGAGACCATACCGGGACGCTTTTGACATGAAATCACCCGAGCAGCTAATTTTACATCCACAAATTGTTTCTAGTTCAACCAAAAAAATTACTGATCGAAATACAATTTTGTCATTCAAGTATTGTGAACTCCATATACCGATGACATCCGCGCAGGTCTCCCGGCCAACTGTCTTGAAGGCGAACGCATTTGGAGAGCGGAAGTACCGTTGATATACTTCCACATTGTGGAGTATTACTACCCCGACCGATTCTTGAGAAAATTTGGCAGCCTTCAAGACATTCCACAACCTTTCTTCACCTTTCGGGACCTCCATGCAATCGACTTGAGGGAGAAGGTGCATGTGTATTGGAGGGCGAGACACTGGTTGCATATTAGCCAATGGGATGAGCGGGAAGATAGAATCGTTGATATCGATCGGTCCAATGGGACATCCGCGACGCCCGCATACGAGCAATGGTATCGGACTATTACTAGAAGATTTGTCGGACGATTAGGTGCAACTCTAGCAAGCAACGTAAGTACTCGGATAAAGTTTGTGGTAAATTAATTTAAAAAGACTGTTAGAAATTTACCTCTATGTTTTTTTCTTGGATGCAGCTCGCCAAGTGGAGCCATGTATACGATATTGGACACGAGGAATGCCGCGAGATTGCGGCACAAGTAAAGGCGGAAATGACGCAGTGGTTGTCGTTTCAATTTGCAGATGCCGTCACAATACATGACGACCATGCTGATGTGGCTCGGAAGGAGGCAAGGCGAGGAAGGGCAAGAGGAAGAGGAAGAGGTCGGGGAAGGGCACGTGAACAAGTGGCAGAACCCATGGACTATGAAGAAGCCGTTGTAGTAGATGAGAACCATGCGCCAACAGATTTCGTCACACCTGCCGCCGAGCGACCACGAGACGACATGCCAACGCCTCAGGCACCGTTGAGGGGACGATTGGATGCCAGAGAAACACAACCAACTTACTGCATGCTCACGCCGCCGTCGATGCCAACCTTCGACGAAGATGTTGTTGGGCCCTCTCAAATCCACATGATAGACGAGGCGAACCGTCTGTTACCCTTCCATCCTCCTGATTCAACGATAACATACCAGCGGAGGAAAAAGCGTTGAGTTGTAAACCTTGAAGTTGTTAATGTGATACAAAAATGTAGTGTATATCCGTGGACAATTCTATATATATAAAAGGTTTGGAATGCCTTTCTGGATCACAATATTTTTCCTTTGTGAATGTCTTTGTGTCCATAGCCCACATTTGCGATTGTGGATACATCTTTGAATGTGTGCTCATCGACATGAAACAAGCATATAAATTGACAGGCACGGTCTCAGTCTGGCATGAGAGGAGGTTCATCTTTGCTCTTATTTGTTCTCTTGTCGTAAGATGACTAAGGGCCAAACCAAGAGCTTCAAAACCTCATATATCCAGACCTGACCTGTCAATTTCCAGGGTTTTTCTCATATAGCGCATATTAGACATGCGTTATATGAGAAACTCCCTGGATTTGTTCCAGGGTTTTCCTCATATAGCGTATTTTGGACATGCGTTATATGAGACTCCCTGGAATCGTTCCAGTGTTTTTCTCATATAACGCATGTCGAACATGCGCTATATGAGAAAAACCCTGGAACGTTTCCGGGAACTTTCTCATATAACGCATGTTAAAAATGCGCTATATGAGAAAAACCCTGGAACGGTTCCAGGAACATTCTCATATAACGCATGTCCAAAATGCGCTATAGGAGAAAAACCCTGGAACAAATCCAGTGAGACCGTGACATATCGCATATTAAAGATGCGACACATCTGTAGTTTCTGAGTAAAAAAAACTTCAGGAGTGTCGCATGTTCAACATGCGACACCTCTGTAGTTTCTAAGTAAAAAAAAGATTTCGTAGAACCTGGGTATTTAAGTAAATCCCATGTACTACTTAGAAATTTGACTCAACCCGCTAGGCCATGGAAGCTCTGAATCTGAGTAATTGTCTTGGGTTGCTCCCAAGACATAACTGTCTCGATCTTCGCAGGATCAACTGCGATACCTGCTCCAGAAATGACATGTCCCAGAAATGAGACCTGGGATAACCAGAACTTGCACTTGCTTAGCTTGGCATATAGTTTGTGCTCTCGCAATGTTTCCAAAACAATCCTTAGATCATTCGCATGATCTCATTCATTCCGAGAATATATGAGCACATCATCAATGAACACCACCACAAACTTGTCCAAGTATGGATGCAAGATTCGGTCATCATATCCATGAAAGTTCCAGGTGCATTGGTGAGCCCAAACAACATCACCACAAACTCGTAGTGTTCATAACGAGTCCTAAAAGTTGTCTTCGGAATATCGGACTCTCTAATCCTCAGCTAATGATAGCATGAATGAAGATCGATCTTCGAGAACACCGAAGATCCCTGAAGCTGATCGAATAAATAATCGATACGCGGCAATGGATAACGGTTCTTCATCGTTCTCTTGTTCAATTGCCTGTAATCGATGCATAATCTCATGGATCCATCCTTCTTCCTAACAAATAGAACCGGAGCACCTTAAGATGAAGTGCTCAGCCTCACGAATCCCAAGTCAAGTAACTCCTGCAATTGTACTTTCATCTCTCTCAACTCAGTTGGTGTCATGCGGTAAGGAGCCATCGAGATCGGTTGTGTGTTTGGTAGCAATGTGATATCGAACTCGATCTCTCTCTCAGGAGGTAATCCCGGTAGCTCATCAGGAAACATATCCGGGTAGTCTGATACTACACGGATGTCCTATGGATCGGATATCTCCCGAATAAATGCTAAGTAGGAATCACATCCCTGATCAAGTCATTGAGCTCGCAACACTGAAATGTACTCCATCTTGAAATCATGTAAAGTACCCTCAAAAGTGAACTCGGGTAAATCTGGAATCCTGAAGACAATTGTCTTCCTAAAACAATCAACAAGAGCATGATGAGCGGATAACCAATGCATGCTCAAAATCAAGTCAAACTCATCAAGCGGTAAGAGTAGACAATCTGCGATCATCTCGTGATCGCCAATTAGAACTGGCAAGTACCTGACTATCAGTGAAATGATAAACAACTGGTCACTTGGCCCTCAGAAGTGATTGGAAAAGATAGAGTCTCTGGAATCTTCCTAATGAAGCTAGCAATCTCGGTGCAAGGAAGGAATATGTCGCTCCAGAATCAAACAAAACATGGAAAGGTCAGCCCAAGACTGAGATCATACCTTTCACCACAGTAGTTGTTGAATGAGCATGCTCCTCGATCATTGCGTATAGCTGACCCTGCCTGGCTGGTGCAGTACTGGAACTGCCATACTCTGTCTGTCTCTGTTGCTACCTCCTGAAGTTGGAGTCCTGCCACGGGAACACCCTGTATGATGTACCTGTGGTTGTGACGACTGTGGATGTGGGCAAGGCTCACCAGATCTCTAGGGACACTGATGTTGGTAATGTCCCCACTCATGGCACAAGTAACATCGAACTGGCCTAGTAGATGGAGTGGTCATGTCGGTGCTCCGAGTCAGTCCTGTCGGGGGTCTGTCTGCTCGCTGCGACCCAGATGGTCGAGCGGAATCTGTGCCACGTCCGGCAAGTGCTCCACCTAAGGTAGTCGATGGAGATGAGCGAGGACTGCCCAAGAATGTTGAACATGTAGGTCGGAACCGCATGGCTGACCTCTACTGCTGAAATGGTCGACGAATCAGTCCAAATGATCGTTGTGGTCTAGGCGCCGCTCTAGACGAGCTCCCAAAACATCTCTCACGGATGTCCTCGAACTTCTCTGCTGCATCAGTAACCTCGGAGATAGCAGTGATATGCAATCCGGCCAACTTCTCCTGTACCTCTTCCCTCATGCCCCTGATGAACTTTTCCATATTCTCCTCTTGAAATGCGATGGTGTGTGTCGAGACAGCTCGGTGCATCGAATAAAGTAATCTCTGGCTGTCATCCGTCCCTGACGAAGCTCTGCAAACAAACAACGCTAGGACTCCTTCCACTTCGCAAAAAAGAAGTGGGATCTGAATCGTGTCTCAAAAACATCCCATGTAGGCTCGCGACCTAACTCAGAAACTAATGCATCCCACCATCTCTCAACGAAATCTGTCAGTGAGTACTCCATGAAAGATAGCCACGTGTCTCGTGGCGCGCGAATCATCCTCAGCACCTTCATCACCCTATTGAGCCACTGCTCAGCAGCATCTGACGTCCTTGTGCCCTCAAACATGGGCACATTGGCCCATTGGTAGGAAGTGAAAACTGACCGGTGCCTGTGGACAGCAGAGTACTCATGTGCATCCTCATCTGCAAAGTCTACAGGGTCCTGCTCTCTGTCATAGTCTCCATCATCTACACCATGCTCTGGCATCTCCTCATGTGGATCATCGAAATGAGGCTGTTGTACCTCTACCGACTATCGTTGGTCCTGGCGTGTGCCATCGTGAGATGGACGGTAGGTGGAATCTGACAGCTCCTCAAATATGTGCTCCATGTCCATCTGTCTGTCAGCAATCTCCGTCTGCTGAGCCAAAATCCGATCCTGTTGATCTCGCATAGCAGCCTGCTGCTGAAGATCGGTGAGCGGTCAGTATGCGTGCTAGCTGATCAGTCGTCTCCTGGCTTGGTCGGGATGCCATGGCTCTGCATGGTAACCATTTTTAGTCATAAAAAGTGTCATTTGCAGATACTTATCATATATGTTTTTTCTCTTCTTGGGATATAATATGAAAATTAATGAAATCGGTGACATCTGTGGTGATTGAATTCGAATTTCATATTTCACTTCTCGAACTCACAACAAGTCGGAAGACTGTTGCTATCCGAGAGCTTAATGTGATCAGTATTGTAATAGTACAAATGCGTGTAGTAGGGTACCAGGCTCTGATATTTTCTCCTATATAAGAGAGCCTTAGGGTCTCTATAAGGTATGCAATTCTATTCTCTCCACATGGTATTAGAGCGACGGTTCTAGACTGGAGCCTGACCTAATCCATACCCCACTACTAGCCCCTTTTCAGCGCCGCCAGCCCTAGGGACCTCCTTTTTGGCAGATACGGCTTTCTAGGAGGACGAGGACGAGGCTCAGGTTGTGGCCGTAGATGTGTGACTTTGGTCGTGACCGTGAGCAAGACTTTACTGCCACATGCACCTATTGTGGTCAATGGAACCACCCGTTCAAAAGATGCTGGTAGAAGTTTGGTGTGTCTCTTTATTACGCCAATAATGCCTACGAGGACGCCTATGATGTGGAAGAGGTATCGCATGTAGCAACCTCCGGTGGGAAGACAATCCATCTTAATGACGCAGATTATTCTCGCCGGATGCAAATTCTTCAGACTCTCAGGCCTACTACCTCCAGTGATACTACCACTGCCGCTCTGGTTACTCCTTCAAGTATAATAGCCAACTCTGCCATCACTCATGCTCTGACTTGGATTATTGATTCTGGTGTCTCTACTCATCTGACCGGAGAAGGTAGTCTCCTAACCTCCTCCACACCATCTTCCTCTGTGAAGTCAATTCGAGTTGCTAATGGGACTCAATCACTGGTTACTACTATTGGAACAGTGGAGTTCTCTTCCAAGCTCCGGCTATCTGGGGTCCGTTGTGCTCCTGGCTTCCCTCTTAGCTTACTTTTTGTTCATAAGCTTTGTGTTGAGCTTAATTGTCGTGTGATATTTGATGAGTTATTGCTATTTTCAGGACATCCGAACGAAGCAGATTTTTGGTGGGGTCATGAGAAGAACGGTCTATATTATCGACATACCCTCAGACTCCAAGTTTGTCGGTGTTGTGTCTATCTCCAAAGACCCGCTCCAATGGCATCGGTGCCTTGGGCATCCCTCTGCCAAGGCCATCTCCATAATGTTTCCTGAACTCTTTACTCTGAAGCCCTTTTAGTGTGGGGCGTGTGAGTTTGAGAAACATCATCGAACTTCGTTTCCCATTCGTACTGAGTCTCGTAGTACCGATCCTTTTCATCGTGTTCATTGTGAAGTTTGGGGACCTTGTCTAGCCCGAACAATAAGTGGTCATCGTTATATTATGGTCTTCGTTGATGATTATAATCGATCTTCTTGGGTGTATCTAATGAAGGAGCATTCGGAGATTAATAAGATTGTCAGAAATTTCTTTTAGTAAGTTAAGAACTTCTTTTCTACCTGTGTTAAGTTTATTCTAACTGACAACGCTCTTGAGTTAACCCAATAGGACTTGACATCTTTCTTTGCATCTAAGGGGATTGTTCACCAAACTTCGTGTTCATATAACTCACAATAGAGTGGGATTCAAAAAAAAACTCCGACACTTGCTAAATGTTGCCAGATCTCTCCCTAGTCACATGAGTGTTCACAAACACTGTGGGGGATGTCATCCTTGTTGTGGTCTATCGCATCAACCGTGTTCCTTCATCTGTTCTAGGAAGGGGAACGCCTCTCATCACTATACCCTACTGAGTCTCCCTTCCCTATACCTCTGTGAATCCTTGGTTGTATTGTATTTGTTCACAACTTCCATGCAGCTGACAAATTATCATCTCGAGCTATCAAACATGTCTTTCTTGGGTACCCTCATACCCAGAAAAGCTATCGTTGTTATGATCTTATGGGCATCGATACTGTGTGTATGATTATGTCACCTTTTTTGAGCAGAAAAGTTTTTTTACGCAGGTTATGAGTAACATTCCTCTGGACCTCCCTCCTCCACTAATCATTTTATACTTGTCAGCGTACCTCAATACCTTCTACACAGGTGTTTGTACCTTTGTGTGTCCCTTTTATACAGGATGATATGACCATATCGAGTGCTCCCACTACTGCTCCCTCTGATGTACTTCAGGAGCTTCCGATAGCTCTCCGCAAACAAAAGAGGCAATGTACTTATCACCCCCATGTCACATTTTACTTCTACTATGATAGGAGATTTGCAGATGCTCTGAATGTTATTTCCATCCCCATAGATCACCTTAGTACAATGCAAGACCATTGTTGGTGGCATGCCATGAATGAGGAAATGGATGCACTTACCTCCCGAGGCACGTGGGATCTTGTGTCGTGCCCTCCAGAAGGTCTTCGAGTGGCTTGTAGATGGGTCTTCGTGAGTAAACAGACGCTTGATGGGTCTATTGACAGGTTGATTATTTTGAGACCTTCTCACCCGTTGCCAGAATGGGATTGATATGTACCATTTTCTCCATTGCTGCCAACAAGGCCTGACCCATTTACCAACTTGATGTGAAGAATGCATTTCTTTATAGTGATTTTGAGGAGGAGGTCTACATGATGCAACCATCAGGTTACATAGTCGAGGGGGGGTGTATGCCGACTACGCAAGGCCGTCTATGGCCTGAAGCAGAGCCCCATGGCAAGGTTTGCCAGGCTCACTACTGAGATCAACACACTTGGCTTTCAGAGGACGGCATCTGACTGCTCTGTCTTTGTCAGACGACGGTCTACTGGCACCGTCATTCTTGTTGTTTATGTTGATGATATGATTGTCAAAGGAGACGATGAAGCTGGTACTCTAGAGACCAAGACCTTCCTCCATAAGATCTTTGTCACAAAAAATCTTGGCCAACTTTGTTATTTTCTTAGCATTGAGGAGATACGCACTATAGAGGGGCTCCATCTTTCACAGAAGAAGTATTGCCTCGATATTCTGACTGAGGTAGGACTACTTGGATGCAAGCCTGCTAGCATCCCTGCAGAAGTGAGAAAGAATTCCACATCTATTGATCCAGCATTTGAGGATATGACACGGTATAGAAGCTTAGTGGGAAAATTGCTCTGCCTCACAATTACTAGGCCAGACATATAATATGCAGTGAGCAGAGTCGGCCAGCAAATGGAGAAGCCCCTTTACAGTCACTGACAGGATGTCGAAGGAATATGTCGAATGTGGACTCTTCTATGCGGTGAATGGGCGCTCTAATATCTCTGATATACAGATTTTGACTATACTAGCTCTCCTGAGGACCATCGATCCACTACTGGTTATTCCATATTTATTAGGGACAACCTGGTCACTTGGCAAGGCAAGAAGCATACAGTGGTCTCCAGATCAAGTACGGAAGCAGAATACAGAGCAGTGGCTCAAGTCACATGTGAGATCATGTGGCTTGTCTCTTTTCTAAAAGAACTTGACATGTCGGTCGCTACTCATGTACCCTTATACTACGACAACAAGTCTGCTGCGAACATCGTCACCAATCCAGGTTTCCATGAGCGGACAAAACACATTGAAGTTGATTTCCATTTCATTCATGATGTTGTACGAAGAGGATGGATCAGCACTCCACACATATCCATTGAACTTCAACTTATAGACATCTTCACGAAGGCCCTTCCAAAGAAGAGCTTCGTGCATTTAGTTTCCAAGTTGGGCATGATCAATAGATATGATCCAACGTTATGGGGAGTGCCAGAGTTATTATATTTATGTCATGTAACCTTTAGGAGTATTTATGTATTTTTCTCGCTTAGGCTCTCTAGAATCTTCTCCCTATATAAAAGGATCCTAAACCTATATAATAAACACAACAATTCATTCCTTTCTTCACAAGATCGACTGGAGATCATTCACTGCTTGTTCAGAGGTCTCAGAGAGGCAGAGTTGTCATACTGGTTAATGTTGATGATATCAGTGTTACAAGGGATGATGTGTACGGCATCCAAGCAGCTAAAGATTTTCTCGATCAGTAGTTTGTAATCAAGGACCTTGGCAATCTCCATTACTTCCTTGGACTGGAGTTCGCCATGAACCAGCAAGGTCTTGTGATGACCCAAAGGAAGTATGTTACAGATCTTCTCTCTGAGAAAATCACGGCAAATTACAGGCTTGCCACTATTCTCATGGACCCTGAGCATGAAGCTATATGATGATGACACTAAGGAGGTAGACAAGAGGAGGTGTAGGGAGCTCGTTAGGAAGCTTATATACGTAACTATCACCAGGCCAGATATATCCTTTGTAGTGAGCAGAGTGAGTCAATTCATGGAGAGCCAATATAGGCACATATAGGGGTGTCTATCGAGTTCAACGAGCCGAGTTGGCCTCAACTCGGACTCAAACTCGATAAGAAACCTATGGCTCGAACTCGGGCTCGATAAGGATCGAGCCCTGGATCACCAACTCGAACTCGAACTCGTCGAGTTCGAGTTGACTCACGAGCCGCTTATCGAGCCATGAGTTTCTGAGTTGGCTCACGAGCCTCAAAATGAGCTGACTCATGAGCCTCTTGTCGAGCCATGAGTTTCTGAGCTGGCTCACGAGCCTCAAAATGACCAGGCTCATGAACCTTTTAATGAGTCATTGTTCCATTTTATACATTAAATTATGCAAATGACATTTGTAATTTTGATCTTTTATACTCTTTTCTATAGCTTTTTGGACAAGAAAAATGTTAACCTCTATTTTATATCAAACTCAATGTGGAAGTTTCGGTATATATGTTTTTAATTTTTTATTAAGATGGAAAACGAGTTATCGAGTCGAGTTTCCGAGTTAAACAATGCCCAACTCGGACTTGACTCGATAAGCTAACGAGCCATAGAGCCCAACTCGAGCTCAGGCTCGTTAAGGTTTCGAGTCCGGCTCGCGAGCCCTTAACGAGCCGAGCCCGAGTTGAGCTCATCGAGTTCGAGCTTTCCTGACAGCCCTAGGCACATATGGATGCAGTCCATGTGATTCTGAGGTATCTGAAGATCTCACCTGGTACTGGTCTTTTATTCAGCAGATGTGCATCCCTTGTCATTGCAGCTTGCGTAGATGCAGATTACGCAGGATGTCCCAAGGACAGGAAGTCTACCTCTGGCTTTGCAATTTCCATAAAGAGTTCCCCTTGTGTCATGGAAGAACAAGAATAATATTGCGGTCGCCGGATCTAGTGCAGAATCAGAGTACAGAGCCATGGCACAAGGGAGTACAGAGATGATGTGCGTCAGATCCGTTCTTACTGACCTAGTAGTTGAGGTGCATCTTCACATATACCTCCTAGCTATTGAGGTGCCTCTTCTCATGCACCTCCAATGCGACAACCAGGCTACTCTTTAGTCTTTTCATTGCTAACAACCCAACCTTCTATGAGAGTACCATGCATATCGAGGCAGATTGTCACTATATTTGAGACATGATTTAAGAGGGTTTCATCTCTACCTCTCAGGTCAGCTCAGGAGAACAGACAATAGACGTGTTCACAAAGGCCCTAGCCAGAGAGCTATTCTAGAGATGTTGCTCCAAGCTAAGCATAATGGATATCTACACTCCAGCTTGAGGGGGAGTGTTGAGTAGTTATCTTTTATCCTTTTTATGTACTCTCTTTTCTTTATATCTACATTATGTGATTTGCCCAACAGGTTTCTCCTCTATATAAGAGAACCCTAGGGCCTCAAGAATAAGCAAATCATTATTTTCTATCCACAATCATGTCATAAACTACCTGACAAACATGGTAGATAAGATAATTGTTACCAATCTCCAATACAAGGAAACAACTAGGGAAATGCGGAATGAGTTGTCTCTGACTTATTCTCAGCAGACCATCAAATCCCGTCTTCCTGACATCTACATGCAGATTTGGTATTATCGCTCGGGGGAATTCCTATCTTATCTAGTACTATAAGCAGACAACAAGTCAGTACGAGGAGCTCGATGTTTTTCAACATGTTTGTTGCCCTAAGCAGGTAATAGAGAGCTCGAGATGGCAGACCTACAAGTTTCTAGCAAGAGGGAGAATCCTCGCTGCCAAACAGATTGTCCAACTATCTTCTGTAGAATTTAATGATTCCTCATTGACACGACTAATGATCAGAGACATATGGGTCATATTCTTCAACTATCTTCTATATATTATTCGACTCGTACAGCTACTGCAGAGAAATCATGTCATATTATTGATCATCAGTGTTGCAGAATCGGTAATAAGCACTCGGTCGGCCGGGTCACTAACCAAGGATTAGTGGGCAGTCGAGCAACTAACTTGATTTAGTCGACTTTTAGTCAGTTTTGGATTTTTTAATTATTTTAAATGTATAAATCATTTGTATATATATTCTTATATATTTACATAGATTTCTACATTTTCTATATGCTATCGTAATGAAATAAGAGAAGTAATTGAATTTAAATAAAACATTAAGCATATTAGAATAAATATGCTTTTCAAAAAAAAATGTAATCTTCTAGTAAAAATCAACCGAATAGTCTGGTTGAGTAGTTGGTTGACTGAATATTGACCAATTGGTCAATAGTGGGTCGGCTACCCCACCTACTCGACTAGTTGGGCTAGTCGATCGACTTCTACAACTATATTGAGCATACACCTATTATTAGTCTGGTCTGCTTCTGTTTTTGCATCAGCATTGATCATTGATGTTGAAGCCTTGACTCATCTAATGGAGAAGGTAGTTCTCTAACTTCAGCCCAACCTTCTAAACCTATGAAGTCCCTTCAACTGGTGAACAGAGATCTTTCTCCATCAACTCAATTCGTATTCTAGACTTCTCCTTCAGATTCAAGCTTTATGGAGTTTTTATGCTCATGACTTTCTTTTGAGCTTACTATTTGTCCATACATTGTGTTCTGAGCTCAATTGTACAAAGTTACTTTTGATGAGCAACTCCAGTATTTTTCATGGCATCCAGATGATGCAGATTTTTTGTAGGGGTTGTAAGAAGAAAGGCTTATAGTATCTTGATATTTTAGCGACATCGATCTTGTTGGAGCTACTTTGGTTGTTGTCGACCCATTCTGGTGGCATGTGTGTCTTGGTTGCCCGCCCTCTCTCTCAAATGTTCTCCCACATATATGTCTCGGTTGCACGACCTCTCTCTCTCTCTCTCAAATGTTCATCGAACCGACTGAGGCATGTCATTTAGGAAACATTAAAGAGTATTGTAGAGCCTCAATGTTCTTCTCCTTTTGTTTTGGTACATTGTGGTATTTGGGAAGTTTTTCCGATCCATAGTATGAGAGGTCACATGTATTTTGCTATTTTTATTATTATAGAAGATCTTCTCGAGATTATTTAATGAAGGAATGGTTAGAAATTAATAAAATTGTCAATTTTTCTATGAGTTCATAAAAATATTCTCTATGAGCATTAAACTTTTAAATCTAGTATGCCCTCGAGTTTGTTCAGCAAGACTTGGCTACGTTATTTACTACTCCAGGTAGACCTCATGCTCATAAACCTCACAGCAGAACGAGGTGGCGGAAAGGAAGATCCAACATATCTTGGATGCCCCTCGTACCCTAATTTGTTTAAGAGCGTAGCAGCTTAATAGTGATGGTGTTGTGGGACCGGGTCTTTTTCTATAGCGAATTTTGGGATTGCTTACAGGGTGACATGATGTTGGTGCTACAAGAACTCACAATGGTCGATTTCAGCTTTGAGCATCTTAACAAAGCTCTCCTCTTCTTGCTCCTGAAGAAGGATGTTAGCATGAGGGCTGAAGATTTCAGGACAATAGCTCTATCTACTGCAGTATTTTTTATCATCGCAAAGGCCCTAGCTAATCGCCCCCGTAGTGTTATGGACTCCATTATATCCCTTGAGCAGATTGCTTTAGTCCCAGGCAGACAAATGGTACATGGGTTGGTTCTTACTTCAGAGATGGTTTTGGATTTTGAGAGGAAGCATAAGTGAGGCATGATGTGAAAGATTGACTTTCCATGGCTTACAATTGTGTCGATTGGAGATGCTTGTGGGGTTCACTACAGCAGAGAGGCTTCGCAGATGTTTGGATAGCATGAATGAAGAGATGCATTACAACAACTTCGCTTGCGGTTCTGGTTAATAGGCATCGGAGGGTGTTTACTTTCAGCCACAATGGGGATCCGTCAGGGATGCCCCCTAGAACTATTTTTGAGTCAAAAAAGGGGGAAATATACTATGGTGTCCGCCGCAAATATATTAAAAGATGAGATTCAGAAAAACTTTTGCTTGTGCTTTGCATCATGTAGAGAGCCACAAAAAGTTTAAAAACTGCTAAGATTCACCCATCCAATACCATGCGCAAGCCAGGTCGATGAAGTCCTATCACAGCAGAAGAAAAGATGCCCCAATGTCTCTATCTCTAAACCACATAAGGGGCACAGGCTAGAAAACCCCTCAAAAAGCATCGCACGATAGTCTCTCGTCACTATGCGATTTCCTCTAAAAAGACACAAAAAAATGTTGATTCTGCTAGGAAGCTTCAATCCTCACAAAAAGTAGCAATCTCATATCAGACTGTCCTCATCTATAGAAGGTGTCCTATTTGCTGCTATGTAAGCAATCTTTACAGAATGTGTTATCTTTCCAAACCCAGTGGTCCCGCCCGTCAGTCGGGCCCTCAAAACCGCTCAGGGAGTCTAATAGGCGGAGAAAATCCACCAATCCCTGGCACCATTATTGTTTGTTATTGTTTTGGATGCCTCTGCAGTGATAATGCAACTAGTGTTGGATGGTGAGATATGCTCTGGTCTCAATTGTGGTAATGTATATGTGCAGTTGCTCTAATGGTGAATGGTGAAACCTTCTCCCACTATAATTAGGGTCAGCTACATGGATTCTTGATCCAATCCATGTTGAAAGATTCGATGACTTTTTACGTTGGTTGTCGACTACCTAAGTAACCCCCACAAGGGAAGATTTGAACTCTGGTCTTTTGGGTGGTAGGCACACTACACTACCACCAGACCATTTAAGTGTGCAGTTGATCTAATATGCAAATAATATAGTTTTGTTCATTGAAGGTGGGGTGGAGCAAGAAAGGAGAGTGTCTCGGATCATGGATATCTTTGGGGAGTTTGTGAATGTCTGCACCAACAGAGAGAAGTCCTCATTTGTACTTTTCAATTTACCATTGATTGAAGTTTAGGAGAGATTGAGACACTTCTTTGCATCCCCTGCACCTATCTTTCCATCAACTATTTAGGACTTCCTCTGGTTGGGGGGAAGCTTCACGCATCATATTGGCATCTTTTGGTGGAAAGATTGGAAAAAAAATCGGTCGAATGGAAGGATGTGGTCCTTTCAAGAGGTGGGAGATTGATACTTGTCAAACATGTGCTCTCGATGATTTAAATTTTTTTGCTCCATCAGATTGTTCCATATTGGAATCAGGAGACGGATCGAATCTATTATGAGGCACTTCTTTTGGGCGGATTCCAGACATGAAAAGGCGGATTTCATCTGATGGATTGGGTCACGATGATAAAATCCAAGAAGTATGGAGGTCTCGTTGTATATGTGATTGAGAATGTGAACAAGGCTTTCATGGATTCTCTTATTTTAGGGCGAGAAGGAGGATCTCCTGTGCCATGCGGTTCAGAATATTTATGGTGTGAGAGAATAATGGGATGGAATGAGATACTTTATTGAATGGGTATGGGATTTCTGAAAAAAGGTTATGCGAAAAACCTTAAGCGCATCACGGAAGCGTGAAGATCGCATCATTATGCGATCAAGAGCGACTAGTCATACTAGTTACTTGAGGCAGCAAAATTAATAACAAAATCATGTGATGAAACCACATTATCCAAGAACACTTCTTGGATCGTTTCATCAAGATCATAAAGATGGTATTAGGGTTACCTCTTGAAGCATGATCGTGATCATTAGTCTCTAAGCGAAGAGATCTTCTGTCACAAGTCCGATCCGACGGAGAGAGCACTCGTAGGCACGTTGATGAAACGTGTGTTTCCCACGACCAATGTTAATGATCCAAGCAAAGGGACTCCGGATTTCGTCTCACGAAATCAGACTCCTTCACGAGCGAGAAGCACCAAAGAAGGTGGAGTACCACGAGTCGTCGATCCTGCAGCATAACGGCGTCGTGTCGACAATGAGGATCTCTCTCAATATCGTGGTTGGCCACAATAAGAAGAGAGAGAGAGAGAGCACGAGTAGAGAGAGAGAAGAGTTGTTGCACCAACTTTTTGAATGTGTGTAGAGAAAAAAAGGCTAGGTCTAACCCTCCTTTTATACTTGAATGGATGGTGGAGATGCACTCATAACTCAAATCAATGGCCAAGATTTGTTGCTCCAATATTTCCACCAACAATTATTAATTTAAATAAATTGAAATATATGCAATATAATTGATTTGATATAAATCAATGTGGGGAGAAAATAAAGGAAAGGAGCCCACCCCATACCATGTATGGAGTGGATGGCCATAGAGTCCCACTCCATGTGCCGCCCACCCCATGTATGGAAAGAGGGGCACTCCTCTTTCCTATGAGAGCAAATCTTGGAGATTTTTCAAGATCAAATTACGCAACAAAAATGGTTGCATATTTATTCACAAAAATAATTCCAAATTATCTTGTGACAATTTCAATCATGTCATTGAGAATTGTGAATCTTATTCAACCGACCAATACAATATGTAAATTACATTTACAACATAATTGTCCAATAGGAATTCAATTCACATAAACAATTAATTTGTAAATTATATTTACAAACAACTCTCTATATTGTAAATCATATTTATAACATTTAGAATTGTCATGGATAATGATATCCACAATAATAACATCTTGGATAATTAAATCATATTTAATTATCGCAAATATCTCTTCTCATTTGTCCAAATAATATGAATCATATTCAAATTATTCATGATAATTAAATCACATTTAATTATCTATTTTCGATGCTTAGATATATCAACAAATGAATTATCCTCGAACTCTTTCAAGGATACTGTACTATCACCGCGGATACTTGGAGATAAGAGGGTGATTGTATATTCCATGTATATTGACTTGGATTGAGATTATATCTGAAATCCAGATCCCATGGGCCTCCAATGGAAGTTTAATTAAATCAAATTGTGAATCGGATCTTCCGATTGCATCTGAATCGCATTCAGATCAGTATCCAACATTTGGACCAAGATCATTATCACTAACTGTAGAGATATAATTTATGTTATTGGTATTATTTCATATTTTCTATATTCTTATCGATTCTTGATGTAATTTACCCATAGGCTACTCCCCTATATAAGAGAGCCTAGGGTTTATGGAATAAATAACTCTTTTGATTTTCCCAACGTGGTATCAGAGTGGCGGTCCTAGACAGGAACTCCTATACCCTAACCCTAACCCCACTGCACGCCACCTACTCAGCGCGTCGCCCCTTCCTTCTCCGCACGTCGTCTCCTTCGTGCGTCGTCAACCCCGTGCGCGCATCTCCCTCTCTATGCACAGCCTATGCGCGCAGCCACCCCCTTCTCCGCGCGCCAACACCGTGCGTCGCCCCTAACCTCCGAGGTCTCCTCTGTGCGCGCATCTTGTCCGAGCGTCGCCTCTACCTCGGACCGCCCCGTATCGCCTAGGCCATCACCGCCTAGGCCCTCTCTTGCCATGGTCGTTACATAGGTTCTCGCCGAACCTTCTTCCTTATGGGTTTGGTTGCTTGAGTCTACACATGCAACCGAACCTGTGAATGTCAGTGTAGACATTTATATCTTCAGTCTACAACCCTAGTCTTCTATTATCATCGTGTTAGAAAGCAAGGCAGATATTCCATCTACAGGTACCTTCAGAGGTCATGCGCCTATTATGAAGATGGACGGGTCAAATTATGAACTGTGGGTAATGCAGTTCATGAGTAGGATGAAGTCGACCGGTAAGAAGCACATTCTTATTGAGGAAGAGCCTGCTGAGAAGACTGGGGTCAACATCTCATGGGAGGCGGATGATGCATACGCCAAGGTTTGGCTATCAGGAACGTTAGCAATTGAGATTGCAAATGATATTCTCCATCAGCCCACTGCAAAAGCAATGTGGGATATTCCGGCTGCTACCTATTCACAGGCAAAGAATGAGACGAAGATTCTGCAACTCCAGCATGACATCTTTACAATCAAGCAGAATGGACGGCCTCTACACTCATTATACACGTCTTTACGTGGAATGTTTGAGAAGCTCTACAGCTTCATGCCTTTCACAACCACTCCTGAGCAGCAGAAGACCTACAGGAATGCCACTACGGTTGGTGTATTCCTAGAAGCCCTTGATCCAGAGTACGAGGCAGTACGTTCCCAGATCTTGACAGATTCCACTATTCCTCCGATGGAGGAAGCCTTTCACATACTGAGTTGTATTACTGTTCCTACATCTACTGTCAGTCAGACCGCCTCAGCTATGGCAGCATCTCGAGGTCGTGGGGGTCATCATCAGTTTCGTGGTCGTGGACCTCGAGGCAGAGGGAGTCGTGTTCGGCAACCATGCACTTTCTGCCATCGTTCTGGACATACCGAGGACACATGCTATTCCAAACATGGATTTCCTACTTCTCCACGAGTAGCTGAACAGATTGAACCTCCATCTGCTTCTTCTTTGGATCAGTGATTTGATGATCTTGTAGCTCGTCTGAGGGGTAGTACTTATGCATTCACTAGCAGTAGTGGATCTGGTACTTTAGAGTGGATTATGGACTCTGGTGCCACACATCATCTGTGTGGTGATCGAGGTCTACTTACAACCTACCGACATGTTCCTCCAGGACGCACTGTAGTTATTGCTAATGGGACGCACTCCCCGATTACTGGTCAGGGGGAGATTAGCCTGACACCATCTATGCACCTCAAGAATGTGTTGCACGCACCTGATATTTCTATAAATTTGTTATCCATTAGCCAACTTACAAAGGATTTACATTGTCGAGCAATTTTTGATCCAACGTCCCTCATTTTTCAGGACATCCTTACGGGCAACGTGATTGGGCGTGGCTATGAGCAGGGTGGACTATATCGCCTCAGTCGGACTCCATATGTCGGAATCTCCTCTCTTCCTGTTGGACTTGTCTTTCCATTCATGTGGCACCTGCGCTCCGGCCATCTACCGCTTAAGAAATTGTGTCGTGTTTTACCCCAGGTTACGCCTCGCACGTACATTCAACGTGAGGCTTGTCAATTGGGAAAGCATCATCGGTCTACCTTTCCCAGTCGTCAGAGTTGGAGCAGTAGCTCCAAGTTTGAGTTGTTTCATGTTGACATTTGGGGTCCCAGTCATGTTCCTGATCATCAGGGACACAGGTTTTATATTGTCATTGTGGATGATTTTTCTCGTCTATCTTGGGTCTTTTTATTAAAGAATAAATCTGAAGCTGGGAATATTTTCATAAATGAAGTTCGTAATGTCTTTTTTGCGTCTGTGAAAATTGCGAGAAGTGATAGTGCCTTGGAATTTTGTACTCATACTCTCTCAAATTATTTTTCAACACAATGAATTATCCACCAAACATCTTGTGCCTATACTTCCCAACAAAATGGAGTTGCAGAAAGGAAACATCGTCATTTGCTTGATGTCACCAGGACGCTTCTCATACAGAGTCGTGCTCCTCATTCTTTCTGGGGCGATGCTGTCCTAACGGCATGTTATCTCATTAATCGCATGTTGTCGTCTGTCTTAGGTGAGAAGATTCCTTTCTCCTTGATTTTTCCTGAAAAAGAATTGTTCTCACTTACCCCACGTGTGTTTGGTTCGGTTGCCATTGTCCGCCAGTTGTCTCCAGGTGTTGACAAGCTCTCTCCTAGGGTTGTCAAGTGTGTTTTCGTCGGGTACTCCAGGACACGAAAAGGCTACAGGTGTTATGATCTGTTGCGCAGGAAATACCTTGTTAGTGCCGATGTCACCTTTTTTGAGTCTGTTATGTACTTCTCTCCTACAGGTGATCGGTTGGTATCCTCAGACACTGATGAAGCCATATACATGCCGCCGCCACCACCACCTCCACCTCCACCTGCACCTCCACCACTACCTACATCACATGCACCTCCTTTTACAGTTCCTATTCCCCCATTGCCACTCCACTATACCCGTCGGTCTGCTTCTGCTCATGGTCACCGCTCATCATCTAGCTCGCATGAGGTATATTCTGAGAATATAATTTCTAATGATGGATATAATGATTTACCTAAGCAGGCTGTGTTACAGAGGACAGATGAGGATGCAAGTGATTTGGATCTACCTATTGTGCTTCGGAAACAGAAGCGTAGTTGCGTGTCATATCCTATAGCATCCACAATTTCTTTTGATCGTCTATCTGGTGAACTCATGAGTTTTGCTATTACACTATCTGCCGAGGATATTCCACGGAATTACCAAGATGCATTGAAGGACAATCGATGGCGTTTAGCTATGGAAGAAGAGATGGCTGCTCTTCATTCAAGAGGTACCTGGAGCCTTGTCCCTGCACCTACCGGTGTGTCTACAGTGAGCTGTAAGTGGGTCTTCACAGTTAAGCAGAATGCAGATGGCAGCATTGACAGATACAAGGCATGCCCGGTTGCCCGTCGGTTTACACAGACATATGGGGTGGATTATCTTGATACATTCTCGATGGTTGCTCACAATTCCACCTTACGGATCCTTCTTTCTGTTGCGGTTATTCGTGATTGGCCATTGTTTCAGTGAGATGTTAAGAATGCATTTTTATATGGTGATTTGCAGGAGGAAGTCTACATGCAACAGCCACTTGGTTTTGCTGTTGAGGGGAAGTATTCGAAGATGTGTAGACTTCATAAGGCCATCTATGGCCTTAAGCAGAGCCCTAAAGCTTGGTTCCAGAAGCTCTCAGACTTGTTTGAAAAACAGGGGTATAAACGTTCCAATGCAGATCATTCTTGTTTATACAGAAAACATCCAGAGGTGTTATTGCAATTATGGTGTATGTAGATGATATCATGATTACAGGTGACGATGTACAAGGAATTCAGAGGGCGAAAGAAAAGTTGGGTCGTGAATTTGTCACCAAGGATCTTGGAGTCCTTAGATATTTTCCGGGATTGGAGTTCGCCAGAAATCCACATGGACTTGTGTTGACCTAGAGGAAATATGTCACTGACTTGCTAAGTGAAATAGGAATGCTTGGATGCCGACCGACCACTACACCTATGGATCCAAGCATGAAACTATATGATGATGACACTGATGAGGTAGATAGGAGAAGATACAGAGAACTGGTGGGAAAACTTCTTTATGTTACCATTACCAGACCCGATATTTCTTTTGTTGTTAGTCGAGTGAGCCAGTTCATGGAGAAACCACGTCAGGTACGTATGGATGCTATACATATGATACTCAGGTATCTTAAATCATCTCCAGGTGCAGGTCTATTATTCAAGAAAGACAAGGAGATTGCTATCTCAGCGTGCGTAGATGCAGACTACACTGGATGTCCCAAGTATAGGAAGTCCACCACTGGATTTGTTGTATATATTGGAAATTCTCGTCTCATGGAGAAGCAAGAAGCAAACTGTTGTCGCCAGATCCAGTGCTGAGTCTGAATATAGGGCTATGGCCCAGGTTAGTACAGAAATTATGTGGGTGAAAGCTGCTCTTGCATAGCTATATGTAGAAGTCCCACTTCCTATGGCTCTGGAATGTGACAATCAAGATGCTATATTTATTGCCAATAATCCAGCATTTCATGAACGAACCAAGCACATTGAGGTTGATTGTCACTATATATGAGATATGATTCAGAAGGGTTTTATTTCTACATCTCATGTTACCTCAAGGGACCAAACTGCAGATATTTTTACCAAGGCGTTACTTAGAGGGCCATTCCAGAAGTGCTCGTCCAAGTTGAGCATGATCGATATCTATGCTCCATCTTGAGGGGGGTGTAGAGACTAGAGATACAATTTATGTTATTTGTATTGTTTCATATTTTCTATATTCTTATGGACTCTTGATGTAATTTACCCATAGGCTACTCCCCTATATAAGAGAGCCTAGGGTTTATGGAATAATTAACTCTTTTGATTTTCCCAACGCTAACCTATTGAGAGGACTCGCTAAAATCTAAAATTGTTTCATCACTCCCTCGAAATGGAAGCGTCATGGTTATACAATCGTTTACAATCACATCACCCTCAAGTATACCCAATAACCATACATCATGTATACTGGAAGACCGAGGTAAAACCTGAAGTTCTAGATCTCATTTAGATTGTCTTCTTCATGATTTTATCATTAAGTTTCTCAATCGATCATTAGGAGCTAGTATCGATCATATACTTTCCAAAAGTATATATCATACTTACAAATTCAGTCAAGCTTCCAAATTGAGATTACCATCAATGAAATTTGATCCCAATATCTCATGATTGAGCTCATGTCTTCCAGTTCAGTAATAAACTTGTATGATCCCTTTGAGAGATCATATTACTCATATGCTCTTGTATACACACCAGCTCACCGGTGTCAAGACCTTGATTAGTTCATCAACTTATCGGTCTACCAAATGTACATACTCAAACATATAGTAACACATCTATCTCTGGTCAGAGGATGCTTGCTTATATCATGATAGTATACGACATATGTCTTGGTTATCTCGATCTCGTTAAGTCAACTCTTTGACCTAACTTATCTAACACCTCCGAATCTATATTCCTATGCATAAGACCTGCATCAAGAGATCGGTTAGATATCAGCATTTAGAGAAGAATTGCTATATTCCTCTCATGCTGGAGATCATCTCTTAACAATCACTTGATGGTGCATAATCAGTCACCAATCTAACTCTTTAGATATCATCCAAGCACCAGCCTCTATGATTCAACATTTGAATCAACAGTTGTATGATCATTAAGATGGCCAAGGTACATAACCCCAATTGAACTAAGTGACCTATAACGCAAATTAGTTATTTTCATTTCAGATCAGGGAATGAATTGCAATAACATTTATTGCATAATGGTTCGTCGTGGGTTCACATGCCCAACAGTTTCTTATATAGCATGAAACCGTAGAGCTCAAGTTGTGATAATTACATAAGAGACCCCGAAGGGTTACATGACACAATAAATAAAGGGATTTTATCATGTGTGCCCCTCCGAGATATCGCAATATCAGTTATGCCCCTATCTTTTTGGTAATATCAGTTGTGCCCCTCACTTCTTGCTCCGTCATCAGTTGTGCCCTTCCATCAGATTGACCGTCAAAAAATTAAAATAACCATGGTTTATTCAAACCATGGTGTGGTTAAGAAGGGTATTATGGTTAGAATAAAAGTAGAGGAGAGTTTGGGCCGGGGAAGTGGGGCAGAGGAGGAGCTCGAATCCCTTTTTTAACATGAGAGGTGCATAACTCCCCGTACACACTTCCCGCACGCCAACGGCCTACACCTACGGCTCCATCCCTCTCTTACCCCAACCCAACGGTCCGGATCTCTCTAACTCATCTCCATCCAGCGACGCCCAGCTCCTCCCGGAGGAAAACCTCTTCATCGCCCCCAATCCCAGCACGGGTGGCGCCTCCGCCCTCGCGTCTGATTGCTTCCGCCTCTCCGGCTTTCCCACCACCTCTCCAACACTGACCTCCGCCTCCCGCTGATGACCCTCGCAGCATACGAGATGCCAGAAGAAACTGCCGCCTTTCGGCCAGGTACGCTCGCGATCGGAGAGGACCTTACCGCAGCAGGAGACCTTCGGAGATGCGGGCTTAGAATCGGAGACGGTCTTCTTCTTGGGGAAGAAGCGGTGGCGGTCGGAGAATCGCTGGGAGTTGCCAATGATGCCGATGATAGAGGGTGCCAGGGAGGGGGTGTAGCCCAGGACGAGGGGGACCAGGGGGGCGGCGCCGGGGAGGGGAGGTGGCGGTGCGGAGCAGGGGGTGCGGGGCAGGGGGTGGGGGGCTGGGAGGGGGTGCAGGCCAGGGGGAGGGGGAGCAGGGGGGCGGTGCCGGGGAGGGGAGGTGGCGGTGCGGAGCAGGGGGTGCGGGGCTGGGAGGAGGTGCAGCCCAGGGGGAGGGGGAGCAGGGAGGCGGCGCCGGGGAGGGGAGGTGGCGGTGCGGGGCAGGGGGTGCGGGGCTGGGAGGGGGTGCAGCCCAAGGGGAGGGGGAGTAGGGGGCGGCGCCGGCGAGGGGAGGAGGTGTGGGGCTGGGAGGGGTGCAGCCCAGGGGCAGGGGGAGCAGGGGGCGGCGCCGGCGAGGGGAGGAGATGCGGGGCTGGGAGGGGTGCAGCCCAGGGGGAGGGGGAGCAGGGGGCGGCGCCGGGGAGGGGAGGGGGCGGCGGGCTGGGAGAGGTGCGGGGGGGAGGAGGTGCGGCGCCGAGGAGGGGAGGGGGCGGCGGGCTAGGAGGAGGTGCGGGGGGAGGAGGTGCGGTGCCGGGGAGGGGAGGGGGTGCGAGGAGCTCGGGGCGGATAGGGAGGAGGTTGGAGGAGGAGGAAGAAGATGGGGAAGAGGAGGAAGAAGAAGAAGATGGGGAAGAGGGTATAAAATGACCACATAACCTTTTTAAAAAAAAATAATTCCGCTTATGTCCTCAAAGTTAACGTCCGTTTGCACTGTAGATGGACGGTCACTAACCCGAGGGGCACAAGTGATAAAATAGTAAGAAGTGAGGGGTACAACTGATATTACCAAAAAGATAGGGACAACTAATATTGCGATATCTCGGAGAGGCACAAGTGATAAAATCCCATAAATAAAATAAAGAGAAGATTAATCAAGATAGTTTCAAAACTCTCCCTCAAGTTGGAGCATATTTATCGATCATGCCTAACTTGGAAATCAACCATGATATGCCCTTAAGAATGTCGATAGAGGCCTCCCCGCTCACGGTCACAGCCAAACACCTTGTCCGTAAGAATGTCCTGAAATACAAGATACGATGGGTCAAAAACAGCCTGACAATGCAAATCCTTCGTAATTTGAATAATATATAATAGGGTTTTTATCAGCTGTGCCCCTCTGAGATATTGCAATATCAGTTATGCCCCTCCCTTTTTTGAAATATCACTTATGCCCCTACCTTCTTGTAAAATTCACAGTTCTGTCCTTCTGTTAAGGTAAAGTAGGGGCATAACTGATATTATAAAAGAGCAGAACTATGAATTTCACAAGAAGGTAGGGGCACAACTGATATTCCAAAAAAGATAGGGGCATAACTGATATTGCAATATCTCAGAGGGGCACAACTGATAAAAACCCTATATAATAAATTCATAGAGAAGTCAGGTGCATGCAATACATGCTCTCTGATGCCATGAAAAAAAATCAAGGGATTTATAGATTATTTTCATTGATTATATATCTCTCTCTATTTATAAGTATAGAAATGGTAAAATAGAAATACATAAACATGGAATGAAATCAAAAAAGAATAATAAAGATTTCAGCATGTCTCATAAAAATCTCAAGATCATTGGTCTCCAACGAATATTCTATGGATTCAAAGGATCACAGAGAGTCTTCTTGTAATAAAAGATAACTCTCAATAAAAAGATATACCCACACCACACAAAGCAAGAATATGAATGGCTCAAACGCAAATAGGAAATAGGAAAAGTATTAAATCATACAAAAAAATAACAATAATTTGCAACTGTTGGAGTATACGTGTCATTCTTGTATGGATGGGTAAATGGATCCCTCCAGGATCCAATTACTACATCCAGTGTTTAGTCCCACATCTACCAGTTGTGGGATATGGAGACTCGGTGGGGGTTTTATAAGAAGCCCCACACCTACTGTAGCAGATGAGAAAGTTGAATGCAACATACGGCCCTTTAAGGCTTTCTCACGTGGTTTCATCCCACTCCTTAGGGTTCCACGTAAAATCGTGTTGTTCTTTTTTGTTATCCCTTTTCTCTTATTATACTTCCGCATTTCATATTTCTAATATGGTATCAGAGCGGGTCGATTCTTGGTTAATTTTTTAAAGATTTATCATTCAAGATCGTTCAACTTCGAGTTTCAATTTTTAGGGTTTTTTCGAAACCCTAATTTTCTATCGTCATAGATTTCTGGAATATCGATTTTTGCAGATCTATTATTATTCAGTTCAAGTTCATGGTCGTGATTGTTCAAAATCAAGTTATAGGGTTTCTTTCTTGAAACCCTAAACCTGCATATTCTGATGATCGTTGTGAAGATTCTGAAGATTTTTTTGTCACCAACACGTGAAAATTCGTCAGTTGTTCCTAAGACCTCCAGGCCATCCACTGACGCCGCCAAATCGACGACCCAAGGCCCTCCATGCGGAGGTTCACAAATCATGTGATGCGTCTCCACTCTTCTTCTCGTGCACAGGCGCCGCGAGATCCATGGATACCCATCTTCAGCACAGTCGTAGGCCGTGCAACTCCATGCTGAGCAACAGCCACCTCCTCCTCCTAACGCATCATCTCAAGGCGACGATCGTGCATCATCCAAGCAGTGTTGCTGCACCAACGAAAAAAATGAGAGAAAAAAGGCTGAAGGCGGTAGCTGCCCTCCTCCAGGTGAAGCTCGATCTCCAGGCGGCGAGCCCCACCTCCTTCCTCGATCTCCAGGGCAGCGAGCCACATCTCCAGATCAAGGCCCCAATCGGGGACGTTCGAGAGAAGGGTTCCCAACTGGGAATCCTAAATAATAGCCCCAAATGGATTGTTGCTATTGTAAGGGCCCAAGTGGGCCGAAAGGAAAAAGAAGAAGAAGAAAAATGAGAGCACAAGTGGGTTGTGATTTTTGGGAAAAAAAAGAGAAGAGATGCTAGGGAATGGCCTCATTTTAAAAAGGAAGGGGAAGAAATTTCTTTTGGAAAAAAGGTGCATACAAAAGAAAAGCCATCCACGAGAGAAAAAATTGCAAAAAGGAAAGCTGAGAAAAAAATGAATGACTTATTTGAGAAACAATTGATTCGAAAAAAATGAAAAGAAAAGCCGAAAAAAATGTTAGCGGCTTATGTGGTTTTTTATTTTCCCGAATTTCTTCTCTTCTCCCAACTTTGTCGATGTCATTATTTTCCGACAAGTATGGGAGAAAGGGGGAGTATTGTGAATTACAGGTCTGTTACATATTCAGATTCTCTGGGCAGATTTTTCAAACTCTACAGATGTTCAGTTTCAGACTCGACGTTCAGATGGGTTTCTGAGTTTTCAATTTGATGAGCACATGTTTGCCATCATTTGTGTGGTCTCCATCTTTGTTTTTGGTCTCAGAGTTTCATGTGATCCATAGGGACTCCAGAGTAGAGATCCCATTCCCTATGCCATGTTGGTTAGGGTTTTCATGTGGTTTCATAGGGACTCCATAGTAGAGATTCCATTCTCAGAACCTGTTGGTGGAAATGGAAAGGGAACTTATTATTCCAGGGAACCCTAGGCTCTCTTATATAAAGAAATCCTATGGGTAAATTACATAAGGTGGAACAAGGAAAATAAACATAACAAAGGAGTACATAAATTCTAGAAATATCTCTACACTCCCCCTCAAGATGGAGCATAGATGTCAATCATTCTCAGCTTGGAAGAACATTTCTGAAACGACCCTCTGAGCAACGGCTTGGTAAAGATAATCGCAGTCTGCTCTCCTGAACTGACATGGGAAATAGAAATCAAACCCTTCTGAATCATATCCCTAGTATAGTGGCAGTCTACCTCAATATGCTTCGCCCTTTCATGAAATGCAGGATTATTAGCAATAAATAATGCTGCTTGATTGTCACATTGTAATTGCATGGGTAGAGATACATCTATATGCAGATCTTCTAATACGGCTCGAACCCACATCATCTCCGTACTTGCATGTGCCATGGCCCTGTACTCAGATTCCGCAGTAGATCTAGCTACCACTGTATGTTTCTTGCTTTTCCAAGAAATTAAGGAATTGCCAACAAACACTGCAAAACCTGAGGTAAATTTCCGGTCCCTAGGACATCCTGCATAATCCGCATCAGCGCATGCAGAGATAGAGAGATTTGTTTCTTTCCTGAATAACAATCCTGCACCTGGAGACGACTTTAGATATCCTAGTATCATATATACAGCATCCATGTGTACCTGTCAGGGTTGTTCCATGAACCGATTTACCCGACTTACCGCAAAAACAATGTCAGGTCTAGTGATGGTAATATAGAGAAGCTTTCCCACCATTTCTCTATATCTTCTTCAGTCAACTTCCTCTGTATCATCTCCATATAACTTCATACTAGGATCCATGAGAGTAGTCGAAGGACGACACCCGATCATGCTTGTCTCAACAAGCATATCTGTAATATACTTCCTTTGGGTCATCACAAGACCCTGCGCATTCCTCGCAAATTCCAATCCCAGAAAGTATCGTAGAGTACCAAGATCCTTAGTCACAAACTGCTTTGCCATTTTTATCCCCCGCATGTCATCTCCTATAACAAGTATATCATCAACATATACCATAATAACAACAGTACCTCTGGGAGTCTTCTGGACAGACAAAGAGTGATTAGCATTTGATCTTTTGAACCCTTGCTTCTGAGTTAAATCTGAAAGCTTCTGAAACCATGCACGCGGACTTTGTTTAAGACCATATATGGCCTTGTGAAGTCTACACACCATCTGACACTCCCCCTCAGCAGCAAACCCCGGAGCAGCTGCATGTAGACTTCTTCCTGCAGATCCCCATATAGAAAGGCATTTTTAACATCAAGCTGGTACAAAGGCCAATCACGTACCACGGCGACAGACAGAAGAACACGTAGAGTGAAATGACGTGCAACCGGAGAAAATGTGTCCATATAATCCACGCCATAGGTTTGAGCGAATCCGCGTGCCACAAGCCTTGCTTTGTAACGATCAAGGTTGCCATCCGCATTATATATGACAGTAAAGACCCACTTACAACTAACAACAGAAGCTCTTGGGGGAGCGGCAACCAAGCTCCATGTACCACGAGACCGCAGGGCAGCAATTTCCTCCTCCATGGCTAAACGCCAGCAGCTATCTTTCAAGGCATCCTGATAATTCCGTGGTATCTCCACGGTAGATAAGGCCACAGCAAATCTCTGAAAATCACCAGTGAGGCGATGGAATGAAACCTGTGAAGCAAGTGGATAGGACGCACACGTCCGCTTAGACTTCCTTAAGGCAATAGGTACATCCAAATCATCAGCGATGTCCACCTGTATGTCATTCTCATGCACTTGTGCATTGTCAGTCCCATCGTTACTAATATCACTTAGACATACCTGGGGCGTGGTGGATGAATGACGGTCTCCATGAGCATGAATCGGACGACGGGTATAAAATTTCGGTAAAGGTGGACTGGTGGTTGCGGAGGTGGTGGTGGTGATGGTGGTGATGGTGACGGAGCAGTAGAAGTTGGTATGTGATCAGACTGACGCAGAGGAGGAGGTGGCACATAAATCTCATCATCAGTAGTGGAAGACGTCATCCCGTCACCTGTAGGCGAAAAATACATCACAGACTCAAAGAAGGTGACATCGGCACTAACATAATATCTTTTGTTCACAGGATCATAGCATCGGTAACCCTTTTGAGTCCGAGAGTACCCAATAAACACACACTTGACAGCCCTATGTGAGAACTTGTCAATCCCCGGAGTGAGTTGATGGACAAAAGCAACTGAGCCAAAGACACGAGGAGTTAGGGAGAACAATTCCTTGTCAGGAAAGACAACAGAAAGAGAAACTTTCTCACCTAAGATAGAGGATGGCATACAATTGACCAGATAACATGCCATAAGAACAGCATCACCCCAAAAAGACAGAGGAGCACAACTATGAATGAGTAAAGTCCGAGTTATATCAAGAAGATGACGATGTTTTCTTTCTGCAACACCGTTTTGTTGAGACGTGTAGGCACAAGTTGTTTGATGAATGATGCCACGAGACAAGAAGAAATGTGAAAGAGCACGAGTGCAAAATTCTAAGGCATTATCTGTGCGCACAATTTTCACATTAGAAGTAAAAACATTTCGAACTTCATTGATAAGATTTTTGATTACATCCCCTGCTTCAGATTTATTTTTCAATAAAAAGACCCAAGACAATATAGAGAAATCATCAACGATGACTAGGTATAACCTGTGTCCCTGGTGATCACGGACACAACTCAGACCCCAAATGTCAACATGCAACAACTCAAAAGGGGAGCGACTGCTCCGAGACTCACGACTAGGTAAAGTAGATCTGTGATGCTTTCCCAACTAACACGCTTCACACTGAAAAGAAGACTTGGTGATATCTGGGGCAAGATATGTCGTAACTTCTGAAGAGGGAGATGACCAAAACGCAGATGCCAAGTAAAAGGAGAAGCAGTTGCACAGGACTGAGATGAGACACCAGCATATGGGGTGCGGACCAACCGATAGAGACAATCCTGCTCACAGCCACAGCCAATCACCCTGCTCATTAGAATGTGCGGAAAAATAAGAGACGATGGGTCAAAAATAGCCCGACAATGCAAATCCTTTGTAATCTGACTAATAGAAAGTAAGTTCATTGAAAAATCTGGAGCATGCAAAACATTCTATAGTCGCATGGAGTGTGTCAAACTGATCTCCCCCTGTCCAATGATGGATGAATGAGTCACATCTGCTATTACTACCGATCTCCCTGGTGGAACCTCCCTGTATGATGTAAACTTATCTCTGTCTCGACAGAGATGATGTGTTGCACCGGAGTCCATAATCCATTCTGAAATATCAGAACTATGACAGGACGTAAAGGCATAAACACTACCTGGTGTGCTAGATGTGGCTGACGTGCTGGCAGAGGCAAAAGCTGCTATGTCTGAGTGACCTCCTGGCGAGTCAGTAGTGGTAGGAGGCATGATATCACGTAGTATGGCGACAAGATCCTCAAACCGATGATCTGAAGTAGATGTCTGTGGAGGCACAACGTGCTCGGCTACATGGGCTGATGCAGGAAACCCATGCTTAGAATCATTGTTGTAAAAATCCCCCGAATGGCCCGACTAACAGGTCCGACTAGTCTAGTCGATGGGGTGGCCGACTGAGTACTGACTAATTTCGACTAAGGCCGACTAGTCGATCGATTTTTTCTTTGAGATACCATTTATTTTTTAGTTTTTAAAGAAAATTTATTCTAATATGCTTAATGTTTTATTTAGATTAAATTTTTTCTTTATTTCATTGTGATAATATAAAAAAAGTGTAAAATCTATATAAATATATAAGATTATACATACAAAATGATTTATATATTTAAAATAATTAAAAAAATCAAAATCGATTAAAGCCCGACTAAATCCGATTAGTCATCCGATTGCCGATTAATCCTTAGTCAGTGACCCAACCGACCGAGTACCGACTACCGATTTTTGCAACCTTGCTTAGAATAGCATGTATCCTCCATATGACCCGGGCGATGACAGAAGGTGAAAGGCTGACGGAATCGGCCACCTCGACCACGAGGTTCACGGCCACGAAAAGAAGAAGATGCACCTCTGCCTCTGGAAGCTGCCATCGCTGAAGGAGGTGGAGTAGTAGCAGTAGAAGGAACTGTAATTCTGTCGAGCTGTCGATACACTTCCTCCACTAGAGGAATAGTACCATGCGCCAGGATCTGCAAGCGAGCCGCATCATACTCCGGGTCAAGTGCCGTTAGTAGTTCTGGGCGCGGACTTCATGCCTGTTCAGCGGGTGACCTCTCCGGTCCACCTTTCCAATTTTTGGCATGGGGTCCTGAAGGTTTTCAATCATAACCGATCCCTTTTTAAACCAGTTCTGGGAAGGGGCAACTCCTTCCGATTTTGGATTGATGACTGGTCGGGCAGGGGTCCTATTAAGGATGTCTTCCCTCGTCTGTTCGCATTGGTGGAAGACAAAGACGCTTCGGTGGCCTCTTGCTGGAGCGAGAGCTGTTGGTGCCCTAGGATTACTGCAAACCTTTCGGAGCAGCGGTTGGATGATTTTCTTTCGCTGATGGCGTTACTCGCGGACGTTAGCAAACCCACCTACGGCAGGGATCACTGGCAATGGATGGATGGTTCCTTCTCTACGAGGAAGGCGTACTTGGCACTTGTTCTTACCTCGCACGGGGACGATGCGCCTCTTGTGCGCGATTGCAAGTTCTTTTGGGGGCTCAAGTTACCTGAGCGCATTGGCATATTTCTATGGCTCCTTCGCAGGGGGAGACTACTTACTCGTGATCGCGGTGCCTCTTTGTTTACTAATGTTGGGCCCATCTGCGGCCTGTGTGGCACGGAGCGGGAAACCACCGACCATCTCTTCCTTCACTGCGGCTGCGTTCGTGATCTTTGGACAGACCTGGGATGGCTCGGCACTGCCTCCTGCATGGCCTTCTGCGAGAGCTTGGTTTCTTCCACGGGCAGGGCTAGGAGGGATCTCGTGGTCCCGATTGCGCGCTTGTGGAGCATTTGGTTGGGGAGGAACGAGGCCCTCTTTGCGGGACAGCGTTTCTACAAGGAAAATATCGCGATCCTAGCTACGCGTTTTGTGAACGATTGGTCTCCTGGATAGGACGGCACTCTGTTTGCGTTGTGGGAGTTGTTCTTGGATGCTCTCGCGGGTGTTGATGTGGGGTGTCTTCTTTCTTTCATCTTTGTAATTTCTATTACTTTTGCTTTTGTAAAAACTGTTTACGCCTTCTTTTTAATATATTGGGGTGAACACCAACGAGTGTCTCCCCCTTTGTTGAGTGTCAAAAAAAAGTGCCGTTAGTAAGACTCCCACCATTGTAGCATTCTGGAACATCTTCTGCTGCTCAAGGGTCGCCGTCAGGGAATGATACTATAAAGCTTCTCAAACATCCCTCGTAGGGATGTATACAACGAATGCAACGGCGGTCATTCTGCTTGACCGTAAATATATCATGCTCTCGTTTCTTATCTGCAAGTATGTCGCAGCAAGGATATCCTACATTGCCTTAGCAGTGGGCTGATGGAGGACATCATTAGCAATCCCCATCGTCAGTGCGCCTGAAAGCTAGACCTTGGCATACGAATCATCAGCCTCCCATGAGGCATAAACTCCAGTCTTCGCTGTCGGCTCATCTTCGGTAAGAATGTGCTTCTTACCGTTGGACTTCACGAGGCTCATGAACTGCATCGCCCAGAGCTCGTAATTCGTCCCATCCATTTTGACTATTGGCGTTGGACCTTTGAAAGCGCCGATGGAGGGCATATCGACTTTGTTTTCTGACATTGTTGCCGGAGACGAAGAACTAAGGTTTGTAGACCAATGAATAACTGTCTACATAAACGGGGGGTGACGGAGGGGCGACGGGGGTCGTGGGGATGGACTGCACCGCCGGCAGAATGAGGAGGGTAGAGCGGCGGCGGTGCTGTCGAGGAAGGGGAGGGGCGGCTAGAGTGTTAGGATGGAGGCTCTGATACCATGTTGGTGGAAATGAAAAGAGAACTTATTATTCCAGGGAACCCTAGGCTCTCTTATATAGAGAAAGCCTATGGTTAAATTACATAGGGTGGAACAAGGAAAATAAACATAACAAAAGAGTACATAAATTTTAGAAATATCTCTACACCATAGTAGAGGTTCCATAGTAGAGATTCCATTCTCTGAACCAGTATGGGAGAGACCCAGTTCTCTGACGATGAGACTTTCAGACTCCATTCTCCAGCGATCGTGGACTCCAATGAGGATGTCTCCATGATTTTTTCAGTTCGACCCTTCAGAGATGGAGCAGTTGTGCACATGATTCAGTCTTCTACATGTGGGGGGCCAAAGTACTCCGGCGAGGAGACTCATTCAGTTTCAGTGACTATGAAGGCGCGGTTCAGAGCACACGTTCTCCGACAAGGAGACCCAGTTCGACTCACACTCCAGCATGTTTGTTCCTCCTTACCTACATGACATGAGAAGCAACGTCCTCGACAGCAACCGACCGTTGTGTTTGTGTTGAGTTGATATTGTCTATAGTGTCTTGTATCGTGAGTATGAGATTTCTTGTTGTTTGTCCAAGCTGAGTATTGCATGCTCCAACTTGAGAGGGAGTATTGGAGTATATGTATTATTCTTGTATAGATGGGTAAATGGATCCCTCCAAGATCCAATTACCACATCTAGTGTTTAGTCCCACATCTACCGGTTGTGGGATGTGGAGACTCAATGGGGCTTTATAAGAAGCCCCACACCTACTGTAACAGATGAGAAAGTTGAATGCAATATACGGCCCTTTGAGGCCTTCTCCAGTAGTTTCATCCCGCTCCTTAGGAAGTAGGGTTCCACGTTAAATTCCGTTATTCTTTCTTGTTATTATCCTTTTTTTTCTGATTATGCTTCCGGATTTCATATTTCTAACAGCAATTAATTGTCAGACTCTCAACAAGCACCATATGCCTTGATATCGAAACCAAATCTATTGTTTGAGACAAAATTTGATCAAGCAGTCATTACGATCAAGGTTTTAAATCTCGATTTCGATTTCATTTCGAGATGTTGAAAAAACGAAACAATTTCGAAATTTCGTCGAAATTTCGACGAAATTTCGCCAATTTCGGCCAAAATCGGCCTAGATTTGTGAAGGAAGGGTATATATCGAGATTTCGATTTCGGTTTCGGTAGGATGTCGAAACCGAAATTTTGCCGAAATTTCGCGAAATTTGAAACCATGATTACGATGCATGTTTCCTCAAGAGATTGACATTTAGCACTCAATCCATTGTTCCATAATAATCCAAGATTATCACCCTTTTTTGTCCAAGAAAGGATTTATAAGTATTCATGCAACGTGATCCTGGTCCCATTTGAGATCAAATTGTTGATGTTTTCCCGAACCTGTTGTTGTCGGATATTTTCTACCATGAAAACTGACTATAACTTGAAACTCCCACATGTTCAGTTTACAAAACCAATATACTGAGGGTGCAAGGCTGTCCTACTTTTCCCATTGCATTCAATATGCAAAATGCAAATTGGAATATATTATACTGTGCGTGAATAATGTAAAAGAGTGCATACCAGTCTCCAACTTTCCGATTTATACAGCTTTGTTCGGCCATATGTAGAAAGCGAAATATTATGATCAGCAAGTGATTGTGGAATCATATCAAGCTTCCCAAGCTGGGCAGGCACACTGCTTTGTAAACTGTTATTGTAGAGTAGTCTGCCGAACAAAACATGAAATATATATATATTATTGACCTAACTTTGTAACACTACATACTATTTGTTGATAGACTTAACTATGTAAGAGCAACACAAATTCTTCAGGAGAATTTTGAAATGCCACATGGCCTGATTGTGACCAGGCACTTACAGGTGCTTAAGTGATGACATCTGTATGATTTCTGCAGGAATTATTCCGCTTAAGTTATTAGCTCTTAAATCCAGTAACTCCAGCCTGTTTAGCTTTCCAAGCTCTTTGGGAATGATGCCAGAGAAATTGTTGTTAGAGAGCAAGCTGCCAGAAAACACAATCAGAACAATATCTGCATTAAAAGTTATTAAAAATAATTGACACAAAAGCAAAGACTACTAACATAAAAAATGTTCCATACAATTAATTCCGCGCTTCTCTTAACATTTTTTCTTAGATAAAAAAAGCTGGGAAAAGGGAGGAGAAACTTCCTTAGGACTGATTTTGGGAATCATACAGATATCTATATACCTATCTAAAGTGGGATTATGTTGCATGGTTCTTGGCTTCGACACGTCGTCATCTGGCATCTCTACCGCACTCCCATCTTTCCCCTCACACAGGTTTCTCTCTCTCTCTATTTCTCTCTCTAGGTAATGCAAAACACCCACCATCTTTCTATCTATCTACTTCTATATTTGGATTAGGACAAAACGAACTCCATATTTACATATATTATATTTAAAGTGGATCTTAGTTTTTTGATCTAAACCCGAGAATGACTCAAGATAGATCTAAATGGAGGAAAAGAATCCATGTAGCCGACCTTACTTAATGAGGGAAAAGGCTTTGTTGTTGGTGTATATTAAAGTGATCTAAGTTATCCTTCCACATGGAACATATTGTAAAGTAATTTGACCTTTTAATGCAATCAATTTAGGAGTATTTTCCAACTATAAGCATTGAATCGTAATGTCGATCAAAACTATATTGAATGAAGAATGTAACTAACTCATAAAAGCCCATTATTTCTGTAGAGATAGTTTTTTGTTTCTTGTATTGTTTCTCTGTTTATCTTTTTATCTTTTTTATGTCTGCCTTTTGTAATTTACCCATAGGTCTCTCCCCTATGTAAGAGAGCCTCGGGTTTACATGAAACTCTTTCGTTTTTCTCAACATGATATCAGAGCGGAGGTCCTAGGCCAGAGCTCTAGTACCCGAGAAAAACCTTACCCCCCCCTCCTTCAAGCTTCGGCGCGGCAGCGCAGCCCCTCCTCTCTCCCTTCCTTGGCGATGGCAGCGCAGCTCCTTCTCCCTCTCTCTTTCTCGGCGGAAGCGACACAGCCCACCACCCTCTCCTTCCTCGACGGCGACGGCACAGCTCCCCTACCCTATCTTTCTCTCGACGTCGGCGCGCAGGCCGAGCCCACCCTCCTTCTCGACCACAGGTTGTGCGGCGTGTGCGGACACCGCCGCGGATCTGCAACCCCCTTGTGGCTCTCCTCTACCCCTTGTGTAGAGGCCCGATCATGGTGATGAGTTTGATAGCAAGAGTCTACACATGTGATCAAATCCCTATATGTCTATGTAGACAAACTTCTATTGGTCTACAAAACCCTAGTTTTCTTCATCCGGCATTATGTCAGAAAGCAAGGTCATTGTTCCCGCCACAGACGCTTTCAGAGGTCCAGCGTCGATTGTCAAGATGGACGGGATGAACTACGAGCTCTGGGCCATGAAGTTCATGAACCTCATAAAATCTGCGAGTAAGAAATACATTCTTACCGAGGAGGAGCTGGCTGAGAAAACAGGAGTCAATGCCTCGTGAGAGGCAGATGATGCATATGCCAAGGTCTGGCTATCTGGTACATTGGCGTTGAGATTGCCAATGATGTGTTACATCAGCCCACCACCAAGGCGATGCGGGTATCCTCGCCGTAACTTATTCCCAGGCGAGGAATGAGACCAAGATGTTGTAGTTACAACATGATATCTTCACCATCAAACAGAATGGACGGTCACTACATTCTTTCTACACGTCCATGTGTGGGATGTTTGAGAAGTTGCATAGCTTCATGCCCCTCACATCTACTCCTGAGCAGCAGAAGACATATAGGAATATTATGGTTGGTGTCTTCTTTGCGGCGCTAGACCCTGAATATGAGGCGTCCCGTTCACATATCCTACTATATGCTGCCATTCCTCCTATGGAGGAGGCTTTCAGACGACTCAGTAGGATCACTGTCTCATCTCCTACCTCGAGTCAGACTTCTTCTACGATGGCAGTCTCCTACGATAGAGGGGGCTCTTCTCAGTTCCGTGGACGTGAACCTCGGGGTAGAAGAGCTCGTGTTCACCAGCCATGCACTTATTGTCATCGTTCTAGCCATACAAGGAATACATGCTACTCCAAGCATGATTTTCCTGCATCAGCTCGTGTAGCGGAGCAAGCAGATTCACGTGCTACTGCTTCTATGGATTAGAGGTAAGATGAGCTCGTTGCTCGACTGAGGGACATTATGCCTTCGAAGAGTTCCCATGACTCTTTGCCTACTCCAGGAGGTCACTCAGATGTTGCAGCCTCTGCCTCCTCCAGTACCAGAGGTAGCACCTATGCTCTTACTACTTGTCATGGTTTCGATATTAGAGAATGGATTATGGACTATGGAGTGACACCTCACATACATAGCGATAGAGATCAACTTGCAGTTTACAGACAGGTAACTCCAGGGAGAGCTGTTGTCATAGCAGATGGGACACATTCCTCAGTTACAGGATAGGTGGAAATCAGTCTGACACCGTCAATGGGGTTGCAAAATGTGTTAAATGCACCTGACTTTTCTTTGAATTTATTATCTATCAGTCAGATTACAAAGGATTTACATTGTCGGCTATTTTCGACCATCGTCCCTTATTTTTCAAGACATACTTACGGGCAGGGTGATTGGTTGTGGTTGTGAGCAGGGCAGCCTCTATCGACTGGTCCGAACCCCTATGTTGGCCTATCTTCTCAGTCTTCTGGATCAGTCTCTCCTTTCACATGGCACATGGCTTTGATCATCTCCCTCTACAGAAGATGTGTCATGTCCTGCCTCAGATCTCCCCTTGCTCTTCCTTCCAATGTGAGGCTTGTCAGTAAGGAAAGCATCATCGATCTATTTTTCCTAGTCGTCAGAGTCAAAGCAGTCGCTCCCTTTTTTAGTTATTTCATATTGATATTGGGGTCCAAGTCGTGTTCCTGATCACCAGGGGCATAGGTTTTACCTTGTCGCAGTTGATGATTTCTTTTGTTTGTCTTTGGCTGAACATGTTAAAGAATAAATCTGAAGCAGGAGACATTATCAAAACTTTTATTATTGAAGTATAGAATAGTTTCTCATTGTTTGTGAAATTTGTGAGGAACTGATAATGCTCTGGAATTCTGTAAGCATTCTCTCGCAATTTTTTCATCTCATGGTATTATTCATCAAACATCGTGTGCATATACTTCTCAACAGAATGGTGTTGCAGAGAGAAAGCATCGCCACTTACTCGATGTTACACGTACTCTTCTTATTAAGAGACATGCCATACATTCGTTCTGAGAGGATACGGTTCTTACGGCATGTTATTTTCTGAATCGCATGCCCTCCTCTGTTCTAGGAGAGAAAAATTATTTTTCTCTAGCATTTCAAGAGAAGGAATTGTTCTCTCTTACTCCTCGTGTGTTTGGTTCGACCGCTTTTGTCCATCAATTATCTCCAGGTCTAAACAAGCTCTCTCCTAGATGCTGTTAAGTGTGTGTTTGATGGGTACTCCAGAACATAGAAGCGATATCGTTGCTATGTTTCACTGAGCAGGAAATATTATGTGAGTGATGATATTACATTTTTTGAGTCGATTATGTACTTTTCTCCTGCATGTGATAAGTTAACTTCATCAGTGTTGAATGATGAGGTTTACATGCCACCTCCTCCCATGAGTACACAACATGTCCGGTATGTGCCAGTTGTTCCAACCTAACCGCCACCGCCTCCAATTACATCACCTTCTCCTATACCACCACAGGTGCATGTTGTTCCACTCTTCCCACATTTATATACTCGTCGGCCATAGTCTGCTCATGGACAACGCACGTCATCCAGCACACCTCAGGTATGTACTGACTACAAGGTTTCCAACGAATGTTCTGGAGATGTGTCTGAGAAGGATCATTTGCAGGAGACTAGTACTCATACTGAGGAGTTACATGTTGACCTGGATGTTCCAATTGCCATTAAAAAGCAGAAGTGTTGCCTCATATCCACTTGCTTCCCAAGTTTCGTTTGATTGTCTACCAGGGGATTTCAAGAAAATTGTTGTTGCACTATCTGTCGTGGCTATACCACAGACTTATAAGGAGGCATTGAAAGACAGTCAGTGGCGTCAAGCTATGGAAGAGGAGATGGATGGAGCTTGGTCCCCGCTCCCATTGGGCGTCTATTGTCAGTTGCAAGTGGGAGTTTACGGTGAAACACAATGCAGATGGAAGCACTGATGGTTACAAGTCTAGATAAGTTGCAAAGGTTTTACTCAGACATATGGTGTGGATTATATAGACACCTTTTCACATGTCGCTCGCCATTCTACTCTACGGGTTCTTCTCTCAGTTGCAGTGATATGTGATTGGCCTTTATTTCAGCTTGTCAAGAATACATTCTTATATGGTGATCTTCGGGAAGAAGTCTACATGCAGCAGCCTCCCGGGTTTGCTGTTGAGGGGGAGTGTCAACAAGTTTGTAGACTTCACAAGGCAATATACGGCCTAAAGCAGAGCCCGATGGCATGGTTTCATAAGCTCTTGGATTTATTTGAGAAGTAGGGATTTAAAAGGTCAATTGCAGATCACTTTCTATTTATTCAAAGAACATCTATAGGTACTGTGATTATTATGGTCTATGCTGATGACATACTTGTCACAGGAGATGATGTGCAGGGGATAAAAAGAGCAAAGGAGTTTCTGGGAAGTCAATTTGTCACCAAGGATCTTGGCACTCTAAGGTATTTCCTGGGATTAGAGTTTGCCACAGGAATCAGCAGGGTCTTGTGATGACCCAGAGGAAGTACGTGACATGTCACAGATATGCTTGTTGAGAGAGGAATGATATGGTGTAGACCTGCTACTACTATGGATCCCAGTATGAGACTATATGAGGATGATACAGATGAAATAAACAAGAGAAGATACAGAGAATTTGTGGGAAAATTTCTCTATGTCACAATTACTAGGCATGATATCTCCTTTGCAGTTAGTCGGGTGAGTCGGTTCATGGAGCAACCCCGGCAGGTACATATGGATGTTATATATATGATACCGAGATACCTAAAGTCATCTCTGTTGGACATGCGAGCCCATGGCAAGCCATTATGCAATAAATATTATTGCAAATCATTCCCTAATATGAAACGAAGAAAAATTAATTTGCATTATAGGTCCCTTTGTACAATTAGGGTTTGTACCATGGCCATCTTAATGACCATACAGTTGTTGATTCAATAGTTGAATCATAGAGGTCGGTGCTTGGATGATATCTAAAGAGTTAGATTGAGGACTCATCAAGCACCGTCAAATGATTGTTAAGAGATGATCTCCAGTCTGAGAAGGATAGAAGGAGATGGCAATCCTTCTCTAAATGTTGATATCTGACCGACCTCTTGATGTAGGTCCTCTGCATAGGAATAGAGATTCGGAGGTATCAGATAAGTTAAATCAAGAAGTTAACTTAACGTGATCGAGATAACCAAGGCCTTTCTCGTATGTTGTCACGATATAGACATGCATCCTCTGACCGGAGACAGATGTAGTGTTATATGTTTGAATATGTACATTTGCAGACCGATAAGTTGATGATCTAATTAAGGTCTATACACTGGCAAGCTGGTGTGCATATGAGGGCACATGAGTAATACGATCTCTCAAAGAGATCATACAGGTTCAATACTGAACCGGAAGACATGAGCTCTTTCATGAGGTATTGGGACCGATCATATTCCATGCATGGTCGTCTTGCTTTGGAAGCATGACAAGAATTTGTAGGTATGGTATATGCTTTTGGGAAGCATATGATCGATACAAACTCCTAATGATCGAATGACAAACTTAATGATAAAACCCTGAAGAACACAATCTAAAAGAGATCTACAACTTCGAATTTATTCTGTCTTCCAGTATGCAGGATGTACGGGTAGTAGGAATACTCGAAGGGTAAGGTGATCATAAACAATTATATAACCATGACACTTCTATTCCGAGGGAGTGACGAAACAGGTTTGGATTTTAGTGATTCCTGTAGAGAAGTAATCTAATCTTAGTCCAAAGGTTGGACATTAATCTGAATACGATTCAGATGCAATGAGAAGATTAGATTACGGTTTTGATTTAATCAAATATCTATGAGAGGTCCCCGAGATCTGGATTTGAGATATGATCTCAATATTCAAGTCACTATACGTGGAACGTACAATCGCCCTGTCCTTATCTCCAAGTATCCGCGAAGAAAGCGCATTATTCTTGAAAGAGTTCGAGAACTATTCCATTGACGAATTTTGTATCTGAGCATTGAGAAAAAATGATAATTAATTGTGATTTAGTTGTTATAAATAATGTGAATATGATTCATATTATTTGGACATATGAGAAGAGCCATCTTAGATAATTAAATGTGATTTAATTATCAGAGATATGATTAATGTGAATATTAATACTAATATTGTGGTCATCCACATATTGGCTTAGAGTATCTCGTAGTCACCGCGACCTCATTGTGCTGGCGGATTGACTACTCGTGGATCTCCATCTTCTTCACTGCTTCTTGCTCGTAAAGAAGACGTTAGATTTCATGTGACGAAATCAGGAGTTCTGTAACTTGGATCTTCATCTTAGATTGCGAGAAGCCCGCGTCTCAATAATGTGCTCGCAAGCGTCTCCTCGTCGGGTCGAACTTCAGACAGGCGGTTTCTTCTTTTAGAGACTTCGATCGCAACCACACTTCAAGAGGTATTCATATATCTTGTTTGTGGCTTGATGAAACAATTCGAGAAATGTTCTCGAATCATGCGATTTCATCTCTTTAAATTTTTTAAATTCTGTTGCCCCGAGCACTAGTACGACTAGACGCTTCCAATCGCATTGGATGCGATCATCACGCTTCTGTGATGCGATTAAGGCTTTTCCTATAGCCTTTTAATCTCCAGGTGCAGGATTGTTATTTAGAAAATGGGCAGATCTTACCATTTCAGCATGTGCAGATGCAGACTATGCAGGGTGCCCCAAGGACAGAAAGTCCACTTCAGGATTTGTTGTATTTGTTGGCGGTTCTCTTGTATCTTGGAAGAGTAAAAAGCGAACTGTGGTTGCCAGGTCAAGTGTTGAATCTGAATATAGGGCTATAGCTCAAGCAAGCACAGAGATGATGTGGGTTAGAGCTATACTTGTAGATTCACATATAGATGTTCCTCTTCCTATGCAGTTACAGTGTGATAACCAGGATGCACTATTCATTGCCAACAATCCTGCATTTCATGAGAGAACCAAACATATTGAGGTAGACTGCCACTATACATGGGACATGGTCCAGAAAGGTTTTATCTCTATCACTCATGTCAGCTCAGGAGATCAGACAACAGATATCTTTACCAAGGCTTTGCTCAGAGGATCTTTTCAGAAGTGTTCATCCAAGCTAAGCATGGTCAACATCGCTCTATCTTGAGGGGGTGTAGAGATAGTTTTGTGTTTCTTGTATTGTTTCTCTATTTATCTTTTCTTATGTCTGTCCTTTATAATTTACCCATAGGTCTCTCCCCTAGATAAGAGAGCCTAGGTTTCACAAGAATAAACAACTCTTTAATTTTTCCCAACAATTTCTATTATGGTTAGACAACCAAAAATACATTTTCGTACAGTGAAAAAAAATAATATTAAAGGTAAAATAGTCTTCATCTTGATCATTAACCATTATAAAAGAATTTGATCCATAAGGTTAGGTTTTCATATTATATTAGAAAAAAATCAAATGCACTCAACAGTAGATACATGTAGGGGTGCACACGTGTGAAACCCCCGAAACCAGAACAGGGACTAAAATGCAAATCTTAACTGAGTCTGGACTTAATTGCAAAATCTGTACTCGCCCAGTGATCAAAAAATTCGAGTAAGGAATCCATTGCATAGGGCTCGTCGATAGCTTTCCAACGAGTCCAAGAACGTTAAGATCCGACTTCGGGAGCCCGAGTTATGGTCATTTTAGCGAGGAGGGGTCAGGGTCCTATTCGGATCCGAACCCGGATCCGAATCCGGGTTTTCCCCTTAAACCCCAGCCCTCCCCTCGCCCAAATCGCCCAACACCTCTTCCTTCGACCTCCAGCCCTTCATTCCTCCATTCCTCTTCCTTCCCCTTCACCAAGGCTCGCCGGAGCGTCACGGATCGACGATCCGAAGTCCAGATCGTGTCGAGAAGGTCTGGCTCACCCCCGTGTGCGGTTTCCGTCGCGAACGAAGCGGCATTCTTCACCGACGGAGAAATCGAGGTTCGAGTTTTCTTTAGGTACGATGTTTCCCCCCTCTTGTTGTGGATTCCACGTGATTTTCTTCCTATATCCGTTCATCTTTAGAGCCCTAGAACATGCTTATCGTTGTTGAAATTTATCCATGTTGGGACAGTAGAAGATGCTTCGGATTTGGGTGTGTTAGGCAGGTATTTGTCTAAGAATGCATGTTGAATGTGTCATTGATCCTGATCCTGGTCGTTGAGCTGTTCATTTTCCTTATTGAGAACGATATTGAACCTTCCAAGGATAGTGGTCCGGCAAAAACATTCACAGAGACTATTGGATACAACTTGCAATTCCTGCTTTGAATCTTGGATATGCCATGCCCTCATCAGAGTTATCCCGTTGGGTCCCTGTTCTGAGTTAGTAAGCTCAAGGAAATCTGATCTATGGCATATCATTGACAGCACATTCTTAGTGTATACTCTTCCACATACAATTTCGCCTGGAATGACGTAGACAACGAGATTGTTGTGCAATCAATTTTCATATAGCACCATTGGTGTCACAATATTCTAAAATATATAGAGATGAGTAGAGTGCTGATTAGGATGGTACAACGTTTACATAGCTCCCATACCCATTGATCTTGGGTTATATAATAATTAATCAAACAAGGTTTATTTTAAAATTCAGACAACCAGAGTGTTGTCCATCCCAGCCAATAGAGATCTAAAGAAACATCAAAAACTGTATGTAATCAGATCACGAAATCTGAACGAAAGCTATAACTGAAATGAAAAGTTCCTGCACATGCCTTCCTCCAGTGCCCTGTCTTGTTTTTTTTAGAGTAACTAAAAATGGGAATCCATGCGTATTGATTGATTTTATTTCACTTTGCAGTGGATTGAGTATGTGTAACGTATAACATCCCATATGGTTGAAATCCTATCACTCAGGGAAAGAGAGAGAGAGATAGTTAGTATAGGTCAAGAATCAGGTGTATCTAGAGTATTTTGATAGCCTGAAACATGAGATATGGTTGTTGGAGACCAAATCCTGAAGCTTGATTATGATTCTACAGGTAATTTTGGAGTATGGACTATAATATTATCATGATGAGCTCTTTTCCCAACAATATGATCATACACTTTGTCCTTCCCAATATACTCTTAATCAATGTTTTTTTTTACTATTTTAATTTTGATGTTGGATCACCATTGAGACTAATAAAGTTGTATTGATTAATATATCGAGCAGTGATATTGCAGGTACAAATTTTAAAGGTACAACCTTTGGCAAAATAATTATTTAGCATAACTTTTGTATGAGACTATATTCCTTCTCTATCTAAGCCACCCTTTCTATTCAAACATGTCATGGAAGGGAGGTCGAAATTATAATTTTCGTGGATGAAAATACACAATGATCGGGGTAGCTGGAGTTAGACGCTTCAAGGGATCTCGAGCATGCACCCTTGGGGCCTCGGGTAGAAGCCTAGTTGACCGCGATCCCAACTGCTATTGTAGCTGCGATGGTTGGGGGACATGTTGCTTGGCACACCGAGGTGCTAATCTGATGGTGTTGGCCTCGCACTTGCGTGCTTTAGCCCGGTGCTCGAGCGCGGGCCAAGTAGTCATGGTCGGTCGGCTAGTGTTTCACTTTTCACTTAGAGTTAACACTCGTGTACGGGCCAATGTAGGCCACATTGGTCGGTATTCCTAGTGGGAGCACTAAGAGGGGAGTTCCGGGAAATGTGGTTAATGAAGTTGGTGATGGGATGTGAATCTCCCGTGTATAAGGAGGATTGGATTGTTGCGATGATTCGTGGGTTGTAATTTAATTTGTGAATGAGAAGTACAATTGCAAAATGGAGCTAAGTGGACGTGTTGGGAACTTAGTTAGGATGCATTATACCCCACCGCATGCCTACGGAGGCACCCTAACCCTAACGTGTTTTCTTTTACCTTAGAGTCATAGTGTGAGGTCTCATCTAGACCAAGACCACAGACTATCCACGAAGCTTGGTTATTCGTATCCATATCCGGATCAAATAATAAAAGTAAAAAATGTAATTCTTTGTGAGATCAATTACCCTGTTTCTTTCTCTTTTGTACACATTTATCCTGCATTTCTTGTTGTGTAGTTGTTTAAATCGTATTGGGCAACTTTGCTCATAACGTACCTACGTGTGAATCCGCAGGTTCGCAGCAGTGATTGTTGGAGGCACCACCACTTTTTGTGCAGCGTCACGACACTTTTTTGTGTATAGTTGTCAGTAGTTTTACTATCCTTCTTTACTTGTATCATTTTTGTTGAGAGACATGGCATGTAATATGTATAATTGTGGACATGTTATTTATGCTTACATGTATATTTTGTGGACATGGAATGATCAATGAAATGTGATTATGAACAGGTCATGAATGGAAAAAGAAAATTTATATATTTCAGTAAATTGTGTTATTTCCCCTGCTTATGTGTATGTCATTAGTATTCGAATGTGGAATGTATGTGCGTAGATTGGATTGCCGAGTACCCGGATCCTAGGGGCGTCACAGATTGGTATCAGAGCCGTGGTACTCCATTCCCTTCCATGTATATTATTCCTTATTGGTATTCGAATATTGGATAGTGTTGAAGTCTTCTGACCCAACATGAATCCATAGGAGAATAACACGATTTCAACCATGTCCACATGTCTCTCATAATGTCTCTCTCAAAAAAAACAAGTACTAATGCCTTAGTTCTTTATGCAGAACTATGCCGCCACGCGTAGACCAGGATGTAGCACAGCAGTTGGCTCTCCTTGTACAGGCGGTGCAAGGGATCCAACAACGCCAAGAGGCACTTGAGCAGCGACTCCAGCAGCAGGACTCCTCCTCCTACCGTCCCTCTCACGATGGGGAGGAGAGCGTCGACTTGTCGTTCTCTATGGATCCTGAGCGGCCAGAGGATACAGATGCCTTGCAGAAGCATCAGAGCACTTACGCAGCGTACCAACGGGCGGCGGTACCAAAGTTCTTCGGAACTACCACCCCTGACGATGCAGAGCTTTGGATGTCAGAGGTGTCCAAGGTTCTGAGGATGATACATGCACCCGAGGATACTTGGGTATCTTTTTCTGAGTACTCTATTGCTGGCTATGCTGAGCGGTGGTGGAATGCCACCAAGGAGCACTTGACCGAGCCCATCACTTAGGAGATCTTCTTTAACGAGTTCCGTGCAGAGTTCTACCCGGACCATTGGGTGGAGGATCAGAGGAGAGAGTTTGCTGAACTGACACAGGGGTCGATGACGGCCCAAGAGTACATGATACGATACACAGAGTTGTCTCCCCATTCCCCTGCTACGACTGCTTACCCTCAGGAGAACTTGCAGAAGTTCATCCGAGGGATGCGCGAGGAGGTTCAGGACAGACTTTCCACCTTGGACCTTACCTCCATTAAGGAGGTTACTGCGAAGGCGACAAAGTGGGAAGCTACACAACGTCGATTGCATGGGGGTCAGTCGTAGTTACCTCCACCCCAGCCTAGCCGAGTTGCGCGTCGGGACTTCTCTCGGTTCCGTAGAGACCGTCGCCACCACCCGACAGCGGCGACACCATCCACTAGCAGGTTCACACCATCGCCTACCTTGGGACAAGCCTTGGCAGGACGAAGTTCAGTTTCTTCTCATCCCCCTACGCAGACACAGAGCCGTGGACTTGGGGTGACAGTTCCGCTTTTGGTGGGAGATTGTCACAGGCAGACAATCGTACTTGCTACCTTTGTAGACAGCCGGGCCACTTCAAGGCCCAATGCCCTTTGCGTACTAGTAGCGTAGGCGCGCAGCAGCAACAGAGTGGAAGACCAACTGGGTCTTCCAGCCAGTTTCAGAGATCAGGATCCCGTCGAGGAGGACGTGACTTCCAGCGAGCCCCACAGCAGACAGTTAGTGTTGCAGGATCTAGTGCACCACGACGAGGACAGCTGAATGCCGTAACGCAAGAGCAGGCCCACGCTTCTGGATCGGTCGTCAAAGGTATGATTTCAGCTCATGGGACATCTTTACATGCACTGTTTGATTCAGGGGCTACACATTCCTTCCTTGCACATCATATGGTGCCCACATTGGGTAAGTCAGTGATGGAGGTTACTTCCCCGTACTACATCAAGGGTCCGGGGGGCCAATTGTTCATTATCCGCCAGGCAGTGGAGGATGTGTGTGTACAGATAGGTGGACATGAGATGCTTGCATTCTTGTTGTTGATACAGTTAGAGGATTTTGATATCATCCTGGGCATGGACTGGTTAGAGAGGCACCATGCGTGCCTGGACTGTTTTGGGAAGACGGTGGTCTTCCACTTACCTGGAGTGCCTCCATTCCAGTTCGATGGGTGCTTATCTGAGGGTGGGATTGAGTGTATCTCCGCCTTGAGGGCACAACAGTTTCTTACCCAAGGTTGCGAAGGCTACCTTGCCTACGTGGTAGACTCAGCGACACAGGATCAGATGATGGAGGATGTCAGAGTTGTGCATGAGTTCCCTGATGTATTTCCAGATGAACTGCCTGGATTACCGCCAGTACGAGAGATAGAGTTTGAGATCACGCTATTGCCAGATACACAGCCGATTTCTATCCCTCCATACAGGTTGGCCCCAGCTGAGCTCAAGGAGCTCAAGGTACAGTTGCAGGAGCTATTGGAGAAGGGTTTCATCCGCCCCAGTACGTCACCATGGGGGGGCCCGGTCCTGTTCGTGAGGAAGAAGGATGGATCCCTAAGGCTATGCATAGACTACAGGCAGTTGAACAAGAGAACGGTCAAGAACCGTTACCCACTCCCCAGGATAGATAATCTATTTGACCAGTTGCAGGGAGCAGCAGTGTTCTCTAAGATTGACCTGCGATCGGGTTATCATCAATTGAGGATCAAGGAAGCCGATGTAATGAAGTCTGCATTCCGCACCAGATATGGCCACTATGAGTTCTTGGTAATGCCATTTGGACTCACGAATGCACCTGCCGCATTCATGGATTTGATGAACCGGGTCTTTCGTCCACATCTGGACAGATTTGTGATTGTGTTCATTGATGATGTTTTAGTCTACTCTCATGATGAATACGAGCATGAGTCCCATCTCCGCGCCGTACTAGAGACGCTCCGAGAGCACCAGTTATATGCCAAATACAGCAAGTGCGAGTTTTGGCTTTCTGAGGTGGCGTTTCTTGGCCACGTGGTTTCTGAAGCGGGGGTGTCAGTTGACCCCGCCAAGATAGAGGCAGTGGTGTCTTGGGAGCGACCCAAGACGGTTACAGAGATTCGCAGCTTCCTTGGCCTCGCTGGATACTACAGGAGGATTGTTAGAGGGTTCTCCCAGTTGGCTCTACCCCTCACCCGGTTGACGCAAAAGGATGTGCCATTTGTCTGGAGTGACAAATGTGAGCTGAGTTTTCGAACGTTGAAGGAGCGATTGACTTCTGCGCCCATCCTCACCCTTCCTTCTGGTACCTTAGATTTCATCGTGTACACGGATGCTTCCAAGGAAGACTTGGGTGCAGTGTTAATGCAACGTGGACAGGTTGTGGCATACGCGTCACGACAGCTGAAGAACCATGAACGCAACTACCCCACTCATGACTTGGAGTTGGCGGCCGTAGTCTTTGCATTAAGATATGGCGTCACTATTTGTATGGGTGACATTTGAGATCTTCACAGACCACGAGAGCCTCAAATACATTTTTGATCAGAAGGAGCTAAATATGAGGCAAAGGCGGTGGATGGAACTGCTAAAAGATTATGATTGTGCCATCTCCTACCATCCTGGCAAGGGAAATGTGGTAGCAGATGCCTTGAGTAGGCGACCATACGTTGAGGGTTCGGCAGCCTGGTTGCAGACTTGGGATGTGCTCACTGCACTTAGTGAGTGGCATCCATTTGAGGGCACATCCGATGCAGTGACAGTGCCAGCCAAGTATCACAGCTTGTGGGATAGGATCGTTCAAGGGCAACAGACAGATCAGAGGATCCAAGACTTGTACCATAGATGCTTGAAAGATGAATTCGATGGATTTCGAGTCCGTGAATCCATCGTATGGAAGGGGGACCGTGTGTGTGTACCAGATGACAAGGAGTTGAGGAGAGAGATCCTGGATGAGGCGCATAGCTCAAGACTTTCCATACACCCAGGTGGCACCAAGATGTACAGGGACCTCCACCAACACTTTTGGTGGGAAGGCATGAAGAAGGACATAGCCGAACATGTTAGCAGGTGTCTTACTTGTCAGATGGTGAAGGCAGAACACCAAAGGCCTCCTGGGTTACTGCAGCCTCTTCCCATTCCGGTGTGGAAATGGGAGAGCATCTCCATGGATTTTGTCACATCATTGCCGCGTACCCCTGGAGAGCATGATGCGATATGGGTCATCGTTGACCGGTTGACCAAGTCAGCACATTTCATCCCGGTCAACATGACATATACACCCGTACAACTAGCCAAGTTATATGTTCAGCACATCATTCGGTTGCATGGGATACCCAAGGAAGTAGTGTCAGATAGAGATTCCCATTTCACATCACACTACTGGGGAGAGTTCATGAGAGCCTTGAAGACGGAGCTACACATGAGTTCAGCCTAACATCCACAGACAGATGGGCAGTCTGAGAGGACCATTCAGACCTTGGAGGATCTACTACGAGCATGTGCGGTTGAGTGGAAGGGATCTTGGAAGGATCACCTCCCACTAGTTGAGTTCACATACAACAATAGCTACCATGCCAGTATAGGCATGGCACCATTTGAGGCATTGTATGGGAGGCAGTGTACCACTCCTTTGTGTTGACAGCAGGTGGGTGACAACACCATGTTCACCACTCAGATCATTGAAGAGACCTCCAGGGTGGTGGAGACTGCTAGGAGGAAATTGTTGACCGCACAGAGCCGTCAGAAGAGTTACGCCGACCGGCGGCGTAGAGACCTTGAGTTTCAGGTATGTTGCAGTATATTCGTGCCCTGATGGGTATAATTCTTAGGCAGTCCTGTGTATCTAAAGCATTTTTCCACAGATCGGAGACTTCGTGTTGTTACGCGTGTCCCCAACGAGGGGTGTACAACGTTTCGGTGCAAAAGGCAAGCTAGCACCGCGTTTTGTGGGACCATTCGAGATTTTGGCCCGTGTGGGGAAAGTAGCCTACAGGGTAGCCCTTCCCCCACACCTCGAGGGCATCCATGACGTATTCCACGTGTCGAATCTCAGAAAGAACATCCGAGATCCTCGACATGTGATCAGCTATGAGGACTTGACGGTGGAGCCAAACTTATCCTTCCCAGAAGAGCCGGTGCAGATTTTGGACCACGCGGTCAAGAAGTTGAGGCGGAAGGAGATCCCTTTGGTCAAGGTTCTGTGGCGAAGTCAAGACGTTGAGGAAGCAACGTGGGAACCTGAGGCGGACATGAGGGAGAAATACCCTCAACTGTTCACAGGTACGAAACTGAAGCCGTAGTCGAGTTCTTTTGTGATTTTTATGGGCTTCGCTCTCTTTGAGATTTTTATGGGCTCATTCCTCGGTGAGGCTTGGACACAAAAGGGTTCGGGCATTGAAATCAACTAGAGTCCTATTAAGTCTCGGGGACGAGACTTCCTTTGAGATTTTTATGGTGTGAAACCCCCGAAACCCGAACAGGGACTAAAATGCAAATCTTGACTGAGTCTGGACTTAATTGCAAAATCTGTACTCGCCCAGTGATCAAAAAATTCGAGTAAGGAATCCATTGCATAGGGCTCGTCGATAGCTTTCCAACGAGTCCAAGAACGTTAAGATCCGACTTCGGGAGCCCGAGTTATGGTCATTTTAGCGAGGAGGGGTCAGGGTCCTATTCGGATCCGAACCCGGATCCGAATCCGGGTTTTCCCCTTAAACCCCAGCCCTCCCCTCGCCCAAATCGCCCAACACCTCTTCCTTCGACCTCCAGCCCTTCATTCCTCCATTCCTCTTCCTTCCCCTTCACCAAGGCTCGCCGGAGCGTCACGGATCGACGATCCGAAGTCCAGATCGTGTCGAGAAGGTCTGGCTCACCCCCGTGTGCGGTTTCCGTCGCGAACGAAGCGGCATTCTTCACCGACGGAGAAATCGAGGTTCGAGTTTTCTTTAGGTACGATGTTTCCCCCCTCTTGCTGTGGATTCCACGTGATTTTCTTCCTATATCCGTTCATCTTTAGAGCCCTAGAACATGCTTATCGTTGTTGAAATTTATCCATGTTGGGACAGTAGAAGATGCTTCGGATTTGGGTGTGTTAGGCAGGTATTTGTCTAAGAATGCATGTTGAATGTGTCATTGATCCTGATCCTGGTCGTTGAGCTGTTCATTTTCCTTATTGAGAACGATATTGAACCTTCCAAGGATAGTGGTCCGGCAAAAACATTCACAGAGACTATTGGATACAACTTGCAATTCCTGCTTTGAATCTTGGATATGCCATGCCCTCATCAGAGTTATCCCGTTGGGTCCCTGTTCTGAGTTAGTAAGCTCAAGGAAATCTGATCTATGGCATATCATTGACAGCACATTCTTAGTGTATACTCTTCCACATACAATTTCGCCTGGAATGACGTAGACAACGAGATTGTTGTGCAATCAATTTTCATATAGCACCATTGGTGTCACAATATTCTAAAATATATAGAGATGAGTAGAGTGTTGATTAGGATGGTACAACGTTTACATAGCTCCCATACCCATTGATCTTGGGTTATATAATAATTAATCAAACAAGGTTTATTTTAAAATTCAGACAACCAGAGTGTTGTCCATCCCAGCCAATAGAGATCTAAAGAAACATCAAAAACTGTATGTAATCAGATCACGAAATCTGAACGAAAACTATAACTGAAATGAAAAGTTCCTGCACATGCCTTCCTCCAGTGCCCTGTCTTGTTTTTTTTAGAGTAACTAAAAATGGGAATCCATGCGTATTGATTGATTTTATTTCACTTTGCAGTGGATTGAGTATGTGTAACGTATAACATCCCATATGGTTGAAATCCTATCACTCAGGGAAAGAGAGAGAGAGATAGTTAGTATAGGTCAAGAATCAGGTGTATCTAGAGTATTTTGATAGCCTGAAACATGAGATATGGTTGTTGGAGACCAAATCCTGAAGCTTGATTATGATTCTACAGGTAATTTTGGAGTATGGACTATAATATTATCATGATGAGCTCTTTTCCCAACAATATGATCATACACTTTGTCCTTCCCAATATACTCTTAATCAATGTTTTTTTTTACTATTTTAATTTTGATGTTGGATCACCATTGAGACTAATAAAGTTGTATTGATTAATATATCGAGCAGTGATATTGCAGGTACAAATTTTAAAGGTACAACCTTTGGCAAAATAATTATTTAGCATAACTTTTGTATGAGACTATATTCCTTCTCTATCTAAGCCACCCTTTCTATTCAAACATGTCATGGAAGGGAGGTCGAAATTATAATTTTCGTGGATGAAAATACACAATGATCGGGGTAGCTGGAGTTAGACGCTTCAAGGGATCTCGAGCATGCACCCTTGGGGCCTCGGGTAGAAGCCTAGTTGACCGCGATCCCAACTGCTATTGTAGCTGCGATGGTTGGGGGACATGTTGCTTGGCACACCGAGGTGCTAATCTGACGGTGTTGGCCTCGCACTTGCGTGCTTTAGCCCGGTGCTCGAGCGCGGGCCAAGTAGTCATGGTCGGTCGGCTAGTGTTTCACTTTTCACTTAGAGTTAACACTCGTGTACAGGCCAATGTAGGCCACATTGGTCGGTATTCCTAGTGGGAGCACTAAGAGGGGAGTTCCGGGAAATGTGGTTAATGAAGTTGGTGATGGGATGTGAATCTCCTGTGTATAAGGAGGATTGGATTGTTGCGATGATTCGTGGGTTGTAATTTAATTTGTGAATGAGAAGTACAATTGCAAAATGGAGCTAAGTGGACGTGTTGGGAACTTAGTTAGGATGCATTATACCCCACCGCATGCCTACGGAGGCACCCCAACCCTAAGGTGTTTTCTTTTACCTTAGAGTCATAGTGTGAGGTCTCATCTAGACCAAGACCACAGACTATCCACGAAGCTTGGTTATTCGTATCCATATCCGGATCAAATAATAAAAGTAAAAAATGTAATTCTTTGTGAGATCAATTACCCTGTTTCTTTCTCCTTTGTACACATTTATCCTGCATTTCTTGTTGTGTAGTTGTTTAAATCGTATTGGGCAACTTTGCTCATAACGTACCTACGTGTGGATCCGCAGGTTCGCAGCAGTGATTGTTGGAGGCACCACCACTTTTTGTGCAGCGTCACGACACTTTTTGTGGTATAGTTGTCAGTAGTTTTACTATCCTTCTTTACTTGTATCATTTTTGTTGAGAGACATGGCATGTAATATGTATAATTGTGGACATGTTATTTATGCTTACATCTATATTTTGTGGACATGGAATGATCAATGAAATGTGATTATGAACAGGTCATGAATGGAAAAAGAAAATTTATATATTTCAGTAAATTGTGTTATTTCCCCTGCTTATGTGTATGTCATTAGTATTCGAATGTGGAATGTATGTGCGTAGATTGGTTTGCCGAGTACCCGGATCCTAGGGGCGTCACAACACGGATCGGATAAAATCCGTAGTCCGATCCAATCCGATGTTACGGATTGGATTGGTTTGGTTTTATCATTTTAATGGATCGGATTGGATTGAAAATTTTCAAATCCGTTAAAGTATGGATTGGATCGGATTATCATGAAAATCCAATCCGATCCAATCCGTTAATCCGTTAACATATACATACATACATAAATACATATACGTACATGCATATACACGCGTACGTGCATGTGCACACATTCCAATAAGACAATAACCAATGCGATTCTTCTCTTTTTTTCATATCTATAGTGGATACAAGTCCTCTTCTCATCACCCTTAAACTCTTAAATAATAAAAATATAATTATACCATGTAAAATTTATAATCTCAATTGACTATTCCCCTCTTAGTTTCGGTCCTCTTTCATTTCACTCTTGACCTCAATATTTCACTCCTAGTTTCATCTACCTTGGATTTCATCAATATGTGACTGTAAAGATCACATTTTTCTGTTTGTGTAACTTATCTTTTTATCTTTGGATCATTATTTGGTAACTTGTATTATTCTTACTTGAATCATTAGATGGAAATCATTTGCAAAAAAATGCATCATTTATAGAAGGAATCTCAAATTCTAAATCCAATATAATCCTTTACGTTGAGTATATGGTCTTCAACTATTTCATTACAGATCAATGAAGTTATTCAACTTTAATTTGATTGAGTGGTCTTCAAATATCCTTTTCTTTACATCCGATCTATATTACCAATTTTTGAGCCATAATTTAGATGTTGAGGGCTAATATGCGATAAAACATAAACACGAGAGGACAAACAATTGAGATGGGATACAAAGGTATAAAAAAATCCGAACCAATCCGATCCAATCCGTAATCCGATGGATTGGATTGGTTTGGATTTAGATATTTGATGGATTGGATTGGATTGGAAAAAGTTAAAATCCGTTAAGATTGGATTGGACATGGATTAAGGTAAAATCCGATCCAATCCAATCCATGTGCACCCTTAGATACATGCGTTGACCACGTATCGCTTGAGAAAATTATAGATGCTTATGTACCTAAATTATTTACAACATTAATTTATTTAATTTGAGAAAACATATTAACTTTGCACTTATAATACTGTTAAATTATATGCCCTTTCCCACCAAAGATTATATAGATGGTCCTTAATTCTTTCTTTAGTAATTGTTAAGATTCTTATGTTACGTTGTCTTTATTTATATTGTTTACTTCTCTTGTCCTGTTTATGGAATTTACCCATTGAGCTTTTCTCCTATATAAGAGAGCTGTAGGGTTAGATGGAATACAACTTTATCTTTTCCTTCCACATGGTATCAGAGCGACGGTCCTACACCGGAGCCTGTGCCCTAGAGCCCTACCCCCACCAAAACCCTATTGTGCCGCCCACACGCCTGCGCCGCTGGTCCTCGCCACCCGCGCATCGCGCCGGTCCTCACGTACGCCTGCGTTGTTCCTCCCACACCACACATGCGCTGCATCGCACACCTGCGCATCGCCGCGCGCCCGCGCCTGCGGCGCCTCCGCCTGTACGCCATCACGCGCGTCGTCGTGCATCACCGTGCGCCCCGAGCGGGCTCCTGTAGCAGCTTGTAAGGACTGTGTGGTCCCTGCACTTGCATCGCCAATAGAGAATTGATAGCGTGTTCTTGGGCACTTAAGGTGTGATGTGAATATCTAAAAAACCCTAGTTACCCAAAGGAATCTCCAGAAGAATGGAAGAGGTTCTGGTATGAGTCTACACCCACAACCATCTTCCTATATGTCGGTGTAGACGCCGGTATTTCTTGTTGTTGACCCAGTCTTGGAGATTGTTGTCGTCATGTCCGACAACAAAGCAGAAGTCCCATCCCTTGGTGCCTTCAAAGGTCCAGCTCCCATCGTCAAAATGGATAGAACCAATTATAAACTGTGGGATATGCAGTTCATGAGTTTGATGCAATGTAATGGCAAGAAGCATATCCTCACGACAGAGGAGCCACATGACAAGACTGGGACAAATGCATCATAGGAGGCGGATGATGCATATGCAGGCATGTGGCTATCCGGGACTGTATCCACAGAGATAGCTAATGATATCTTGAATCAGCCTGCTGCAAAGGCTATGTAGGACATTCTTGCCGCTACATACTCTCCGGCAAAGAATGAATCGAAGATATTACAGCTCCAGCACGATATCTTCACAACAAAGCAGAATGGTCGCCCCCTTCACACCCTTTATACCTCTTTGAGGGGTATGTTTGAGAAGTTACATGGATACATTCCCATGACTGCTACACCAGAGCAGCTCAAGGCATACAGAGACTCTGTGATGACTGGGGTCTTTCTAGCAACCCTTGATCCTGAGTATGATTAGCTATGGCAGTATCACATAGTAGAGGAAGCCCAACACCATATCGTGGTAGGGGAAGCCCCAGCCGGGGCGGGGCGGGGGGGAGGGGGGTCGATCCCGTCAGCAGTGCTCCTACTGTCACAGGTCAGACCGCTCAGAGGAAACCTGCTATTCTAAGCATGGGTTTCCTACTTCAGCTCGGGTTTGCAGAGCAAACACAGCAGGCTGGGAGTCTATCACCTGCATCTGACCAGAGATTTGACGAGCTTGTGGCACGACTAAGAGAGATTATGCATGTTACCTCTGGATCAACCAGCTCTCCTTCAGGGTCCTCAGAGATAGCTGCCTCAGCATCAACATCCACGTCAGGTATAGAATATGCCTTTACTAGTTGTTACAGGGCAGACTTGTCAGAACGGATCATGGATTCAGGAGCTTCTCATCATCTTTGTGGTGACAGAGGCCAGTTTAATGTTTTTCGTCGACTTAGTCTGGACGATCTGTTGTGATAGCAGATGGGACATACTCCCCCATTACTGATCAGGGGGAGGTGCAGTTGACTTCCGCGTTGAGGCTTCAGAATGTTCTTTATGCTCCTGAATTTTCTAAGGATTTATTATCAATTAGTCAAATCACCAGAGATTAACATTGTCGTGTCATATTTGATCCATCTGCTCTTGTGTTTCAGGATATACTCACGGGCAGGGTGATAGAAATTGGCTATGAGCAAGGGGGCCTCCACAGATTAGTGCAGTCTCCATATGTTGGTGCCTCTTCTCTTCGCACTGGATCTATTTCTCCATATATATGGCATCTTCGATTTGGTGATCTTCCTCTGCAAAAGCTGAGTCACATTCCTCCACAAATTTCTCCTCGCTCTACTTTTCAGTGTGAGGCCTGCCAACTTGGGAAGAATCATCGGTCCACGTTCCATAGTCGTCCGGGTCGAAGTAGTCAGAGTCTGTTTGAGTTGCTCCATTTTGATATTTGGGGTCCCAGTCGTGTCCCAGATCATCAGGGACATAGGTTCTATCTTGTTGTTGTTGATGAGTTTTCGAGATTGTCTTGGGTATTTCTTCTTAAGAATAAGTCTGATGCATGTCCTATTATTCAGTCCTTTATTAATGAAATAAGGAATATTTTCTCTACAAAAGTCAAGTTTATTCATTCCGATAATGCATTAGAGTTTTGCAGCACACAACTTTCTCAATTCCTTAGGTTTCTTGGCATTGTGCATCAAACATCTTGTGCATATACTTCCCAACAGAATGGAGTGGCAGAACGAAAACACCGTCATATGTTAGACATTACCCGAACTCTTCTAATTCAGAGTCGTGCTCCTCATTCATATTGGGGAGATGCGGTTCTAACTGCTTGCTATATGGTAAATCGTATACCCTCTTCGGTGCTGGGAGAGAAGATTCCGTTCTTGATTGCGTTTCCCGAGACAGATCTTTTCTCGCTAGCACCTCTTGTTTTTGGTTCTGTAGCTTTTTTCATCAAATGTCTCCTGGTCTTGACAAGCTATCTCTCAGAGCTGTCAAATGTGTGTTTGTTGGGTATTCCAAGATCCAAAACGGATATCGTTGCTTTGATCATGTTCGACGAAGATACTATGTTAGTGCAGATGTCACCTTTTTCGAGTCCATTATGTATTTTTTCCCTACAGGTGACAGGCTTACTCCTTCAGAGGATGGAGAAGAGGTCTATATGTCTCTTTCCCCGCCATTCTCACCTACGACATCACCTCCACCCCCACCTCCTCCACCGCCACCTCCACCACCATCACCTCCTCTACCGCCACCTCCACCATCTCCTACTTTCTTTCCGCGGGTTTACCAGCGACGACCCCATGCTCATGTGCATCCTCCGTCATTTGAGCTCTTCTGATGGCACTGGTGATTTGCATGTACAGATTGAGGTACAGGACGTGGATACTATATCTTCCACACATGTTGAGGATCTGGATATGCCTATTGCACTACGGCGGCAGAAACGTGCATGCACTATGCATCCTATCGGTTCTCATGTTTCCTTAGGGCGTCTTTCCAAGGATTTTCATAGATTTGTTGTGGGATTGTCTACCATGGAGATACCACGGTCATATCAGAAGGCACTACAGAGCAGTCAATGGCGTTTGACTATGGAGGATGTTGGGAAAATCGAAAGAGTTGTTTATTCCATAAACTCTAGGCTCTCTTATATAGTAGAGTAGCCTATGGGTAAATTACATAAAGAGTACACAAAAGGAAAGAAAATATGAAACATTACAAATAACATAAAATATATCTCTACACTCCCCCTCAAGATGGAGCATAGATATCGATCATGCTCAGCTTAGACGAGCACTTCTGGAATGGTCCTCTGAGTAAGACCTTGGTGAAAATTCTGCAGTATGGTCCCCTGAGCTAACATGAGATGTGGAAATAAAGCCCTTCTGAATCATATCTCGTATATAGTGACAATCAACCTCAATGTGCTTGGTTCGTTCAGGAAATGCTGGATTATTTGCAATAAATATAGCAGCTTGATTATCACATTCCAGTGCCATAGGAAGTGGGACCTCTATATATAGATCTGTAAGAACGGCTTTCACCCACATCATTTCTGTAGTCACCTAGGCCATAGCCCTATATTCAGACTCAGCACTGGATCTGGCTACAACAGTTTGCTTCTTACTTCTCCATGAGACAAGAGAGTCTCCAACATATACAGCAAATCCAGTGGTGGACTTCCTATCCTTAGGACACCCTGCATAATCTGTGTCTACGCATGTTGAAATAGTGACCTCCTTTCCTTTCTTGAACAATAGACCTGCACCTGTTGATGATTTAAGGTACATGAGTATCATCTGTATAGCATCCATATGTACCTGACGTGGTTGCTCCATGAACTGGCTCACCCGACTAACAACAAAAGAAATACCGGGTCTGCTAGTGGTAACATAAAGAAGTTTTCCTACCAGTTCTCTGTATCTCCTCCTATCCACCTCATCAGTATCATCATCATATAATTTCATTCTTGGATCCATAGGTGTAGTAGCAGGTCGACATCCAAGCATTCTTGTTTCACTTAGCGAGTCAGTGACATATTTCCTCTGGGTCATCACAAGTCCCTGTGGATTTCTAACGAACTCCAGTCCCAGAAAATATCTAAGGCTCCAAGATCCTTGGTGACAAATTCATGACCTAGTATTTCTTTCGCCCTCTGATTCCATGTATATCATCGCCTGTAATAAGGATATCATCTACATACACCATAATTGTAATCATACCTCTGAATGTTTTCTGTATAAAGAGGGAATGATCTGCATTAGAACGTTTATACCCCTGTGTTGGAATAAAACTTATTCATATGGTGAAAGAGATCCCAGTGCTCTCTTATATAGGAGAAGAGCCATGGGTTGATTACATAAGTGATACCCAAAGAAAACAGAAAATATAAATATACTACGGTGAGATATAAACATCTCAACACTCCCCCTCAAGTTGGAGCATAAATATCAATCATGCTCAGCTTCGAACAGCATCTCTGAAATGGACCTCTGGTCAGTGCCTTCGTGAAGATATCTGTCGTCCGATCTCCTGTGGAAACATGAGAGGTAGATATAAGGCCTTTCTGGATCATGTCTCTAGTGTAGTGACAATCCACCTCGATATGCTTTGTCTGCTCATGAAAAGCAGGGTTATTGGTAATAAATAAAACTGTTTGATTATAACATAAAAGCTTTATGGGAAGAGAAACATCAGCAGTAAGGTCGGTTAATACTGATCTGACCCACATCATTTATGTACATCCTTGTGCCATAGCCCTGTATTCAGACTCAGCACTAGATCTGGCCACCACAATCTGCTTCTTGCTTTTCCATGAAACAAGTGAGCTGCCTACAAAGATAGCAAAACCAGAAGTCGACTTTCTGTCCCTGGGACAACCAGCATAATCAGCATCTGCACATCCTGTCACCTCAAGTGATACATCCCTACTGAACATAAGGCCAGAACCATGTGAAGTCTTCAAATACCTCAAGATCATGTGGACAGCATCCATATGCACCTTTTTGGGTTGCTCCATGAACTGACTGACTTTGCTAACTGCAAAAGCAATATCTGGCCTGGTAATGGTGGCGTATAGGAGCTTCCCAACAAGCTCTCTATATCTCCTCCTGTCAATTTCTTCGGTGTCTTCATCATGCAATCTCATGCTTGCATCCATAGGAGTAGAAGCAGGTTTGCACCCTGTCATACCTGTCTCAGATAAAAGGTCCATAACAAATTTCCTTTGATTCATCACGAATCCACGTTGATTCCTGGCGAACTCTAATCCAAAAAGTGGCGAAGATTGCCAAGGTCCTTCGTCACAAACTACTGACCAAGGAACTCCTTGGCAGTAAGAATACCCTGCTCATCATCTCCTGTAATGACAATATCATCCACATAAACAAGAATAGCCACAATACCTCTAAGTGTCCTCTGTACAAACAGTGGGTGCTTCGCAGTAGACCGCACAAACCCCTTTTGCTCTATCAACTCCGATAGCTTTTGATAACAAGCTCTCGGACTCTGCTTCAGGCTATAAATCGCCTTGTGAAGTCGGCACACCTTCTGAGACTTCCCCTCAGTAGCAAAACCTGGTGGTTGTTGCATATATACTTCCTCCTGGAGATCCCCATAGAGAAAAGCATTCTTGACATCAAGTTGATACAGAGGCTAGTCCCTGGAAACGGCAACAGATAGCAGAATGCGTAGTGTCGAATGTCTTGCTACTGGAGAGAAGGTGTCTTGATAATCCACCTCATAGGTTTGGGTGAACCCCCGAGCCACAAGTCTTGCTTTGAATCGGTCGACACTGCCATCGGCCCTTTGCTCGATCGTGAATATCCATTTGCAGCTCACAATAGATGCTCTTGGTGGAGGTGAGACAATGCTCCATGTGCCACGTGATCGCAGAGCCTCCATTTCTTCTTCCATAGCAAGGTGCCACCTACTGTCCTGGAGCACCTCCATATACGTCCGCGGGATAGTAACAACAGATAGTCCCACTATAAACTTCTTGTAGTCCTCTGACAGATGATCCAAGGAAACATGTGCAGCCATTGGGTAAGTGGCACATTGGCGACGAGGTTTCCTTAGAGCAATCGGTATCTCCGGGTCATCAGCCTCACAGTCCTCCAGAAGTAACTCTTCCTGTTCATTAGTAAAATCTCCAGTGCCATCAGTAGAAATAATATGTTCCTGACATACCTGAGGCATGATGGATGATGTGGTAGGCGCATGAGCAGAGGGGCGAGTAGAAGACCTGCGAGTATAAACATGGGGTAAGAATGTAGATTCTTCGGGAGGAGGTGGAGGTGGAGGTGGCGGTGGGGGTGGGGGAGGTGGAGGTGTTGAAGACTTAGGTGCATCACAAGGAGTAGATGGAGGTGGAGGAACCACAACATCCTCTCTGGATCCATTATTAGACAACATGTCACATGTAGGAGAGAAATACATAATAGATTCGAAAAATGTAACATCAGCGCTCACATAGTATTTTCTCCCAACAGGATCAAAACACCTATACCCTTTTTGGGTACGAGAATAACCAACGAAGATACATTTGACAGCTCTAGGTGAGAGCTTGTCACGGCCAGGAGTAAAGTCATGGACAAAAGCCACCGATCCAAAAATACGAGGTGTAAGCGTGAAGAGGTCCTTCTCGGGAAACGCAATCGAGAATGGACTCTTCTCTCCAAGAATAATGGATGGCATGTGGTTTACCAAGTAACAGGCGGTTAGGACCGCATCCCCCTAGAAAGAATGAGGTGCACTACTGTGAATCAACAAAGTCCTCGTGATATCTAAGAGGTGACAATGTTTGTGCTCTGCAACCCCATTTTGTTGTGATGTATAAGTGCATGAAGTCTGATGAACTATACCCAGAGACTGGAGAAATTCTGCCAAATGAAGAGTAGAAAATTCCAAAGCATTGTCGGTACGAATGTATTTGACTTTAGCAGAAAATATGTTGTTGATCTCAATAAGAAAAGTTTTAATTATAGCACTTGCTTTAGACTTATGGTTAATCAAGAAAACCCAAGATAGTCTAAAATAATCATCTACAGTAACAATATAAAATCTATGCCCCTGATGCTCAGGAACACGACTTGGACCCCAAATGTCAAAATAAATCAACTCAAATGATCGACTACTACTACGACTTGAACGACTCGGAAAGGAGGAGCGATGGTGTTTCCCAAGCTGACAGGCTTCACAGTCTAGAGTAGTACGAGTAGATATTTGCGGGAGGACGCGTATCATCTTTTGAAGAGGAAGGTGGCCAAAGCGAAGATGCCATAGAAAAGGCGAAGCAGATCCAGAGGGAATAGAGGCCACCCCAGCACAAGATGGATCTGCAAGTTTGTATAATCCTCTCTGCTCATGGCCATGAATAATCATTCTGCCAGTTAGTATATCCTGAAACATAAGAGAAGAGGGGTCAAAATGGCATGACAGTGTAAATCTTTTGTAATCTGACTAATAGACAAAAGATTCATTTGAAAGTCTGGAGCATGTAAAACATTATGAAGACGTATAAAAGGGGCTAAAACAATCTCCCCCTGACCAACAATGGGTAGTCGAACCCCATTGGCTATGATCATAGATCGCCCAGGAGGAATAGTAGTCCTGTACGAGGAAAATTGTGTCTGATCGCCACACATGTGATGGGATGCTCCAGAATCCATAATCCAATCGGTCACATCATAACTGCTGCTACTGGTAAGCACATATGAAATACCTGATGAACTGGGTAGTGCGCTGGCTGTGGCTGTTGCATCTGATGCTCCTGCATTCTGAGTCACATGAGTGGTCACCATTTCTCGAAATCTCGAGACAAGATCATCAAAACGCGCATCAGTAGTAGGTGCAGGAGAAGAGTCAGTCTGCTCAGCCACATACATACGCCGGAAAGCCATGCTTGTGAAAGCACGTCTCCTCTGAGTGGCCAGGACAACGACAATAAGAACATGGACCACGCTGACGGCCTCCACCTCTACTACGAGGTCCACAACCACGGAACTGGGGTGCACTGCCTCGTCCACGAGAGGCAACCATAGCTGAGGACGTCGGCTGTGGTGTGGGTGTGATAGTAATCTTGCTCAGCCGCTTGTAGACCTCCTCCATTGGTGGTATGGTCTCGCTAGTCAGAAGTTGAGTACGAACGGCATCGTACACCAAGTCAAGGGAGGACAAGAAAACTCCAGTCATAGTAGCATTCCAATAAGCCTGTTGTTGTTCCACGCTGGCAGTGATAGGCATGAAACTATGGAGGCGTTCAAACATGCCTCTCAGATGTGAAAAATGTGCATGTAGAGGTCGACCATTTTGCTTGGTCAAGAAAATGTCAAACTGAAGTTGGAGGATCTTGCTTTCATTTTTTGCTTGTCCGTAGGTAGCGGCCAATATGTCCTACATGGCCTTTGCAGTTGGCCGATTGACAATATCATTAGCCATCTCTGTGTTAAGCGTCCCGGAGAGCCATATATGAGCATATGCATCATCTTGCTTCCATGATGCATTGGCCCCAATCTTGTCTGTCGGCTCTGAATCAATCAGAATATGCTCCTTGTTGTGGCATTGCATTAGGGTGCAAAACTGCATGGACCATAACTCGTAGTTGGTCCCGTCCATCTTTACGATAGGTGCCGGACCTTTGAAGGCACCGGAAGAGGAGAACACGTCACCCTTGATTTCTGACATTCTTTAAAAGGCCAAAGTGCGGAACAAGAGGGGAATATCTCAGCAATAGACTTGTATATAGCATCAAATGAGGGTTGAGATGTATCTATAGACTTATACACCCATCCCTAATGTTGTATTTGAGGTCGATGGCCGCAAATGAAGGGAGAAATCAGACTATATCACCCCTCGCAGATCAGTCCAGACCTCGATGCATGTCAACAAGGGTCCGCTGGATGCAAACGAGGGACCTGGGGCCGTTGAGAGTGTGCTGGGCCGGTTGGGAGGCCGCTGGGAGGGGCCGCTGGCGGTGCTGGATGCTGCTGGCAGCGCTGGGAGGCTGCTGAGGGAAGTCGCAGGCGGCGTTGGTATGCCGCGGAGGGGCGCGCAGGGGCGCGGTGGGGCGCGGATGCCGCTGGGAGGCGGTGCTGGGCGCTGGCGGAGGGGCGCGGAGGGGCGCGCGGTGCTGGGAAGGCGGCACGCGGAGAGAGAAGGTGGGTGGGGGCGGGGGGCTAGGGTTAGGATTAGGGTTTTGGTACACGAACCCCGGTCTAGGACCGTTGCTCTGATACCATGTTGGAATAAAACTTATTCATATGATCAAAGAGATCCCAGTGCTCTCTTATATAGGAGAAGAGCCATGGGTTAATTACATAAGTGATACCCAAAGAAAACAGAAAATATAAATATACTACGGTGAGATATAAACATCTCAACACCCTGTCTTTCAAACAAGTCTGAAAGTTTCTGGAACCAAGCTCTAGGACTCTGCTTAAGGCCATAGATTGCCTTATGAAGTCTACACACCTGTGAATACTCCCCCTCAATAGCAAAACCAGGTGGTTGTTGCATGTAGACTTCCTCCAGGAAATCACCATATAGAAATGCATTCTTAACATCTAACTGAAACAATGGCCAATCGCGAATAACTACAATAGAGAGAAGGATCCGTAAGTTGGAATGACGAGCAACAAGCGAGAATGTGTCAAGATAATCCACCCCATATGTCTGTGTAAACCCATTGGCAACCACGCGTGCCTTGTATCTGTCAATGCTGTCATCTGCATTTTGCTTAATTGTGAACACCCACTTATAGCTCACTGTAGACACACCAGTAGGAGCAGGGACAAGACTCCAGGTACCTCTCGGCTGAAAAGCAGCCATCTCTTCTTCCGTAGCTAAGCGTCATCGACTGTCCTTCAATGCATCTTAGTAATTCCGTGGAATGTCCACGGCCGATAGTGCAAGAGCAAAATTCCTGAATTCACCAGATAGACGATCAAAAGAAACCGTGGATACTATAGGATATGACACACAGCTATGCTTTTGTTTCCGAAGCGCAAGAGGTAGATCCAAATCATTAGCCTCCTCATCTGTCCCATGTACCACAGCTTGCTCATATGTCCCCTGTACTACAGCCTGCTCAGGTAAACCATTAGATCCATCATTAGAAATTATATTCTCAGGACATACCTCATGTGAGTTAGATGATTAGCAATGATCATGAACAGAAGCAGGCCGAAGGGTATAGTGGTGCGTTAATGGTGGAACAGTAACTATAATAGGAAGTGCAGGTGGAGTAGGTAGGGGTAGTGGTGGTGGTAACGATGTAGGAGGTGGTGGTGGTGGTGGCATGTATATGGCTTCATCAGTGTCTGGAGACACCAACCGATCACCTGTAGGGGAGAAGTACATAACGGACTCAAAAAAGGAGACATCGGCACTCATATAATATTTCCTGCGCATCGGATCATAACACCTGTAGCCTTTTTGTGCACTGAAGTACCCGAGGAAAACACATTTGACAGCTCTAGGAGAGAGCTTGTCAATACCCGGAGACAACTGGTGGACAAAGGCAACCGAGCCAAACATACGTGGGGTAAGTGAGAACAATTCTTTTTCGAGGAAAGCCAAAAAGAAAGGAATCTTCTCACCTAAGACAGACGATGGCATGCGATTAATGAGATAGCATGATGTAACTACAGCATCGCCCCAGAAAGAATGAGGGGCACGACTTTGTATGAGAAGCATCCAAGTGACATCAAGCAAATGACGATGTTTCCTTCTGCAACTCCATTTTGTTGGGAGGTATATGCACAAGATGTTTGGTAAATAATTCCTTGGGTAGAGAAATAATTTGAGAGAGTATTAGTACAAAATTCCAAGGCATTATCAGTTCTCATAATTTTCACATATGCAGAAAAGACATTATGAACTTCATTTATGAAATTTTTGATCATATTTCCAGCTTCAGATTTATTCTTTAATAAAAAGACCCAAGACAGACGAAAAAAATCATCAATAACGACGAGATAAAACATGTGCCCCTGATGATCAAGGACACGACTGGGACCCCAAATGTCAAAATGAAAGAACTCAAAAATGGAGCTACTGCTCAGACTTTGATGACTGGAAAAGGTAGACCGATGGTGCTTTCCCAACTGACAAGCCTCACATTAAAAGGACGTGTGAGGCGAAACCTGGGGTAAAACACGACACAGTTTCTGAAGCGGTAGATGACCGAAGCACAGATGCCACATAAATGGTGAGACAGCTCCAGCAGGTAGATAGGAGATTCCGGCATATTGAGTCCGAACGAGGCGATAGAGGCCACCCTCTTCATGGCCACACTCAATCACGTTGCCCGTAAGGATGTCCTGAAAAATGAGAGAAGATGGATCAAAAATTGCTCGACAATGTAAATCCCTCATAATCTGCTAATTGATAACAAATTCATAGAAAAATCAGGTGCATGCAACACATTCTTGAGATGCATAATTGCTATCAAGCTAATCTCCCCCTGACCAGTAATCAAGGAGTGTGTCCCGTCTGCAATAACCACAGTGTGTCCTGGAGGAACATGTCTGTAGGCTGTAAGTTGACCCCTATCACCACACAGATGATGCGTGGCACCAAAGTCCATGTTCCATTCTATAGTATCAGATCCACTATTGCTAGTGAGTGCATAAGTACTACCTGAGGCACTAGAGGATGCTGAAGCAGCAACATCAGAATGACTCTCGGAGACCGGCGAGGGTGTCACAGAACCAGATGGAGGGATAATACCCCTCAAACGAGCTATAAGATCATCAAAACGTTGATCCAACGAAGAAGCAGATGGAGGTTCAATATGTTCAGCCACTCGTGCAGAAGCAGGGAATCCATGCTTGGAGTAGCATGTGTCCTCGGTATGTCCAGAACATTGGCAGAAAGTACATGATTGGCGAACACGACTCCCTATGTCCCGAGTTCCACGACCACGAAACTGAGGATGACCCCCGCGACCTCGAGACGCTGCCATTGCTGAGGACGCCTGATTGGCAGTAGAAGAAGGAACAGTAATACGACTGAGTCTGTGAAAAGCTTCCTCCATAGGAGGATCAGTAGAATCTGCCAAGATCTGTGAACGTGCCGCCTCATTCTCTGGATCAAGGGCTGCCAGGAGTACACCAACCATAGTGGCATTCCTGTAGGTCTTCTGCTGCTCAGGAGTAGATGTGAGAGGCATGAAGCTATAGAGCTTTTCGAATATTCCACGTAAAAATGTATATAACGAGTGTAGAGACCGTCCATTCTGCTTGATAGTGAAGATGTCATGCTGGAGTTGTAGAATCTTTGTCTCATTCTTTGTCTGTGAATAGGTAGTAGCAAGAATATCCCACATTGCTTTTGCAGTGAGCTGATGGAGAATATCAATAGCAATCTCAATTGCTAACGTACCTGATAGCCAAACCTTGGCGTATGCATCATCCGCCTCCCATGAGGCGTTAACCCCAGTCTTCTCAACAGGCTCTTCCTCAGTAAGAATGTGTTTCTTACCAGTAGACTTCATCATACTCATGAACTGCATAGCCCACAATTCATAGTTTGACCCATCCATCTTCACAATAGGCGTAGGACCTCTGAAGGCGCCTGTGGAGGGAATATCGGCCTTGCTTTCTGACATAATGATAATAGAAGACCAGGGTTGTAGACTGGATAGATTTTTTTTCTACGTTGACATTCACGAGTTTGGTTACATGTGTAAACTCAAGCAACCAAACCCGTAAGGAAGAAGGTTCGGCGAGAACCTATGTAACGGCTTCGGCAAGAGAGAGCATAGGCGATGGTAGCCTAGACGGCACGGAAGCTGAGGCACAGACCTGGGCGCAGCACGGAAACCGAGGCACGGAGGCCTAGGCGAGGTACAGCACGGGATGCTGCACTGGGAGACACAGCCCAGGGCGTAACACGGGAAGGCCCGGTTTGGGGCTGCCCTAGGCGAGGCGCGGTGCGGGGTTGCCCTAGGTGAGGCGCAACACGGGGAGAAGGGGCGCCACGAGCAAGGCTGTGCGAGGTTGCCCGAGGCGAGGTGCGGCCCGAGGAGGCGGCGCTGGGAGTAGGGGCTTGCGGTGGGGTTAAGGTTAGGGTTGTGGTACAGGAGCTCTGGTCTAGGACCGCCACTCTGATACCATGTTGGGAAAATCGAAAGAGTTCTTTTTAATGGATTGGGGCGAACACCATTGAGTGTTTCCCCCTTTTTGAGCGTCAAAAAAAATCGAAAGAGTTGTTTATTCCATAAACTCTAAGCTCTCTTATATAGTAGAGTAGCTTATGGGTAAATTATATAAAGAGTACATAAGAAGAAAGAAAATATGAAACAGTACAAATAACATAAAATATATCTCTACAGAGGAGGAGATGGCAGCTTTATAGTCACGAGGTATATGGAGTGTTGTCCATGCTCCACTAGGTGTGTCTGTTGTTGGCAGCAAGTGGGTATTTGCTGTGAAGCATCGGGCTGACGGTACAGTAGACAGATACAAGGCCAGATTGGTTGCTCGTGGGTTCACCCAAACCTATGGGGTGGATTATCATGACACTTTTTCTCCTGTTGCACATCACTCTACCCTGTGGATTCTTATTGTTGTTGATGTGGTTCGTGATTGGTCACTTTTCCAATTAGATGTCAAGAATGCTTTCTTGTATGGAGATCTGCAGGAGGAGGTTTACATGCAGCAGCCACCTAGGTTCGCTGCTGAGGGGGAGTCCAATATGGTGTGTCGTCTTCATAAGGCTATATATGGCCTTAAGCAGAGTCTGAGGGCTTGGTTTCAGAAGCTCTCAGAGTTGATTGAACAGAAGGGGTTTGTCAGATCCACTACATATCATACTCTTTTTGTTCAGAGAAATCAAAGAGGTATTGTAGTTGTTTTGGTTTATGTTAATATCATTGTTATCACTGGCAGCGATGAACAGGACATTCAAGCAGCTAAGAATTTCCTTGGACAACAGTTTGTTACCAAGGACCTTGGCACGCTTCGTTACTTCCTTGGCTTAGAGTCTGCACGAAATCAGCAGGGTATGGTTATGACGCAAAGGAAGTATGTTACTGATCTTCTATCTGAGAAAGGCATGACAGGATGAAGACCAGCTACTACCCCAATGGATCCTAATGTTAGGCTCTATGACAATGACTCTGAGGAGATGGACAAGAGACGATACAGAGAGCTGGTAGGGAAACTATTATATGTTACTATTACCAGGCATGATATATCTTTCGTTGTGAGCAGAGTGAGCCAGTTCATGGAGCAACCTAGGCAGGCACACATGGATGTAGTGTGCATGATCTTGAGATATCTGAAGTCATCTCTAGGTGCAGGTTTTCTTTTTAGAAGAGATATGTATCTCACAGTTAGTGGGTGTACATATGCAGATTATGTTGGGTGTCCTAAGGACAGGAAGTCCACTTCAGGCTTCATTGTGTTTGGTGGTAGCTCATTGGTTTCATGGAAGAGTAAGAAACAAACGGTTGTTGCTCGGCCTAGCGGCTAGCGCTGAATCAGAATATAGGGTCATGGCCCAAGGGAGTACAGAAATGATGTGGGTCAAGTTTGTCCTGACTGATCTAACGATTGAGGTGTCTCTTCCTATGCATCTCAAATGTGATAATCAAGCAGCCTTGTTCATAGCTAATAATCCAGCATTTCATGAGAGAACAAAGCACATTGAGGTAGACTGTCACTACACTCGTGATTTGATCCAAAAGGGGCTTATTTCAACGTCTTATGTTACTTCAGGTGATCAGATTGCAGACATGTTTACCAAAGCTCTTGCAAGAGGTCCATTTCATCACTATTGTTCCAAGTTGAGCATGATAAATATATATGCTCCAGCTTGAAGGGGAGTGTTAAGATTCTTATGTTACGTTGTCTTTATTTATATTGTTTATTTCTCTTGTCATGTTTATGTAATTTACCCTTTGAGCTTTTCTCCTATATAAGAGAGCTCTAAGGATAGATGGAATACAACTTTATCTTTTCCTTCCACAGTAACAAATAATGTAAAATACTCAGGCATTTGTGTTGATCATACCAAATTATGTTATAACTAAAACTTGACAAAATACAGTTAATACTACCGCCCATGTTATGTAGTTAAGATATCTACAATATTAGTTTATTTATGTAAAGATAACAAATCGACTTCGTACACTTAGAATATTTATAAATACTATGATCTTTTTAACCAAAGGTTACTGAGTATTTGACATAGAGAGGGTCCTTGATTCTTTATTTTATTAACAAAATACTATAAAATACTCAAGCATCTATGTTAACCACTATAAAAAAAATCGACAAAGTAGTAGTTGGTAGTACCTCTCATCTTATGTACTAAATACCAATTTAATTTATTCGTTTCTTTTAAGAAAACAAATTGACTTTGTACACTAGAATATTGCTAAATGCTATGCCTTTTTTACCAAAGGTTACGAGTTTTCTATGTAGAGATTACCCATAACTTTCCTTTTGTTAACAAAATAATGTAAAATACTTGGACATTTATGTTGATCATACCAATTCATACAGGGTGCGTGTGTGTGTCAAGGGTGAAAAAGCTGAAGGATGACAGTATTCAAGTCAAACTAGATTGCAAAAGAAATTTACAGGGCTCTTAAGTGGCTAAGCTTGCCAAGTTCAGGTGCCAAGACTCCTTCGAGCGATAGACCATTCAAATCCCTGGAAAATGAAAGCTAATTATAAATTTAGTTTTCACACAAACTATAATAACCTAATCATGCACAAACTTTCACACCTAATACAAAGTGATCCACATATCGCAAGCAACTAAAAGCATATGAATTATGATTTGTTTAATTTTACGAGCAGAAGAGGTATGGACTCACAACATATCCACTTTACCATCAACGCAATAGACACCCAGCCACTTGCACGGAACATTGTCTAAAGGACTCCAATTTTGAAATATGTCATGCGGATCAAGCACCACATTTGAGCGAAACTCCAATAAAGCCAAACCTGCAAACAACACTCTAATTGGATTATATTCCAGTTAGGCATCCTCAATAACAACCTCTTTTAAACAGAAGTAACCCTGCCTTGCTATCTACCTTCAATATTGACTGACAAGCATCCATCGATCTGCAAGTGAAATATAAGAACAATGCACAACACTTCATGTAGATGAAATCTGCATTGCGTCCACCTAGCCTCCATCTCTAAACACAATAAATGAAACAATGGCTATTGCCAATGTCACCCAAGAAAGAACTGGAAGTGAACTGGCCGCCAGGATTCTCAATTGCTCATCCTTACTCCTCCCTCACTCTCGGCAACCTCCAAGGCAACAGCATAAACACAGCATTGCTGGTAACTGATAAAGACCTGCACAACCCCTCTTTATCTCAAAGCTTACCTGCACGTCTCGCATGAATTAATCCCACCTATAATGAACATGAAATATTTAATTAGCCGACATTACAACCTAATATCTGCAAGGCAATAGGAAAAAAGGGCAATCATCCTCAATTAGTTATCTCCATACATGAAATGTCATTCTAAGGAAATTAAGTTACGTTATTATTATTATTATTATTATTATTTTATGAGAACGCCAAGCTAGTTACCCTCTTGTTGACTTCTCCAGTAAGAATACAAATCTGATGGGAAGTCCAAGTCTTGTGCAAACCTTCCCATTTTACTATCGTGTTCTCAAAAAACACAACATGTAAGGTTTCATCGTGGTAGGTAAAATAAATTATCGTCCTTCTGGCTATTACCTTATAAGCGCACCAAAATACCATCTTCCCAGTCGACATCTGCTTATAGCGAAAGGAAAAGTTTTTCTATAGCTCATCAAAAGCAATATTGACTAGTGTCTAACTTACAATCCAATGGAAAAGAATAAATGAGTCAAAAGAAAGAATCCAATCAGAATATCAACACCCCGACCTACCCTCTCTAATAGCCAGAAAGCCTGATAACCTGCCACTAATATTAAGCGCCGTGTTCGACTCTTTTACCATGTCCCTATAATCTAATATTTTCTTTGAAGCACCGAGAGGATTTTGTGCTACAGGAACCAGAATAAGAGTGGAGGAACATAGCTAGGTTGGTTGTTTTTCTCTTTGGAGGTACTTGAACGTACACGAAAAGATCGGATTTGGAATGATGCAATCAAAAGAAAAGTTGGTGTAGCTCCGATAGCGGATAAGATGGAAGAAAACCGCTTAAGATGGTTTGGACATTTACAAAGAGGGTTGGTTGACGCACCAGTTAGAAGATGCGAGATTTGGGATGTTGAGCTGGTTAAGAGAAGGCGAGGAAGGCCCAAGAAGTGTCGGAATGATACTATCCGAAGGGATATTAGTTATTTGGATCTAATCCTGAGAATGTCCAAAATAGATCTGAATGGAGGCAAAAAATCCATGTAGCTGACAAGACTTAATTGTGGGAAAAGGCTTTGTTGTTGTTGAGGTACTTGTATATGTAATGGAACTTAAAATCCTCTATGAGTCCATCATTACCATCAATAGGACATCGGATGGCGGTGATCCCTATCCAAAACTGTCATCTAAAGATATCACTTTGATTGGTTGTTTGGGAGAGGGATAGCAATTCTATAGACCCTGATTGGAAGTTATGTTTTCAAGGGACACAATACTCATATCGAGGGATCCATGCATTTCCCCGCCTATTGAATTCGCTCTCCAAGGCATTATCGTATCGAAGAGGTGGGGAACTTCCCTTCCTCCATTTCCTTTAAAAAATGCAAAACATATGACAAATAATCAAACAAAAAGACCTTCACCTTCCCATACTTGTCCTTCAAATCTAAACCATTTGACGGAACATAATAGCTCCGACAATTCAGCAGTTGGCAAGTGCATTTCCTACGATGCAAAATCATACTCTATCCCAGCAGCTTCTTGGCTTATAAGGTTCTACCATTATATAGCCATGCAACCTCTACCCTCTTGGAGGCAACTCAATATTATTCCTTTTTATAGTGACCCCTTCTTCCTATGGCCCATGCCAATAACACTTTGATAGTATTTATAGTATTAAATTGTTGTATTTATAGATATGATCCTTTTTTACGAGAGAAAATTACAATGGCTATTAGATGCATTTACTAAAACTTCAAGAATTACATAGAAATTGATGGGAGACGGGCAACAAGTTGCGCCGCCAATCCCTTTTGAATGCGAATCCAATCCTTCGAAATACAACATTCATAGACTTAGGAACCATAACATTGCTATGCATGATTTTTTGAATCCTCTTAAGGAGCTCAACTATTTCACTTGCCAAGAACCCAAATGTATCAAAATCAAAGGGGATGAATACATGTTGATTGTCAATGCAGGCCTTCTCATGCTTAGCCACTTTAGCTGAGGCAGCTTTTTGTGCAACGTATCCTGCAACAAAATCACTCTTTATCGGACCCACCAATGGAGAAACTCCAGTCAAATCAGCACATGCATGTTTTCCTCCAACCCATCCAAATATTAAAACATCTGCCGGTCTAAGTGTTGATCCCCCCTCTTGTGGATCAGTTAAAAAATTCACTGGTGCTTTTTTTTTTGAAGCAACCCCCGCATGTATGAGTACATCAAAAAGAACATCACTGACAGGATCATGTCTATATTTAAAACCTGGAAGTTCACGACAATGAACGGCATGCTCCCTAAAAGCATCTAAGCAGGATTTGTGGCATACTGGACAAGCCTCATCTTATTAGAATAGAGGAATCATGAGGCGGTACTTGAGAATACTATGATATTCAATGGGTGACATATGCATTCCAAGCCCCTCAATAGAAACGATCTTTGATTGAATCATTTCATATTCAATAATGACTATATTCAATGTCAGTTTTTAGTTAATCCATGTTTGTATTTGATAAATGTCCAATCAGAAATCATATCTGAATAAGTAATGATATGAGTGGGCATGAGTTCCCAAATATATATCTGAATAGTATCAGTGTCTTATTTGTATTGGCATTGATGAAGCAAACATGGATATGAAAATACATATAATCCAACCATATCGAATCCAATATCACTTTATTTATTACGACCTCCCTCTAGTTCCCTGCAATCACCTGCTTATAACGTGGAAAGCAATTCTGTTTCGCCAAGGCTATCCTGCTAGCCAAAGGGCAATGCACAAACCACATCGACAATTTCGACAAGAAAACAGGCGGCTAAAAAGAAAACGCCAACGACAACCCCGTTCATCGCCTTCGTTAGCTTCACAAACGTCGAGATCATCGAAGATGCCTTCAGACCATGTACAAAACACAATGCAAGAAGGTTCTCATTTCAAAGTCGACATACCTCTTGAGGTTTCCTTTCCTTTATTTTTGTAGCTTGCTCCCGGTTATGTAACGTATCGTCCGCGACAGCACTTGACGGCGTGATATTATCTGTAACAAAGCAGCTCCAACTTCGGATTCCTCCCCCCTCCTCCTCCTCTCTGATCAGGTTGCGTCCGGCGTCGGCGCAGTGGAGGGGGGAGATTGTGCGCCGGAGGGTGGGGACAGGAGGAGGAGGGAACTCGGGGAATGGATTGGGGTGGCAGGTGGTACGTGTTCGGGCAGATGCATAGGCGTAGGGAACGGAACGTGAACTCCATCGGACACCGCTCCCTTGTGAGCGAAACTGCGCGAGAGTAAGCTAAGCTTCTGGCCTCACGTTTTCAAAGAGGGATTGGAAATGACTTTTATGCCCTAACTTTGCTCAACCGGGGAGCCGTGGAGGAAGGTGAACCTTTGTGGGCAAGGATGCATATAACTTCGATGTAGCTTGTTGCATATTAGGGCCTGTTTGGTTGCTGGGTTGGATTGAGTTGGGTTGGGCAGGGTTGGGGTGGGTGAATAGTAATCTGTGAGGAGGAAGTACCCTTGTGAATAGTAACCAGGGTTGGGCCAACCTTGCCCAACCCTACCTCATACTCTATTTTGCATTCTTGAGTTGGAATTAATATAATATTTTTAACTACATTCAAATAAAAAATATCATACAAATATATTATAACGATTAAAAAAACTAATATAATACATAATCAATGTCACATCACATTTATCATTCCAACCTTCTCCAACCTTCATAACCATCCGAACAACTAATATTTACATGAGGTTACTCCAACCCAATCCAGTTACCAAACAGGCTCTTATTTTCCTGTATGTATGTGGGTAAAAAAATGAAGCTATCCCGCAGATGGAGCTAACTTGTCCCATCCATCCTTCTTTTGTATTTTGTAAAACATATAAGAGGATTTGGATCAGTCAATAACAATAAATTGACGTTCAAATTTCACGTAAAACAAGCATTGTTAAGTTATCCATCTAGAGAGAGTTGATTTCAACTATTTTGTGTGTTATCGATTGCTTGGATGGAGAAGTAAGAGTCTTCAATTGAATCGAAAGTTGAATAAAAATCTATTATCATTGACTGATCAAAATCACCCCATGTGTGCTTAAAAAGGATCACAAAAAGGCATAAAAATGAGGGATATAAAGTTATCTCCCCTATATATATATGGTTAAATTATGCTACCCCACAAGAGGACCAATTTGAATAATCCAACCTTTTTTATTTTTAAGGTATTTTTTATAACATGTTGGGGAATTTAGTTCACTAGATGACAACAAGATCCCATTCAAACTTCATGTAAAACAAAAATTCTCAACATGTCCATCTAGAAGGGGTCAATTTCAGGAATCTAACATCATTAAATTTTGATTGACTGGTTGGATCTGATGGGAATCTCGAATTAAGCCGAAATTTGAATGAGAAAGTGTTGTCATATAATGATATTAATCTTACCATGTGTTATTAATATATATATATATAATAAGGGTGGGGATAGCTAAGCTGGCTTCCCCCAACCTCAAGGGTAGCATCGTTTTATCCATATATATTGGTTTAATGGGGCTACCCTCGGAGGAGCCAATTTGGTTATCCATGTTCTTATTTTTTCATTTCTTATGATATTTTTTAAAACACCTTGGAGAATTTAGATCACTATATGACACCATTTTATCATTCAAAATTCATTTAAAACAGACATTTCTAACTCGTCCATCAAGACTGTCAAATTTTAACGATTTCAAAATTACTGAAATTGAACTCTTTTAGATGGATGTGATATGAATGTCTATTTTACATGAAATTTGAGTGACAACATTGTGTCATATAGTAATTTAAATCCCTCTAGATATTTTTTTAAAATACCTTAAGAAAATTAAAAAAAAAAAAGTGGTAGCATCCAAGTTGGCTCCCCATATGGGTTAGCCCCACTAAATCATATATATATAAGACATGGTCCTTCTTGAGTTAAGAAAGGTCAACCTCTTTTTTTCTAAAAAAACACCAGAAGTTTGGTAAAATATGTACATGGCTTGTAACAGTTTGTAATCAGTAGACTCTACATTATAAATTACAAAACTACACATAGTAAATAACATATATATCTAATAAATTTTTCATCCAATTTAGTAATATATTTTTAATTTTATCCTTATGTAATTGTACAATAAGTATTTACCTACTTTTTTTGCAAAATGGGAATCTGTTTACCTAGAGAAGCCATGAGGCCTTTGAAGAGTCCAAGCACAAGATGGACCGAAGCAACGGTCCACCAACAAACAAAAAACACCAGCCATCGGGCAAAGGTCAGACCAATATACATTAGAGAGGGTTTCAAATCTTGACCCAGCATCATTGGGCATAAAAAGCAAAAGGAGATGAATCTAAAGCCGGTGAGAATTCACACGCCCAAAAAAGCCAAGTCCTCTAGTTTTGGATCGAAGGTTCATTGACCCCATCTTGTTGGAGAGGCCTCTAGATGTTATCATCGTCAGACATATGAGATGATAGAAAGGCATGAGAAAGATTCAAAAAATAGAAGTTGGAAAATGACTATTATCATAGCATCTTCTACACCTCTCCTATCAAATTGGATTTAATGGCAATGAGTGCCAGCGGCACTCAACTTGGGTAGAAGGGAAAATTCTACTATTGGTAGGTGCATGATAAATCTCTATTTTATCACCTTTATTCTTTCATTTTGGCCTTTAAACCCTATCTAAATGCATGTATATATCATTATTTTGCATAAATTAACATCTCTTATTTATTGCATAAATATTGTATAAAATACAATATTTAAAGCTAAAATAAAATAATAAAGAAAAGAAAATGAAAGGAAATAAAATGTCAAAGTTATTTTATGACCCTAAACGCAGAGACCTATGCATCATGATGACTGGTCGACAAGGAATAAAGTAGGGGAGATAATGGCCAATAAAGACACTAAAACCCTAATTCATAAATGTCGATAATGCATTTTTGGAGCTCATTTGATTATTTATTATTTATACATCAAATCAATAAACTTTGTACATGAAAGTTGTAGATAAAAATACATAGAAAAATATAAAATTTACTTCATACAAAAATAATGCAATTGTCCACTCTACACTCGAAATAAAAATCCAAAATCCAAACTTTCCAGACTCGTATCTTCTCCATATGAACTCAAAATGCATCAAAAAATCGCTTTAATTGTATATAACTTTTAGTGAGCTATTTAATGAAGGTTGTTTCATTTAATGCAAAAGTTAGATTTTGGACCCCTATGGTACTATATACCTTAATAAAATATTCATTTATTTATTCTTTATATTTTTCATAATTTTATATTTTTATAATTTTGTAAATATTTTTTATATGCACGTACATAATTAGAATAAAATAAACCATAAAATATATACTAAATAAAATAATATACAAAAATACATAGATGAATTACTTGCACTTATATCTATATAATCAATACTCTTATTTATTTAAGTGTACAAATAACATCAGAAAATTATAACAAGATATATTTATGTGTACTTAAATAATTTATAGATATATAAATTATGTGTATAAAATAATAAAACCTAAAATACAAAATAAAAATAAAATTGACATATCATAAGTAAATATACCTATAAATGAGCCTCTAAAAAGTAACCTATAATAAACTAAGTTGAAAAATAAATAAAAAATTCCCATAAAATACTACATAAAATAATAAAATTTTCGTGTTTTAACCAAAAATTAATGAAACCATTTTCTATATCATTTCAAATTATTTCCAATTTTATTTGTTGATTTGTCTTTTTGTGGATGATGTGGCCCAATTTGGGCCCATCTTCCATTGACCTGGGTCGACTCCTCTAACCCCAGGTCTAGGTGTGTCATACCTCGTTTGACCTCCTCTTCCTCAATTTTTGTCGCTCGATTCATTCACATTTTAGCTCGACTTCTTCTTTGACTTTTAGCCTTGATCCTACACCTTTCACACTAGCTTCATACATTGATCCGTGGAGCGTTGAATCGAGTTTTTCACATCGATCTTCCCCCTCCCGCTCCTCGCATGTACATGAGCTCCGCCTCCTCCATTTTTAATTTCTCTTTTTCTCCCTTCCTTCCCCTCATTTGCGCCCAAAGGCTCGAGGGGGTGACAACTAGCTCGCCTAGCATTTTACAGCGAGGAGGAGTGGTCTAAAGAGGTTTTCCCGCCTATCTCCATCGTTCGCCAGCGTGAGGTTCCATCTCGCGGCTCCAGGAAGCTTGAGGTTAGTTCTCTCATTTCTGGGATAGAATTTAATTGTAGTTATTGTTTTGTGTCTTTAGCTTAGATTTTAATCCGTAGTTGTAGCGTAGTTTAGGGATTCTAGCTTTGCCGGAGCTCTGGAGCTCTAGCCACAGTTCCTCGCTGTCACACGCATGTTCCGACCCACTCGACCATCCCATCATCTTTTCCTTCCGTTTCTCCATCTCTCTCCACTCGCCAACCACCAATATCTTCACTGGATCTGGTCTTTGAGGTCCTTCCCACCACACATCATCAGACCTCGCTGTCTATGCCCATTCCACCTTCATTCCACGCCTAATCGGGTCGAGGCAGTTTGCCCTCGACCCCTTCTTCTTCTTATGCAGGCCTCCTAAGCATAAAGTCCAGTTGGGGGCATTTTTGAAGTTGGAGGAGGTTCCCATGTACCCCAAACTCCTCTAACCTCTTGGGTGCACTACGGTGATCCCCAAAGTCTTTTGAAGCCATCAGTAGTTGTGCACCATCGAGAGGAATGATTCGAGCCATGTAGTAGCGAAGGAGATGATCGAAGGTGTGAGATTGAGCAGATAGAAGCCACTTGGAGCGCAGTTCTTTGCATGTTCATCCAAGACCCTCCAGAGTCGTCCGTTCACCATCATTCGCCCAGGTGTATAGGAGACGTCGGATCAGCCCAAGCTTTACCCATTGGATCCTCCCCAAGGATCTAATCTTAACGTTCAGGCCCGAACCAGTATTGCACCATCCAGAGATGGCACGGGGATAAGGGAGCGCCCGCTCGCCATTGGATTTGGCGCATGAATTGCATTTCATCCCCCCCCCCCCGATTTTTGTTGCATTTTGTTTAGTCATGTAATTTATTTAATACGCTTTATATTTTGTGGGTTATTTGCATGTGAACCCTTAAGCTTTTGTGATATTACGTTTGGGGTCTAGTCTAGCTCAGCTCACGTGTCATACCATGTGAGTTGGGCATTTTGTGTAGAAACCCTTGTGCTTTTTGTATTTATCATTTAGTATTTAAAATTTAAATATTATTTGAAAAATTCTAGGTATTTTGCATTGTAGCTCCTGACTTTTATTTTAGATGCAAATATACCCCTTCTAGATCAATTAAGTTTTATATCATACATGCTCCAAAAATTATGAAAAAATAGGGTTTTGTGCCTTGTTGCATGTTATTTCACGTTATAATTTTAATTTGCATCTTAGACATTTTTTCTATTTATTAAAAATGAAAAGCACTTTTATTTCTATTTGCTTTCAAAAAATCCGAAAAAATACAAAATCATTTTTAAATTTTCAAAAAAAAGTAGTTGTTTATTATTGTATTTAGTACCTCCAGACCAAATCCCTAAAAATAGAAAAAGAAAATCACTAAAAATTAAAAAAAACTCCAAAATATTTATAAAATCTATAAAAAAATCCTTTAGAAATATAAAAATATTTATTACTATCTTTAAATCTTCTCTTTATTATATATTATTGAATAAAAATAGTGCTGGAAAATTTTGACTTCCTTTAGTATTTTTAAATTCTAAAACAATTTGATATATTTAATTAGTCACTGTTTTTTGCTATTTCTGAATTTAAAAATACCTAAAAATTAACAAAAATTCCTAAAATTACACGATATTAGAAAATATAAAAAGCACAAAAATAAATTGTTGTGTGATTTTTTATTATTTTAATTGTATTTATAATTATATTATTTTATATTTACATATAGTTATATATATTAAAAAGAAAAGGAAATTACAAACCAAAAAAATCTAAAATAATAATAAAAAAATAAAAAAATCTAAAGACTATAAAATAAAATAAAAAGGAATTATTATTTTATTTAATTTAAAACCCACACATTTATTCATTGATTCTTTGAGTGATATTGTACTAATATACTTATATTATTTGTTTATTTACTTATTACAAATATTATATCAGCTATACTGACTTGTCTCCCTGTGTTCGACACTCTCCATACTTACACCTATGCATACATTTTGTAGAGTTATAATAAATTTTAACTCCACATTTTATTTTGTATTGCTTAATCTATATTGTGGGTTAATTGCTTGAATTAGTTCGGTTCAGTGAGTTGTTGCTTCGACGCCTAGGGATTCGCTTGTGGATTGATAAGACCCTCGCAGAATTCGTGCTTTTCAAATGGTGTCGTTACCATGGAGCAACAGAGTGTACACTTCGTCTATTATTTCTCTTTTATTTTTTGCATTCTATTTTTGCAATTTATTTTTGCTTTTTATTTTTGATATTTTATTTGATTTTTCTGGCCACTCTCTTTGTTGATATTTCTTGCGAGGTACTGGACGGCAATGGTGACTTCTTTGGAAATCGACACAACCAAGCCAAATAGGTGCGGGCAAGAGGAGGAGGCAAAGAGAGAAAGAGACATAACAATTTCTTTTTAGCATTTTTGTTTTATTTTGTGAGAGAGAGATTTCTTTTTGTTTTTGTAAAATAATTTGTAATAATTTTTGGACATTTGGACATTCACACTTCACTTTACGAGGTCCAGTGCATGGATGACTGTTCACCCGGGGGCCTTGTCGTCTTTTTTCGCATTTTCACCACTTTTTCTTTTTATTTTTTTCACGAGTTTTGAGTTTTTTGCCTTTCTTTTTATTTATTTTGTGTGACTGGGCCCTAGTTTAGGACTTGCTTGCTCGATAGATTAAGATCCAAAGCTCTAATTAATTTGTATGTACCTATAATTCACTTTTAGATCTAGTCAAATCTAATCGTTGATTATTTGGACTCGAGGCCGCGCATCGCAAGAGACTCCACACAGTGCTTGCAAGCCCCACTGTGGTGGGCACCAAGGAATCTCCAAGATCGGTCCATTACTATCTTTTCTAGACAGACAACTCATGTTCTTCACAATAATAACAGCTTTGATTTTTGGGCACTTTAATCGGCTTTGCATTGCATATAGAGTATGTTTTATTTCCGTTTAGCATCGTGCACGAAGAGAGATGGAGGCAAGGTGAGCATATCTATTTGAACATACATCATTGATTTACGTTTGCATTGCTTTTTAGACTCTCTCCCTCTGATTTTGACCGCATAGGATACTAAAGGAATTGACACCTCATTAGGATACGTATATTTTTATTAAAAAATCTAAAAAAATGATAACCAGTAAAATTGGGACTGCTAACTCTACTTGACCCTAAAATCAAAAAGAAAAATCCTTTTTTTGGGGAGAGTAACCCCCTCCTTCTATTCTGCATTTTATACATAATATGTACACACTATGGATTAGTGCCCCAGTCCCATGCCTACCGATGTGCTTTGTACAACCTTTTGAAATTCACCAAACTCTAAATTTTGACAAGATAAAAAGGCTAGACTTTCACAGTCATCAATGTGTTGAGTTGGTGAATTGAGGGATTTTGTTTGTTTATATCTGTGTTTATTTGTGTGTATACTCGATCTTCTTTGTGTATTTGCGCCTTTTTCTTATATATTGACTTTACTTTTATGCTCTCCTGATCCCATCTTTTGTTTTGGAGATGATTGACTAGAGTGATTTTTATCCGGACTTCACGGATCATTCTTCCACTCCATATGGTCCACCTCTATTTTATCAGGAAGGCTTTGCTTCTGACTTTTCTTTTTGTACATATCCACCTCATCCACAGTTTCATGCATCATATTTTGGTTTTTACCCACCACCGTCACCATCATAGTGCCCATCATCTCACCTACCAAAGTCTGAGCTGCTGGAGTCACCTCTTATGGGAACCGGTCTTGAGTACATGACCTGGTTAGTGGAGGAAATGAATCATAGGATGGATGACCTCACTATCCTAAATAAGATCTACACTTCCGATTCATCATCTGGATTCATGGATTCACTTGAGGACACCCATGAGAGCTTGCAATTACCCAAAATACAAAAACGGGAAAATTTCAAAAATACAGAAAAGATTATGGGAGACACCTAGCCAAGTCAGTTTGTGAGGAGAGGGCACCCTTGTCGTATCCTATGCCCGCACACATTCACCACAGTTTCCACCTTCACCACCAAGGTTGATGATGTATATACTGCTCTTAACCATCCTTGTGTAGATGATGACTCCAATCTCTTCCCTTGTATGGAAGAGATAGAAAATTTAAAAAATGTTGACATTCCTGAAGTGGTGGCAATTATTCATGATATTGTTGAGTCCCCACTTTATCAGGCCATGACCCAATTATCTGCACCCAAACCCAAGAAAAGAAAGCGAAGAAAACAGATATGAGCGACACATTTTGACCATGTCCACTGCCTACGTGATAAATCTCCATTTCATCACCTTTATTCTTTTGCCTTAAAAATCCTAGCTAATGCATGTAAATATCATTAATTTGTACAAAATAGCATTCACTATTTATTGTATTATTTGTATATAAAACATGGTTTTTAATGTCAAAATTATAGAATAAATAGAAGAAAAGAAAAAGGAATAAAATATTAAAGATATTTTATGACCCTAAACCCCGAGACCAAGTCAAGAATGGAGTTGGTCGACAAGGAATAAAGTAGAGGGAGATAAGGGCCAAAAATAGAATAAAAACCCAATTCTTTTATTCATTATTCAGCCATTTTTTATACCTATTTTATTCTCTATTATTTATTCATCAAATAAAGAAACTTTGTACATGAAAGTTGTAAATAATAATGTAAATAAAGATAAAAAATTGAGTTTATACAAAAATAATACACAGCGTCCATTTTATACACAAAATAAAAAGTCAAAAACCCAACTTCCCAGACCCATATCTTTTAAATAAAAACTCAAAACATATCAATCTCTAATTGTATATAACTTTTCACAAGCTATTTAATGGTGGCAGTTTCATATATTTTGGAGTTACTCTGTGAAAGTTAGGTTTTTGACCCTCATTGTATATTATACCAATTGAAATAGTCAATTTATTCATTATTCATTATTTTTACAAATTTATATTTTTTGTATTTTTGTAATTATTATTTATAACATATGTGCATATTAAAACCAAAATAAAACCAAAAAGAAAAATAAAATAAAATAAGTCTATTCCAAAACATAGACAAAATACCTATGTTGTACTTGTATATAAATAAAAGGGAATCGTATTCTTTCATTTTTGTATTCTTTATGTTTTTGTGATATTGTAAATATTATATATTCTATTAAATGTACAAAACCAAAATAAAACCCAATAAAAAACATCAAAATAAAATCATGTTTATAAAATACAAGTAAAATGCATATAAATATACCTTTAAGATATTCATATATATTTATTTAAGTGTACAAATAACATCATAAAAATAAAATAAAAATATATTTATACTAACAAAAATAAGTTATAAATATATAAAATAAAAGAATAAAATATACAAAATAAAAATAAAAATGTACAAATACATGCAAATATACCTATAAATACACTAATAAAAAGTAATGCTGATAAAATACACCAAAAAATATATAAAAATCGTATTAAAATACTACATTAAAAAATAAAAATTTTTAATTTTATATTTGAAAATTAATAAAATCATTTACTATTTTAAACTAAATATTTTTTTAATAAAATTCGATGTTTTGTAGCGTAGCGGCTGACGTGGACCAATGAGGTCACATCAAAAGTTGACCGCCGGTCAACTCCCCCTCTGTTCCCGCTTTGACGCAGACCTGTGTATTCCCACGATTTCTGCCATTTTTCCCGGCCTCCACGTCCATCTTTCGCCTTCACTCCCTTCACAAGAAATGATCATCGATCATTGTACATATACGACATACTCTTTAATGACGTGTACATATGCCCAAATCATCGTTTTCCCCAGTCAATAAGGGTGCTCAATATTATATATAAATAAAATCTCTGACCCTCCTTCCAACTTTGATCACCATTAAGCATCTGGAAGCTTTGGGTTAGCGTCTAGGAAAGATCCTCATGACAAGAGGAGCGTTCTCGAGCCCATCCCGAGCTTCGGGAGCGAGGGGTGCACCCACGACTGGTCGTCGCCGGCGACCTTTCTCCCTGGGCTACTCCAGGTATAAGAGTTGTCCTTATCATTTAATTTGCTTCTCTTAGTCATAGGTCTAATTTCTTGTCGTTAGTTTAGGATTTAGTTGATCAAAGCACGGGTGATCAATCATCCCGTAGTTCGCTAGAGTCGAGCTCCGACGAGCTCATCCGTGCATACCAGTCCCATCTCCGTCGTACCTTTCGCCTCCATCTCAACCCTCATCGCTCCTCGATCATCCCACGTGCATCCAATCAACCAGGACCACCTCGGTTCTACGAATCAAGGTTCATCTCCGCCGCCTCATCAGAAACCTCACCGCCCACTTCACTTTTCATACAAACAGCTTCATCCTTGGTCGAGGAGAACCTCCTCGAGCCGTGCTTCCTTCTTGTGCAGGTTAGGTACGCAAACACGTGCCAGGAGCTAGATTTAAGGTCCACTGGAGGTACCGGGAGCACCACATCTTCCCTGACTGGTGGTGGCGCTCCGGTGCCCCTCTGCCCGTTCTGTAACTCCTAGTAAGTAGATGACCTCGCCAAAAAACTTCTAGGCCATCTCGAAGCTTTAATCATCACCAGAGGGGCAAAATATGAGCGTAGGAACTTCACCCAGGCGGAGGTTCCTCCCTGTTCTTCGACCGCACCTCTTCGCCGCTGGATCAGAGGGCTCGCTCCAGATCACACCAGCGTTGTCCGATTGCACCACGCCTCAACCGGTGGATCCTCTCATGGATCTAACCTCCGTCATCGGATCGCGAAGCTGCATCAAGCCACCATAGCTCGCCACGTGGGTAAATGGCGCCCATCAACCGTTCGATCGTGCGCACATTTTGGGGTAAATTGCATATCTAACCCGAACCTTTTTGTATTTATTATTTGATTTTGCAATTAAAATATATCATTCAAAAATACTTGGACATTTTTTGCTAATGGACCCCCGAACTTTCTTTATTTGTACTTTGGTCCAGTCTAGTTAGCTCGCGTGTCGTCCCACATGAGCTGGGCATTTTGCATGTATACCCCTGGCGGATTTTGCATTTATTAAATCGTTTATAAAAATTAAATAAAGGTTGTTTTATGATGGCAAAATTGCACTAAGCCCCCTAGAATTTATTTTTATAGCATTTCTGCCCCTGCTAGGACAATATATTTTTGATGCTTTTATCTATTTATTAAAAATGCCTACTGAGCTCCTAAAAATAAACAAAAATAGAGAAAAATACCTCGTTCCATATACTTTCAGGGCACGTGTTCACTTGTCACTTTTGAGTATTCTAAGCATTTATTAAAAATAGAATGAAGCTTATTTATGTATTCTTTAACTTAGAAAATACCAAAAATATAAAAACATATCTAAAATTCCAAAAATATATATAACATATTTTGACCTATTTTGAAAAATGGACAGTCAAAAACCCTAAAAATCGAAAAACCCTAAAATCTTTTTATAAAATCCAAAAACATCTTTTTCTATTTTATAACTTCGTTTATATAAATATTTATATATTAAATTGATTTGGATAATTTTGGAGTTTATTTATTATTTTTAAAATCCAACTCAATTTCAGGTATTTATGTAGTCCCTTATTTGGGATATTCTTGATTTTAAAAATATATAAAAATTATAAAAAAAATTCCAAAAAAACAAAAATATTAGAAAAAGATAAGAAAATCAAAAATAATTTATTTTCTGAATTTTATATGTATTTATTAGTGTTTATAAATAGACCACTATATATTTTGTATATAAAACCTTATATATGTCATATGATTTATATTAAAAGAAAATATAAAAATATAAAAAATATATATAATTATAAAAAGAAAATACAAAAACAGAAAATTAAAAATCAAAATACAAAAAAATGTAAAACCAACATATAAAATATAAAATTAATGACCCAACAAAATATCTATGTACAAGCATGATGAGTGACCCAAAAAATAACCTTAGGCTACCTGTATTGCTCTCTGTGGTTCGACCTCTACATGCTTGCCTGCTTTGCATCTTTAAGTAGAGAAAATAAATTTTAATTCTACAGTTTTTCTAGTAATTGAATTATGTCTATCGTGGGTTAATTGCTGACTAACCAGGAAGGGTTGAGTGGTCAACTCATCGACTGCAGTCTCGCATTGTGAGATCATGCGACCCTCCATTTTTCCCGTTTATCAGATGGTGTCGTTGCCAGAGAGCAATGAGCGTAGCCTAATTTTTCTGTCATTCTTCTATAGTCATTTATTTGATTCATTGGTTCATTGTTGTAGATAACCATTAATTTATTTCCAAAACATTCTTTGATTATTATTGTGAGTATTTATTTGATTATTTAATTACCTGTGCTAATGATATCCCTTTGTGACTTTGATGCGAGTACCCACCACGCGAGGACGGCTTTCTAGGAAGTCGATGCAGCCAAGCTTGGAGGAGGTTGGTCTTCACTCTATGACTAGCTGGAGAGAGCACCAAGGAAGCATGGAGAAGGAATTAGCTTAGATTTAATTTAAAAATTCATTCATGTAATTTATAGCGAGAGAGAGAGAGAATTTTGGCATGTATATAATTTGGACTCTACTCTTCACAACGAGGTCCAGTGCCCGGGTGTCTGTTCACCTGGGGGCCTCATCGCAGTTTTTCGCATTTTCTCACCTACTTTTTTTTTTTCGTTGTTTTGAGTTTTCCGCCTTCTTTTCTATTTGTTTTGTGTGCATGGAGCCCCTAGACTTAGGTTGCTTGACTCGGTAACTAGGTCCAAACATTAATAAGAATGCATGTTCCTATAGTCTCTTATGAATGGATCTAGTCAAATTAATAATGTTAGTAATTCAGATCTGAGACAGCATGCCGCTAGCGGTCGTATACAATGCATGCAGAACCCGTTGTGGCGAGTACCGATCAACATCAGAGACCGGACCTTGGTCTCATTTTTGAATAACTAACAACTGGTTCTTCACGATTAATAACAACTACTGTTTAGGGCGATTTTGTCGATTGCTTACCGCCATATAGATAAGTTTAAAAATTATGTTTGCATACCACACGGAGAAAGTTGGGATGTAGTGTAAGTCCTCTGGCTCTAACTCAGCATGCATCATTAGATTCAATGGTGAGTTTTCCATTATTGAATCGACTTGCATGGCTTTTTTGCTATCTCTCTCTGATTTTGAGCACCTAGGACTTACATGAGAATCTACAAAAATGATAGGTGCAAATCTATAATGGACTATCGTTGTTTTGGGTTCATAAAACCCTCACTGTTTTCAAGTACCTTAGGAGGGGACCAAAACCCCTCCCATGAGCGAGGCATGACCCACTAAGGATTGGATCCAAAATCCCAGTCTGTAATAGCATTTTGTATCTCCTGGATTTCCGAAGTAATGGCAATTCTATAGTACGTGACCGAGTAGGGCCTTGTCAACGATGGTGTTCCTGCTTTGTGTAGAACATCGACATGGTCTGAAGTACTGAGCATAGGACATGCCTTCACGGGGGTGTCTATCTCATCGTTTGCATCCGAGTAGGTTCTTGCACGCTCACGGGTGATTCCGAGGCAAGCGAGAACCGAAGTAGCAGTTTCGCCTATCGGCTTCCTCTCTCTCTCTCTCTTTCTTATGCTGAGTAGAGATCCAGGAAGGGTTACAAGGACCTCAAAAAGTGCATACTACATGTTACAAAGGAGGAGGACAAGTACGGGATACTTTTCTGGCAGTACTCTCTCCTATAGGGTTAGCGTGCTAAGGACTTGTTATAAGATATGCCTGAAATAACAACTCTGAAACTGAAAAGATAATAAGTAGCTGAACCTTCACGGCTTCACATGGCATGAGTTAGTGAATCCAATTATGGATTGTGTTTGTATGGATCTAGATTAAGGTTCAAAGATCAAGTTCCGTGCACTTGCACAAATTTTATCATGTGTTTCTCCCTTTGACCCCGCCCGGTTTGAGCTTTTCTACTATTTTACATTCCCATTTATTCCTCGTTTGTCACCGTATCTTTCCTTCATCAACTCTTCTTTTGCTTCGCGGGAGCGATCCATGGATGGTTTAGTCGGGACTCTGTCGACGCCTACATTGATTCCATGGACTCGACCTCGCCAATAATTCGAGGCGATTCCCAAGAACCCGATCCTAACCTTGCATGTCGATCTCCATACTCCTCGTCTTCTACCCTTCCTTTTGATCACCTGATAAACCGGGACCACTCTTATCCCACTTTCACTGTTGTGAATGAAAGTCGATTACAGTCCATATCCTTTATCGTTCACAACACTCTGGAATTGATCTTAATTCCAGTTTCATCATGGCAGCTGGGATTCAATTGTAAGTGGTCTGATTAGGATTCTCTCATCTTGCAGATAGAAGCCAGACCAAGACCTAGATCCCAATCCAGAATTCATCTCATCAGATTCAGACCCTGAGATGTAGGGATGCAAACGGATGCAATAATATTTGTATTCGTTCGTATTTGTATTTGTTTTTAAGAGGATATGGTTCTTGTTTTTTTTTTAAAAACAGACAAATACGAATACGCATACAAATATTCTAAACGAATTTTTTGCGGATACGAATCCGAATACGAATCTTGAGTTAACGAATGCGAATACGAATACGATGAAAAAATGAATACGGTTGCGAATACGAATATTCGTATGATATAATTATTTTTTTAAAAATGAAATTAGGTTAATATCACCCCCAAATCACCTCCCCTACCCCCGACGCCCAATTTCTTCCCTCGCCAGGCCGCCACCCTGCCTCCCTGTGGCCTCCTCCTCCTGTTGGTTGTCACGACGTCGCCCCCTACCTTCCCTTGCCGACCTCCGCCTCCAACTACGCTCGTTGTTGCCTCCCCCTTCACCCCCTTGAGCCCTGTGCCTCCCCCGCCTCCCTTGCCCCTTTCGCCTCCCCTATGCTCTCCGACTCCCCCTGCCGCCCCACCTCCCATTACAGTCGTCTGCCTCCTACTACACCCTCTGCCACCCTCTATGCCCTCCGCCTCCCCCATGCCGCCCCGCCTCCGCCTTCCCCTGCCTCCCTTTGTGGCCCCCCGCTGACCCCTACGCCCTCCGCTGCCTCATGCCTCCCCGCCTTCACTTGCACCCTCCGTCTCCCCATGACTCCGTCTTCCCCTACCCAACCTCCCTCCACAACCACCTAACCTCCCACTTCTTCCCCCGACCTCCGCCTCTGCCTCCCTTGTCGCCTCCACCCAACCTCCCTCCGACGACGCTCAATCTCCTTTTTGGCGTTCTCGAGGATCTTCGTTAGGATATCCATCATTCATCCAGGTTATTTTTTCTCTACGGATGTCATTTCCATTCAAAAGTGTGTGTGGAGTTTTCATCTAATCGGTGCATCTTAAATTCTACATCGCAACCAACCTCGCCCTGCCGCAACCGCAATCTCCCTCCGCTGCATCCGCAACCTCCCTCTCAGTTGCATCCACAACCAATCATGTATAACATCTTAAATTAATAATGTTAATTTCAAGAAATAAATTCTATTTTTTGTATAAAGGAAATTTGAATGTGGAATGTTATTTTTAGAAATGTTAAAGTATTGAAATAATTTTTTCCAAGTCAAATGTTTACTTAGAAAGTAAATTACAATATTCGTTTGGATATTCGTATTCGTTTGTAAAAGATTTGTATTCATATTCATATTCATATTTTGAGGATATGGATCTTGATTTTTTACATTCGTGTAACATTCGTATTCTCGTAAAATAATGTGAATATGGTTATGGTATGATATAAATTCGCATTCGTATTCGTTCGTTTGCATCCATACTGAGATGGCTCCTCAAGGAAAGGGCAAGGGTCAGCAGCCCCCTCAGCCAGAGGAAGGATAGATGCCTGATCAGAACTAGGTCAATGCACAGTTGTTAGCATCTATCCAAGCCATCCAGCAGCAACTGACAAAGAAAGCCCTAGCACAGACCGCATTCCAGGGTATGTTGAACTATGTCATGAACATACCAGAAGGAGGAGGGGCGGACAAGGAGGAGGTGGTGGAGCCCGTGATAATCCAGACGAGGAAGAGCATGAACAAGGAAGGCCAAAACTCACGTTAAAGGAAACATACATCCCTGGAGACAGCTAGATGATCGAGTGGATATGCATCCCACTGGTACATGCTCACTTTGAGCTGAAGCCTTAGTTCCTGGCTCTTCTCCCCTCTTTCAACGGGAATACCAATGAAGAGCCTTATATTCATCTCCAGCAGTTTTCACGCATCTGACGTACAACCCACTACCCTAATGTACTGTTGGACGTAGTGAAGATGATGTCGTTCCCTTTCAGTCTTCAATATAAGGCCCTTTATTGGGTCAACTATCTGGGAAAGGTCATGATGACTTGAAAGGAGCTGAAGTCCGCTTTCTTGCACAAATTATACCCTCTTGGTCGGCTCAACCAAATGCGGGCTAGAATTAACAATTTCTCTCAGGGAGCCCACGAATCCATTCATGAAGCCTGGGAGAGATTTACAGATCCGCAGAAGAAATGCCCTCATCACAAAATCCCAAGGACCAGCTTGGTCCAACACTTCTTCAGGGGCCTGAATGTAGAGAGTCATAGGCTTGTTGACGCAGCCTGTGGGGGTTCACACTTTAACAAGGATGAAGACGTCGTATGGCAGATCTTTAAGGAAATGGCCAAAGGAGAGGACACCCTCTCTTCATACAATGCATATCAGAAGCAACCCCGGATCCTCCAAAAGCAAGTGCACATGGCAGCGTCCCGTGAGGCAGAGAGAGATGAGAGCTCCAACCTTAGCATCATCGGGGGCCATCTATCAAAAGTTGATACCATTGAGAAACGATCACATGATCTCAAGAAACTCACTGTGATCGACAAGAGGATGCAGAATCTCAATAAACTGTACCAGATCACCAAGTAGTTGGAACTGCTGGTGGGCACCATCAGCTATGTCCAGTCAGCAACACCTTCGACATAAGCTCGAGCTGAGAAGAAGGATGAGCCATCACTGCCACAACAGCCTCAGCCGAGCCTGCAACCATCGACCGATCAGCACGTATACTTCGTGCAGACACTCGATCAAGGGCAGCTACAGCAGTAGATGGTTGTCTATCAGCCAAATTTCCTTCATACATCATATCCATCCTTTCTACCACCACCCTTGATTCAAGAAGTTAATGGTGTGTGGAGCAACGATGCACAGCTGACCCGTCCTACCAGACACCCCAAGGGCCAGCCACAAGCCAACATGCCATTTCACCAACTACAGAGTGGTCGGTTTGGACAGTCCCCACAGCAACCGCCTCAATATCATCAGCCTCTGCAATACAACAACCAATGGAGGCAAAGTCAGTACTACCGGCAACCGCAGTATCGTCAGCAACAACCCTATCACCAGTATGTGGCTTCCCCACCTCTATAGTATCAACAGTACCCTCCTCCCTCCTATAATCAATATCAACTCCCTCCACCACCTCAGCACCACCAGCAGTCGTCGTCTCCATTCCCAAACATGCAATAACAACGTGGTCTGCACGTTGAACCTTCAGATGCGAGTCTCATGAACCCACTCTTGACTGCTTTGCATATTTAGTCAAAGGCCTTGCATATATGATGAAGAACTTAGATGACCTGACCGCCACAAAGACCACCATCCCGGCGCAGGTCGAATCCAATCCCAACAACTTCAAGAGAAAGGAGCAGGTAGAATATGATGTCCCATATATGCTGTAGAGTCAGATGGTCTTATTATTATTTTGTCTAATGCTGTCACTCTCTAAAGCGAGAGGGCTTTGCCTCCACCTGCCACCAACCAGGGGAAGAATAAAGCTTCAGGTGAATCATCATCTTCTGCATCAACCGTGCCAGCTATAGGTGCGGGTGAGGAAGAAGAAGGAGGAGCCATTCCAGCTGCCAACCACCACCATTGCCAACACCAAAAAGAACAAAAAAATCAGAAAAGGAAAAAATAATAAAAAGAAGACCGTCGCCATAGCGAAGCTGTGACCGTCATGGAGGAGCCGCCAGCAACAGCCGATCATACGCTAGTCGACCGAGCGGAGGCACCACTTTTGGCTTGTCCACCTGCATCAGAATCTTCATTTCCGGATTGTACAACTTTTTGTAATCCGAATGTACATGATATCGTGGAAATAATTTTGTTGTAAATAAGAACTATGTTTTTGATTTCAGCATTATACATATTCCTTTTCCTGATGCAATAGAAAATTCAAAAAAATGCAAAAAGAAAAAGTGCAGTGTCTGATCCTCGAGTTGTGGATATTATTAATAACTTTACTGTTGAGATTCCTCTGATAAAGGCCATGGAGTACATGCCAGCTGTGAAGAAAGGTTTGAAAGAGGCATGTACGAGCAAGCGTTGCCCAGCGTGAAATAACAGACACTGACAAGTTGAGAAGCACGTTCTCACCATGGCCACTGTAGCAGCCATCAGCAACCTCCCACAAAAGAAGTAGGACAAGGGAGCACCGCTTATCAGCTGCGAAATTTTTTATCAAGTCTTCGAGCATACCCTGCTTGAAACCGGTTCTTCCATGAACCTTATGCCCTCATCATTATTGCAAGAATTTTGGCTAGGTCCTCTCAAGCAGACACATATGATCTTTCAGTTCGTTGACCGATCCATCAAGTGACCTAGAGGTCTTTTGGAAGACGTTGTAGTAAAGGTGCGGGAAATACAGTTCCCTGATGACTTTGTAGTCCTTGATATGGACTCTCCCGCACCCATGCTCCAGACACCTATCATCCTTGGTTGGTCATTCCTGCGCACCTCTGAAGCCATGGTAGACTATGGGTCTAGCAAGATTACATTTAGCTCGGTCAATCAAAGAATCACCATATGCATGATCAGTGAGCCCAGAGTTGTAACTGATAAGGGACATGCAGCTGTAGACTGTGACTTCATTGCGGAAATCAAGGGTTCCCAACTCCCTTTGAATGATCCTTGGATGCAGGAAATCCTCTCTCTCGAGGAGGACCTGGAAAGCACAGTCGATACAACCTCTTATGACATTTGAGAGACAGACTCAAACTTGTTGATGCATCTTTTTGATTCCCATGATTCATTCCAGCCCGGACACAATGAGCCTAGGGCAGAACTGTTCGGCATATTATTAGAATCTCAACAAAGCAGTGAGGTCAGCAATTCTTCAAAAGTTCAGGCAACACACCCTCCAACCAGCACTGTTTCAGAGGTGATCGACAAGTTGATTAGAGCAGAACCTGAACTCAAGCCACTTCCTGCAGGCCTAAAGTATGTTTTCCTTGCTTGTGCAGAAAACATGTATCCGATCATCATCAGCAGCAGGCTGACCCCAGATCAAGAATCTCAACTTCTCGAGGTTCTAGAGAAAAACTGCAATGCACTAGGTTGGAATGTATCACACCTCTACCAGATAAACCATGTGTTGTGTTCACATCACATTTACTTAGAAGAAGAAGCCAAGCCGTCATGTGAATTTCAAAGAAGATTGAACCCTAATCTGAGGGACGTCGTTATGAAAGAAATCACTAAATGGTGTGATGCATATTTCATTTATCCCATCTCTGATTCAAAATGGGTAAGCCCTTTGCACGTAGTTCCAAAGAAGTCAGGGCTTACTGTGGTCACAAATGACAAAGGAGATGAGATATCTACTGGGGTACCAACATCATAGCGATTATGTGTCGACTACCACTGACTTAATGCAGCAACAAAGAAGGACCACTTCCCCTTGCCATTCATTGATCAAGTTTTGGAAAGACTAGCTGACAAGGAGTTCTCCTGCTTCCTGGATGGGTACTCCGGGTACAACCAAGTGGCAATCGCCCTTGAAGATCACGATAAGACTACCTTCACTTGCTCGTTCGACACTTATTCTCTCATAAGAATGCCCTTTGGATTGCGCAACGCACCAGCGACATTCTAGAGATGCATGCTTGCAGTTTTTGCCGAAATGGTAGGCAGTTTTCTCGAGGTATTTATGGACGACCTCTCTGTCTATGGTGACAGCTTCGATTCGTGTCTTAAGCACTTGGATAGAGTATTTCAGAAATGTCGTGAAGTCAATCTAGTGCTATCCTGAGAAAAGAGCCACATCATGGTCACCGAAGGGATTGTGCTGGGCCATGTCGTTTCCAAACGTGGCATGGAAGTCGACCCAGCAAAGGTGGATGTGATTTCCAATCTTGAGCCACCTCAGAAAGTTAAGAATATGAGGTCATTCTTGGGGCATGTGGGTTTCTACAGAAGATTCATCCGAGATTTCAGCCTTATTGTCCGACCTCTTACAAAACTTATATGCAAGGAGGTTGAGTTTAACGTTGATCAACAGGTTCTCCTTTCTTTGAATCAGCTGAAGGAGCTCATCACTCAATCTCCAGTCCTACAGCTATCGTATTGGTCTCTCCCCTTTGAGATCATGACGGATGCGTCAGACTTTACAGTTGGGGTTGTTCTAGGACAAAGAAAAGATAAGGCGCCCTATGTCATTCATTACACCGGCAAAACATTAGACGAAGCTCAGAGAAATTATACTGTGACTGAGAAAGAGTTGCTGGCTGTGGTATTCTCCCTCGAAAAGTTCAGGTCATATCTGCTTGGATCTAAAGTCACCATCTTCACCGACCACTATGTTATCCGATATTTGCAGCAGAAGAAGGATGCTAAGCCCAAACGGATCAGATGGATCTTTCTCCTCCAAGAATTTGATTTGGAAATCAAGGACAAACTGGAGTTTAGAATGTGGTAGCAGATCACATCTCAAGAATAGAGCAACAAGAGCCTCTGCTGAGCAGTACACCCATCATAGATACCTTTCCTGACTAGTCGATTCTAGCCATGGATTCACTTCCTTGGTATGCTGAGATTGTTAATTACCTCGTCTCTGGGGTAGTACCGTAGGATTGGACGAAGATTCGAAAAGACAAATTCTTATCAACGATCCATTTCTACCAATGGGAGGATCCTCTCTTAATCAAGGAAGGGGCGGGTTGCATTTGGCGCAGGTGTATCCCTCAAGAGGAGCATCATAGTGTCCTCGAGCATTGTCACTCGCTCAAATCTGGTGGACACCACTCTGGAGATCGAATGGCAACAAAAGTACTTCAATGTGGCTTCTAGTGGCCCACACTATTCAAGGATACAACAGCCTTCGTCAAACAATTCACTAACTGTCAGAGATTGAAAGGCACACTCACAACGAAACTCAATGCCCCTGAAGATCATTCAGATAGCAAATGTGTTCGATGCTTGAGGCATTGATTTCATGGGACCTTTCCCTAGCAGTCAGGGATATGAGCACATCCTTCTTGCTGTTGACTACGTGAGTCGCTGGGTTGAAGCCATCCCCGCTCAAGCCGCTGACAGCCGAGCAGTATGTCACTTTCTGAAAGAAAACATCATTGTGCGGTTTGGGATTCTGAAGATTCTTATATCAAACGGGGGTAGCCACTTCAATAACAAAGAGGTCAAGAAATTAATGAAGGAGTACGATATTGAGTATCGAGTCACATCCCCTTACCATCCCCAGACCAATGGCATGACATCACTATAAATAGAGAAATCAAGATAATTCTTCAGAAGCTCGTGAAGCCGGACAAAAAGATTTGGTCCCAACTCTTGGACTCCGTCCTGTGTGCCTACAACACATACTTACAAGTCTCATTTGGGCATGTCGCCCTATCGTCTTGTATATGGAAAACCATGTCATCTGCCCGTGGAACTAATTCACAAATCCTTATGGGCAATCAATATGTGCAATTTGGACTCACTAAGAAGTGGTCAGAAGAGAAAAGATGATCTGAATAGGCTCCTAGAATTTTGAGACTATGCATACAATATCACATTGAAATACAAAGAGAAGGTAAAACGCTGGCATGACCAGCACATCCGACGAAAGACCTTCGAGATTGGATAGAAAGTGTGGATGATGCAAAGTTGAAGATCTTCCCGAGAAAATTGAAGAGCAAATGGATAGGGTCGTTTCAAATACGAGAAGTGCGTGACAATGGCAGTATTGCAATATCAGAATTGTCTTCTGACGTGCAGCCGTTTGTCGTCAACGGTCAGCTACTGAAGCCTTACCTTGAGCACGATACCTTCTTTGCCGTTGTTGACTCTATTCAAGTACTGCACTCAGATGATACATTCGGAGTACTGGCAGCATCAAAAGATTCAGATAATGTTCCTCAAAAACTTTTTCTTTAATCTTTAATCTTTTCTTCTTTTCTTCTTTTCTTCTTTTCATTTTTCACTTTCATTCTCAAAAAGAAAAAATGTGTGTGTACATATTTATAAGGTGTAACACTCCTTTTTGTCAGTCTTCTATACTTAGGGCAAGCCTTGCCCTAAGTATAGGGTGTACACCCAGATTACTTTCATTCTTTGATCCTCTCTATTGTCTCCTCTTCTCGCCTATACTTAGGTCTCTCTTCCCTAAGTATAAGGGGGAGACAATATCAATACGATCTGTTCATCCTCACCCTTGACCCTCTCTACCTTATGTACAGTCTGTTATACTTAGGATTATTTGATCCTAAGTACGGTGAGACGGTCAACTTTCCATTCATAATTCATACCCACATTTTTTATTTCTTAGACTCTTCTATACTCAGTCCGAGTTATGTCTTTTCTTTTATTCTCCTTGATCTATGAGGACATAACTTGAGCTAAGTATAGGGGGTCGTATATACTATGTATATACTTTAAAGCCATAACTCGTACTTTTGTATAATATTTTTGGCTAAAAATACTGTCAAATTCATTACATTGTTATAATAAAAAGATGGTTATAGCTCCTCAAACATTCTTTTTACACGCTGATTAATAAGTCAGGTAAAAATACTTTTGCAAAAATGTTTGAAAAATAGTTTGAAAATCTATTTGAAAAATCTATTAAAAAAAGATGTTTGGAAAATAATTTGCAAAATGTGTGCAATCTTTGTAAATGATTTTATTTGCAAAAATTTATTTTCTTTCTTTGAAATAAAAATTTTTTAAAAATGACTTGCAAATAGTTGTAAAAATCATTGCAAAAATATTTTGAAAAATCTATATATATTGTTTGAAAAACCTTTGCAAAATGATTTACAAATACGTGTAAATTTTTGTACAAAATCGTTTGTGAAAATTACGTTGAACTATAGTTTTCAAAACCGTTGAAAAATGATGTCCAAATAAGTTTAAGGAGTACACACACCATACTCAAAAATATGTATAAATGTATAAAAGTGATCAATTATCCCTTGTAAATCCCTTAATAACCAAAACTCTTGTATATATAAGATGTATCCCCATGTAAAAATATGTACCTATTTTAAAAAATCATAAAAACATCTGTAAAACTAAAAATAGCAAAATTATTTTGTATGAACAAATCCTTTTTATATATACTGATTAATAAATCAGGTTAAAAATATTTTTGCAAAATGATTTGAAAAATGATGTGAACCGTTTGGAAAACTTTTTGTAAAATGTTTTCAACCTTTGCAAAAATATTTTGGTTTGCAAAAAGTCTTTTCTTTGTATGAAATAAAAGCTTTGAAAACCTAGTTGCAAATGATTTTGTTATTTTCAAATTCTTTGAAAAAAGTGCATCATTCTTTTTGCATTGTACATAGCATTTGCATGGCAATCATATTCTTTTCAATTGAGCTTGATGATTGAACTAGTCCAATAAAGCCGAAGATTGGAGCTTGCTTGGACCTTAGTGCACCTAACTACACTAGAACCTTATGGGAACTAGGTTTAAGGTACTTCAGGTCCATTGAGACTTAATTCTTTGGGACTCAGGGCTGGGTTCAAGTCACCTCAACTAAATAACTAGAACTTTTCGAGACGTACGCATGACTCTTGTCGGCCGTCACCTAACTTGGACACTTGCACCTTTCACTTGGCTCAACTCAGTTGGAGTGGTGAGGGGATTGGATTTGCCCGTCTGAGATGCACACTGGTGGAAACATTCGTCCTCCTCTAGGGAGGGAAGTGCACCCCAACCTGGTCTAGTTGCCATGAAGTCACATGACAAGAGAGTGTGGGTTGCAATAAGGCTTCAAAAGAGGGATAGTCTTCTAGCGCAAGAGGGAAAACTCCTTATGTAAATGCTGCTATAAATATTATGTTGAAAGAAAAAAAACCCTCCCAAAAAGTGGGCAGGATTACAAATAAAAATAAAATGCCTGTCGGAGTATGTATATTTGTTGTATAGAAAATAAGCAAGCTTGAGCATCAAAGTTATACCATGTGAGCCAGCAACTTGATGACTTGACTACACTGGTCATGCATCCCAGGATAGGTAGCTACACTGGCTACCGTCCATTGTTTTCTTCACACCCTCCTCCTTAGTTGGATGCCACTTGAACTTAGAAGGGAATACCCCGCGCTTCTCGAGGACAGAGTGTTGGATTGGGGAATCATTGGGTTGTCATTCTGGAGAAGTCAGTTCCTTTGTCATTTCAGTTGGGGAGAGCCACTATCACTTACACCGTACAAGTCAGCATCATAGTCATAAGGGTTTGCGTATGATGTAGGCTAGTTATGACCTGGCTATTGAGGTGGTTAGAACCGAGTTCTGTGATTCTCGGAGGCTGTTGTGTTTTAAATTTGGTTCCCGACCAGGTTCCACACACATTTTCACATCAAGGTCTAACTTAAGCTCCAAACTTTGATTTAGTGCTGATAAGTTTAATTACTGAAATCAATTCTATTTATTCTTTCTTTTTATTTTCTTCTTTATTCTTTTTACACTTATTGCATAAATGTTTGCTAGGGACTAGCAAAGGCAAGTATAGGGGGGTGATGAATCTCTATTTTATCACCTTTATTCTATCATTTTGGCCTTAAAAACCCTAGCTAATGCATGTAAATAGCATTAATTTGTACACAATAACATTCACTATTTATTGTCTTATGTGTATATAAAACATGGGTTTTAATACCAAAATTATAGAATAAAGAGAATAAAAGAAAAAGGAACAAAATATTGAAGATATATTATGATCATAAACCCCGAGACCAAGTTAAGAATGGAGTTGGTCAAGAAGGAATAAAATAGGAGGAGATAAGGTCCAAAAATAGAATAAAACCTCAATTCTTTTATTCATTATTCAGGCATTTTTGACACCTATTTTATTCTCTATTATTTATTCACCAAATAAAGAAACTTTGTACATAAAGGTTGTAGATAATAATTTAAATAAAAATACAAAATTGAGTTTATACAAAAATAATACACAATATTCATTTTATACACAAAATAAAAAGCCAAAAACCCAACTTCGCAGACCCATATCTTTCAAATAAAAACTTAAAACATATCAAAATCACCTCTGATTGTATATAACTTTTCATAAGATATTTAATGGTGGTGGTTTTATATTTTTTGGAGTTACTGCGTGAAAGTTAGGTTTTTTATCCTCATTGTATATTATACCGATTGAAATATTCAAATTATTCATTATTCATTATTTTTACAAATTTATAGTTTTTTTATAATTTTATAATTATTATTTATAATATATGTGCATATTAAAACCAAAATAAAACCAAAAAGAAAAAAACAAGTCTATTCCAAAACATTGGCAAAATACCTATGTTGTACTTGTATATAAATAAAAGGATTCATATTCTTTCATTTTTTTATTCTTTATATTTTTGTGATATTGTAAATATGATCTATATTCTATTAAAATTATAAAACCAAAATAAAATCCAATAAAATACATCAAAATAAAATCATGTATATAAAACACAGGTAAAATACCTATAAATATACCTATAAGATACTCATATCTATTTATTTAAGTGTACAAATAACATCATAAAAATACAATAAAAATATATTTATACTTACAAAATTAAGTAATAAAAATATAAAATAAAAGAATAAAATAATAAAATAAAATATACACAATAAAAATTAAAATGTATAAAATATAGACAAATATACCTATAAATACACTAATAAAAAGTAACTATTAATAAAGTACACCAATAAATAAATAAAAATCATATTAAAATACTACATAAAAAATGAACATTTTTATTTTATATTTAAAAATTAATAAAATCATTTACTATTTTTAACTAATTATTTTTTGAATGAAATTTGTTGTTTTATCGCGTAGCGGCTAACGTGGACCAATGAGGTCACGTCAAAAGTTGATTGCCGATCAACTATCCCTCTGCTCCCGGTTTGACGCATACCTATGTTTTCCCGCAATTTTTTCCATTTTTCCCGGCCAACACATCCATCTTTCGCCTTTACTCCCTTCACAAGAAATGATCATTGTTCATTGTATATACACGCCATACTCTTTAATCACGTGTACAAACACCCAAATCATCGTTTTCCCCCGATCAATAAGGGTGATCAATATTGTATATAAATAAAACATCCGATCCTCCTTCCAACTTTGGTCACCATTAAGCGTTTGGAAGCTTTGGGTTAGCATCTAGGAGAGATCCTCGTGACAGGAGGAGCGTTCCCGATCCCAGCCCAAGCTTCAGGAGCAAGGGGTGCACCCACGATCGCTCGTCACTGGAGACCCTGCTCCCTGGGCTACTCCAGGTATAAGAGCTGTCCATTTATCATTTAATTTGCTTCTCTTAGTTGTAGGTCTAATTTCCTGTCAATAGTTTAGGATTTAGTTGATCAAAGTAGGGGCAATCAATCATCCAGTAGTTCGCCGAAGACGAGTTTTGGCGAGCTCCTCCTTGCGTACCCATCCCATCTCCATCGTACGTTTCGCCTCCATCTCAACCCCCATCGCTCCCCGATCATCCCACGTGCATCCAATCAACCGGGACCACCTCAGTTCTGCAAATTGAGGTTCAACTTCGACGCCTCGTCGGAAACCTCGTCTCCCACTTCACTTTTCGCACAAACCGCTTCATCCTTGGTCGAGGAGAACCTCCTCGAGCCGTTCTTCCTTCCTGTGCAGGTTAGGCATGCAAACACACACCAGGAGATGGATTCAAGGTCCATTGGAGGTACCTAGAGCACCATATCTTCCTCGAGTTGGTGGTGGTGCTCCGGTGACCCTCCGTCCATTCTGTAACTCCTATCAAGTAGATGACCTCACCAGGAACCTTATAGGCCATCTCGGAGCTTCAATCATCGCCGGAGGGGGGATATATGAGCGGAGGAACCTCGCCCAGGTGGAGGTTCCTCCCTGTTCTTCGACCGCACATCTTCGCCGTTGGATCAGAGGGGCCGCTCCAGATCACATCAGCGTTGTCTGATTGTGCCATGCCTTGACCATTGGATCCTCCCTTGGATCTAATCTCTGCCATTGGATCGCGGAGTGGCATCGGGCCACCAGAGCTCGCCACGTGGTTAAATGGCACACGTTAATTGTCCCATCACACGCACATTTTGGTATAAATTGCATATCTAGCCCATAACCTTTTTGTATTTATTATTTAATTTAGTAATTAAAATATAACATTAAAAAATACTTGGAAATTTTGCTAATGGACCCCCAAACTTTCTTTATTTGCACTTTGGTCCAGTCCAGCTCAGCTCACGTGTCGTCCCACGTGAGTTGGGCATTTTGCATGTATTCCCCTAGCAGATTTTGTATTTATTAAATCATTTATAAAAATTAAAGGTTGTTTTATGTTGGCAAAATTGCACTAAGCCCCCTAGGCTTTATTTTTATTGCATTTTCCCCTACGAGGACAATATATTTTTGATACTTTTATCTATTTATTAAGAATACCTACCGAGCTCCTAAAAATATACAAAATAGGGAAAAATACCTCGTGCCTTATACTTTTAGGCTACGTGTTCACTTGACAGTTTTGAGTATTATAAGCATTTATTAAAAATAGAATGGAGCCTATTTATGTACTCTTTAACTTAGAAAATACCCAAAAAATAAAAACATCTCTAAACATTCCAAAAAATTATATATAGTATATTTTGATCTATTTTATTTAAAGTCATTAAAAATGGAAAAAAATAAAAGCCCTAAACAATGAAAAACCCTAAAATCTTTTATAAAATTCTTAAAAATTCTTAAAAAATCCAAAAATATCTTTTTCTATTTTATAACTTTGTTTATATAAATATTTATATATTAAAATTGATTTGGATAATGTTGGAGTTTATTTACTACTTTTAAAATCCAACTCAATTTCATGTATTTATTTAATCCCATATTAGGGATATTATTGATTTTAAAAATATATTAAAAATTATCAAAAATTCCAGAAAAATAACAAAAATATTAGAAAAAATATAAAAAAACCAAAACAAATTATTTTCTGAATTTTATCTATATTTATTAGTATTTATAATAGACCATTATATATTTTGTACATAAAGCCTTATATATGTCACATGATTTATATTAAAAGAAAAAGGAATTATATAAAATATATAAAATTATAAAAAAATACAAAGAAAATTAAAAATCAAAATAAAAAAATGTAAAATCAAAATATAAAAATATAAAATAAATACCAAAAATATCTATGTACATGCATGATGATTGACTAAAAAAATAACCTTATGCTACATGTATTGCTCTCTGTGGTTCGACCTCTACATGCTTGCCTGTTATGCATCTTAGGGTAGAGAAAATAAATTGTAATTCCACAGTTCTGCTATTAATTGAATTATGTCTATTGTGGGTTAGTTGCTGACTAACCGGGAAGGATTGAGTGGTCAACTCATCGACCGCGGTCTCGCCTTGTGAGACCGTGCGACCCTCCATTTTTCCCGTTTATCACTACGCCATCACCCACCATCCGCACATTAGGAAAGGGAACATTGTTACACCTATTATGAGATGCACCGTTTCTGATTATTCTTGTGATCACACTTTCATTGACGGTATTGCATTAATTAATATAATACCCTTCTCATTGATACAATCTCTTCATCTAGGGCCTCTCAAGAAGATCATGATGATTTGCCAGTTTGGTGATGGATACATAAAGAGGTCGAGGGGTACTCTAGAGAACGCCATTCAAATCCAGGGCATGAGCTGAAGGATATGGGAAGATCCCTAAACGTATCATTGGAAGCGTGAGGATCGCATCTTATGCGATCGAGATCGACTAGTCACGCTAGTTGCTCAAGGAAGCATAATTTAAAAATTTTCGATGATGAAACCTATGATCCAATAACACTTCTCGGATCGTTTCATCTAAACCACAAACAAGTATTAGGTTTACCTCTTGAAGCATGGTTGTGACCGAGTCTATAAAGGAAGAGACCTCCTGTCTCAAGTCTGATCCGATGGAGGAGACGCTTGCAAGCACGTTGATGAGACGCATGCTCCTCACAATCCATGTTGATAATCCATATAGTGAATCTCCTGATCTCGTCTCACAAGATCTGACGTCTTCTTCACGAGCGAGGCACACCAAAGGAGATGGATATCCATGAGCATATAATCTGACAACAAAATGACGATGCTGCGGCAACGATGACTCTCTCTAGCGTTCCATGATGGACGGCCATAATGAGAGAGAGAGAGAGTTTGCGTGTAGAGAGAGAGAGAGAGGGAGAGAGAGAGAGTTTAATTCCTCTTGGAATTATGTGTGTTCTAAAAGGCAAGGACTACCCTTCCTTTTATACTAGTTGGATGGATATGGATCTCAATCCATGTGCTCTTTTAATCCAAAATTTAGATTAAGAGGTTATTAATCAATGGTCATGATTTGTTGCTACAAATTTGCAACAACAAATTAGTTAAAATAAATTAATTCTATCCCTTTATCAGGATACAAATTAATTCATTTTAATACTAATTATAATAAGTAGATAATAAGGGAGGCAACCACCACCCTAGAAAGAGGGTGGTCGTCCCCCCTTTGACTTGGTCAAGATGGACGGCCACCTTGTTGGTTGTTTTACCTTCCTTAATATATATTTATTATATAGGGTAAAATGCGACAACTATTATTTTTATTTATCTTCACAAAAATAATTCCAAATTAAAATTGTGAAAACATCAATCATGCCATTGATAAATCTGACTTATATTTATATATCCAACATAATACGTAAATTATATTTACAATTAATTGTTTATTGTGAATCTCATTCATGACAACATATAATTTGTAGATTCTATTTACAATTAAATCTCTCCATCATATTATAAATAATATTTATAGTATCCATGATCATTGTGGATAGTGATATCCACATTAATCATATCCTTGATAAATAAATTACATTTAATCATCGTTGATCTATATTCTCATGTGCTCAAATAACGTGAATCACATTCACATTATTCACAACTTTGATAATTAAATCACATTTAATCATCTTACATAACTCTCCTTATATGGCCAAATAATATGAATCAAATTCATTTTATTCATGATAATTATATCACATTTAATTACCCATTTCTTAACGCTCGGATACATTATCAACAATGAAATTAGTCTTGAACTCTTTCAAGAATAATGCGCTTTCTCGCGGATACTTGAAGATAAGGACATGGTGATTGTATTGTTTCACATATAGTGACTTGGATATTGAGATCACATCTCAAATCCAGATCTCGAGGACCTCTCATAGATGTTTGATAAAATGAAAACCATAGATCTAATCTTCTAATTGTATCTGAATCACATTCATATCGATATCCAACATTTGGACTAGGATCTAATCACTTCTCTATAAGAAGAGAAATCCAGACCTGTTTCATCATTCCCTCAGAATGGAACCATCAAGGTTATACAATCGTTTATGATCACATCACCCTCAAGCATTCCTAATACAAGTACATCCTACACACTGGAAGACCCATAGTAAACCCAAAGTTTTATATCTCTTTTAGACTGTCTCCTTCAGGGTTTGATCATTAAGTTTCTCATTTGACTATTGGGAGTTGGCATCTATCATATACTTTCCAAAAGCATATATCATACCCAGGTGTTTATCATATACTTTCCAAAAGCATATATTAAACCTACAAACTCAATCAAGCTTCCAAAGCGAAATGACCGTGCAAGGAATTTGATTCTTCCCAATATATCATGAGTGAGCTCATGTCTTACGGTTCAGTAAATGAACCTGTATGATCCTTTTGAGAGATTGTATTACTCATATGCCCTTGTATGCACACCAGTGCGTCGATGTATAAACCTTGATCAGGTCATCAATCTATTGGTCTGCCAAATGTACATACTCAGATATATAGTAACACATCTGTCTCCGGTCAAAGGATGTATGCCTATATCACGACAACATACGACATAGGTCTTTGGTTATCTCGATCTTGTTAAGTCAACCCTTTGACCTAACTTATCTAACACCTCTGAATCTCTATTCCTATGTGGAAGACATGCATCAAGTGATCGATTAGATATCAACCTTTAGAGAAAGGATTGCCATCTCCTTCTTAGGCTGGGAATCATCTCTTAATAATCATTTGACGGTGCTCGATGGGTCCTCAATCTAACTCTTTAGATATTCATCCAAGCACCAACCTATATGATTTAAAATTATTAACGATAAAACCACATGATCCAAGAACACTTCTTGTATCATTTCATCTAAACCACAAATAAGTATTAAGTTTACCTATGATAGCATAATGACGATGCTGCGATGACGACGACTCTCTCTAGGGTTCCATGGTGGACGACCACAATGAGAGAGAGAGGTGACGTGTAGAGAGAGAGAGGGAGAGAGAGAGAGTTTAGCTCCTCTTGGAATTATGTGTGTGTTCTAAAAGGCAAGGGCTACCCTTACTTTTATACCAGTTGAATGTATATGGATTTCAATCCATGTGCCCTCTTAATCCAACGGTTTAGATTAAGAGGTTATTAATCAATGGTCATGATTTTTTGTTACAAATTTGCAACAACAAATTTAATTAAAATAAGTTAATTATATCCCTTTGTCGAGATATAAATTAATCTATTTTAATTTCAATTATAATAAGTAGATAATAAGGGAGGCAACCACCACCCTAAAAAGAGGGTGGTCATCCCCCCTTTGACTTGGTCAAGGTGGACGGCCACCTTGTTGGTGATTTTACCTTCCTTAATATTTAATTATTATATAGGATAAAATACAACATCTATTATTGCATCTTTACAAAATAATTCCAAATTAAATTTGTGAAAACATCAATCATGCCATTAATAAATATGAATCATATTCATATATCCAACATAATATGTAAACTAGATTTACAATTAATTGTTTATTGTGAATCCCATTCGTAATAACACATTATTTGTAAATTCTATTTACAATTAAATCTCTCCATCAAATTATAAATCATATTTATAATATCCATGATTATTGCGGATAGTGATATCCATATTAATCATATCCTTGATAATTAAATCATATTTAATCATCTTGGATCTCTATTCTCATGTGCTCAAATAACATGAATCATATTCACATTATTCACATCTTTGATAATTACATCACATTTAGTCATCTTATATAACTCTCCTTATATGGCTAGATAATATGAATCAAAATCATATTATTCATGATAATTAAATCATATTTAATTATCCATTTCTCAATGCTTAGATACATTATCAACAATGAAATTATTCTTGAACTCTTTCAAGAACAGTGTGCTTTCTCCGCGAATACTTGGAGATAAGGACAGAGCAATTTTATTGTTCCACGTATAGTGACTTGGATATTGAGATCACATCTCAAATCTAGATCTCAGGGACCTCTCATAGATGTTTGATTAAATCAAAGCCAGAGATACAATCTTCTAATTGTATCTGAATCACATTCAGATCAATATCCAACATTTGGACTATATCAGATCACTTCTCTGTGAGATGAGTCACTAAAATCCAGACTTGTTTCATCACTCCCTCGAAATGGAAGCATCATGGTTATACAATCGTTTATGATCACATCACCCTCAGGTATTCCTAATACCTGCACATACAGCATACTGGAAGACCCAGAGTAAACAAGAAGTTTTAGATCCCTTTTAGATTGTCTCCTTTAGGGTTTTATCATTACATTTCTCATTTGACTATTAGGAGTTGGTATCGATTATATACTTTCCAAAAGCATATATCATACCCAAATGTTGATCATATATTTTCCAAAAGCATATATCAAACCTACAAATTCAGTCAAGCTTCAATAGCGAGACAACCGTGAATGGAATTTGATTCTTCCCAATATCTCATTAGTGAGCTCATGTTTTTCGGTTCAGTAAATGAACCAGTATGATACCTTTGAGAAATCGTATTACTCATATGCTCTTGTATGCACACCAACACACTGGTCTATAGACCTTGATTAGGTCATCTACCTATTGGTCTGCCGATTGTACATACTAAGACATATAGTAACACATCTTTCTCCGTTCAGAGGATGCGTTCCTATATCGTGACAACATACGATAAAGGTCTTTAGTTATCTTGATCTAGTTAAGTCAACTCTTTGACCTAACTTATCTAGCACCTCCAAATCTCTATTCCTATGCAGAGGACCTGCATCAAGTGGTTGGTTAGATATCAACCTTTAGAGAAAGGATTGCCATCTCCTTCTCAAGCTAGAGATCATCTCTTAATAATCATTTGACGGTGCTTGATGAGTTCTCAATTTAACTCTTTGGATATTCATCCAAGCACCGACCTCTATGATTCAACATTTTAATCAACAAGTGTATGATCATTAAGATGGCCATGGTACATAAACCAAATTGTACTAAGGGACCTATTATGCAAATTATTTATTCTTCATTTCAGATCAAGGAATGATATTCACAATAACATTTATTGCATAATGGATCGTCGTGGGCTCGCATGTCCAACATGAGCTTCACTGTTGATTTCGTTGTATTGCCCCTGGAGACCTCCACCCCTGTGGAGCATCCTCCGATCATATTGGGATGACCTTTTCTCGCCTCTACGAGTGTCGGTATTGATTATTGATATGGAGAGATTCGCTTTTGTTATGCTGACGAGAGCGTTGCCTTATCACTGCACCCACCACAAACTAGAGACCCGCATCTTATAAGAGTGTACCTGTGTTAGCCCATCTTGAGGACTATGACCTATCTGTTGATATCAGAGAGGTTTGCTTTATTGTATGAGACTGCGACATGAGAATTCCTCTTTAGGGAGGAAGACTCGGAAAGCATAGACCGTGGAGTTCCCCCTTCCGGTGTACGGCGATGCCTTGATGACATTTTCGAATTCAACCTAAAAATTAGCAAAAATTACTTAAAAAATCACAAAAACATTAAAAAATATAAAAAACATAAAATAGCTTATTTTGTATTTTTTTTTCATTTTTAAAAACATAAAATTATTTTTTATTATATTATATTATGTCTATATATAGTTATATATATCGTATATTAAAAAGAAAAGAAAATTAAAAATCAGAAAATTATAAAAAAGAATAATTATTATAAAATTTAAAATATAAAAAAATATAAATATAAAATTTAAAAAGAATTATTATTTTATTTAATTTAAAACCTTCACATTTATTCATTGATTCTTTGCGTGAAGATTGTACAAATATACTTATATTATTTATTTATAAATAATATATCTGCTACACTGACTTGTCTCCATGTGTTCTACACTCTACATACTTGCACCTATACACGCATTTATAGAGTTACAATAAATTTTAACTTTTGCATTATTTGATCTATATTATGGGTTAGTTGTTGAATTAGTTCGATTCCTTGAATGGTCGCTTCGATGACTGTTGATCCGCCTTATGGATTGACAAGACCCTTGCTGAATTCGTGCTTTTTAATGCAGAACAGATATAAAAATTAAGCATCTAATTTAGGGCATTCGCATCAACTTCATCTAGGATATTCATGTGGAAATCATATTCCATCACAAAGTGGTTCACCAATCCACATCACCTTCTTTTAGGCATCGCTTGTATAAGGAGTTTTTTCTTTAAAAAAGATCCAAGTGAAATAGCTGACTCTTGGCAGTATTGCATTTTGCCAAATAATTGAGTGTGTTATGTCATTGATGCCCCAAAGAAGAGGAATCTATAACAATCCTTGTTCCTAAAAGTAGGTCCATCCAAGAAGAGGAAAGAATAGGTTTCACTACCCATATCAAATGTCTAGATAACTATCAAAAATCACATGCTCGTGCCGGTTAAAGTCTTGAAACTCTAGTTTTGAGCGCTTTATCCCCATTAAAATTCCACCTCCTGATAAAGCACGTGTCTCGTGAGGGTCTAAAGAAATGATCCTCACTGAATAAGCGAAGATGGATTGTCACTGGGGCAACCGCTCACGAGACCGCATGTTCAATCAACAAGTACCCACAATGTATAAATAAGTAATGAATAGCAAAAAATGTGAAGCATACTTTATTTTACTCTACAAACAAAGATGTATAGCATGCAAGCATGTAGAAGTTGAACCACAAAGCGCAAGCTAGGTAGCATAATGATTATTGCTTATCAATGTGAACTATGTACATAATTGTCTTTAAGACTTTTTATGTGGGTTTCTGGTTTTATAATACTATATTTTTTTTATTTTAATTTTACAATTATTATCTTCTTTTTTATATTTTCTGATTTTTATATTCTTTTTCTTTTTAATATATTATATAAGGAGATATATATAACTATATACAATATTGGGCAATATATTTATACATACTACTAAACATAATCAAAATACATGAAATAAAATATTTTTGGGTTTTATATTTTTCTAATGTTTTTCTGATTTTTGGGAATTTTTTCAAATTTTTAGGTATTTTTAAAGTAAAAAATATCTTAAATTAGGGATTAAATAAATAAGCCGAATTGATTTGGGATTTAAAAATAGCAAAAAGTGTCAAAATTTCTCCAAATCAATTTTGATAGATAGATAATAATATAAAAAATCAGAAATAAAAATAGTTATTTTTGTGATTTTTTGGTGATTTTCCCATTTTACTAGATTTTGGAGCTTTTTATTTTTTTATCATTTACTTTTTCTATTTTTAGAGATTTTTAGTCTAAAGATATAATATATTAAAATAAATAAAAAAATTATTTTTGGAATTTTTCGAAAAGGTTTTATATTTTTTTGCCAATTTTAAATTCAAACGGGTATAAAGACATGCTCCTTTAATTTTTAATAAATAGCTAAATGCCTAAAATGTAAAAATAAAAAATATGCCATGAATGTGTATACTAACAGGCCCTTGATGAAACTCGATTTCATCATCTTAATTTGCAGATATTAACCTCCTTACTTAAATTAATGTCAATAAAAATCAGATAAATCATTGTATATATCTGTTTAGAATAAATTTAAAATAAAAAAAATAAAAAAGCAAAATCATAGTGTTTTTATACCCTTAAAAGACTTACAAAAATATTTCTCCATTCGTTTGACCTCGTTTCCATTTTTGGTCAACATGAAACTTGTAGATCTCATCAAGATCTACAACTTGTATGTTTTGAATTTTTTCCAAATTCGACCATTTTCTCCATCTTTTCGAGGTTTTCTTCTCAAATAATCTTATTGGGCCACGTGGCGCTTTCTGGTTGCGCCACGTGGCTCGCTCGCTTTGCACCACATGCCTCCATTCCCAACCACTTGATAATCTCCATGCGCTTCAAATCCATGTCGTTCACTCTAGCACCTTTCTCTGCCATTTGATCCTACTCCCAACCGCATCACTGCCGTCCGCTACCACCCGCCTTCTCTTCTTGCCACGTGTCTCGTCCATCGCCGCCTGATCATTCTAAAGCACCTCAATCTCAGTCGTTTACCTCCGCCTTCGATTCCCACCATCCGATCAAGGCCTAGATTTCATTTCGTTCGTTCGTTGCTACTTGCCTTTCGTCATGACACGTGGCGCTCTCCTTAGCCATCGATGGCGCCCTTCATCGATCTATTCCGAGCCGCTCCTTAGCACCGCTCCTTTGACCGTTGGATCGCAAGATCCAACGGCCAAGAGATCATCTTCTACCTCAGGCCCCCTCTCTCACCCACGTCTTCCACCTCGCGCACACCTCACCCCCTTCCCATTTTCTCCACCTCTCCAGCTTCTCCCTCATCCTCCTAACCACCCCATGACCAAGACCCATCATCCCTCACCCTCATGTGCCCCTTCGCTCACCATATCTCCCTCTCCTTCGCTCCACATCGCCCACGTAATCCACTGCAACCATTATCAGCACTCTAACTTCCAACCTTTAAAATAACCTTCATCGCCGCATATCCTCGGAGTCTACTTGTACGTGGGGCTCCGCCCAGCCCCTCTCCGCCTCGCCGTGACAAGGGGAGGTCGGATTGAAGGTGCGGCGACGGAGACACCTCCGATGAGACCCTAAGCCATGGTAGCCCTTTCTCCCGGCCCTCTCTTGCCGGCAAGCTGCTCTGAGGGGTTGCTGGAGTCCAGTGATGACCCAAGCTCCCCTCGGAGCTCAGCATAGGTCGCTACTTCCACTAATCTCCCCAGGTAAATTTTTTGACCTTCATTTGATTTTTTGTTGAAATTTCTCTAATTTAATTAGACGCTTCTTCGCGTCTTCACCTTCCGTTCATCATCCCATCTGCTCTGCCTCGCTTCAGCTACCTCCGCATACCCATCCATGAGCCATATTCCCTTCTCCAATACCTAACCACCTCCAACCCATCTTCTCGCCAGATCACCGAAGAGAAGCTCCTGTCTCCCCTCTCTCCGCCCATATGAGACTTCATCCCACTCACTTCTTCCCCCATGCACTTGTGCTTCAGCTATTCAGACTAACTTTGCATGAGCTAAAACTTTCAATGGTCAGAGCATCACCATAGGGGACTTCTCAAGCCCCACATCCGGCGTACATACGTCACCGATCCCCTCCAAATCTCCCATTTGCTTCGTCGTACTTCCACATTGACATCTAGTTGTTCAGGAGTTGCCGGAGACCTTCACCGAGCTCAGTAGAAGGTGGAGGAGCACGAGTGGCTTTGCCGGAGCCACTTAGTCACCGGCAGCCTCACGGAGGAGGACTGAAGTCCAGGACGCACAACTGTCGTTGGATGACACTCTCCCGGTGGCCATCCAATGATAAACATTCGGCCACATCACCATCTCCTTGAGCTTCTAGCTACCGTATGATCTCCGAGATCGGAAGGTCCACAATAGTCTATGTCGTCAGCTCCGAACGTCAGCACCGAGTCTATAGGTTCGGCGTATCTGAGCCTCAGCATAGCATCTCTAGGTGACGCGTGGACCAAGCCACCTCCGAGCCTCGTCCTGAGCCTCCATCGACTACTGAGCCTCGCCCCACGTGCCCAGTCATGTGAGGTCCGCTGTCGTTGACTATGTGAGTCGCTGGGTTAAAGCTATCCATGCTTGAGATGCAGATAGCCGTACAGTTTGTTGGTTTCTGAAAGAGAACATCATCTCGCAGTTCGAGATTCCAAAGATTCTGATATCAGATGGGGGTAGTCACTTCATAAGAAAAGAGGTCAAGAAGCTCACGAAGGAATACGACATCGAGCACCGTGTCGCATCTCCTTACCATCCACAGACTAATGGCATGGCAGAATTATCAAATAGAGAAATCAAGATGATCCTTCAGAAGCTTGTCAAGCAGGACAGAAAGAACTGGTCCCAACTCTTCGATACCATCCTATGAGCATACAAAACAGCTTCCAAGTCTCCCTTGGGCATGTCTCCCTACCATATTGTATATGGAAAGTCATGTCATCTGCCCGTGGAATTAATTCACAAATCTTTATGGGCAATCAATATTTGCAATTTGGACTCACAAAGAAGTGGCCTGAAAAGAAAAGATGATCTGAACAGGCTCCTAGAATTTTGAGACTATGCATACGATAACACATTGATGTACAAAGAGAAGGTGAAACGCTGGCATGACCGACACATCTGACGAAAGACCTTCGAAGTTGGACAGAAAGTGTGGCTATTTGATGCAAAGTTGAGAATCTTCCTGGGCAAATTGAAAAGTAAATGGACATGGTCGTTTCAAGTACGATAAGTGCGTGATAATGACAGTGTTGCAATATCAGAATTGTCTTCTGACGCACAATCGTTTGTCGTCAATGGTCACCTATTGAAGCCTTACCTCGAGCACGATACTTTCTTGGTTGTTGTCGACTCAATCCAAGTACTGTGCTCCGATGATACATCCGCAACACTATCAGTATCAAAAGATTCAGATAATGCAACTCAAAATCTTTTCCTCTAATCACATGCTTTTTCTTTTCTTCTTTTCTTCTTTTCATTTTCTGTTTTCATTCTAAAAAAAGTATATATATATATATATATATATTTATACAGTGTATCTCCCCTTTTTGTCAGTCTTCTATACTTAGGGCGCACCTTGCCCTAAGTATAGAGGGTGCATGCTCTGATTACCTTCATTCTTTGATCCTCTCCATTATCTCCTCTTATCGCATGTACTTAGGGCTATTTCACCATAAGTATGGGGGGGACAATATGAGTATGATCTGTTCATTCTCACCCTTGACCATCCCTGCCCTGTGTACAGTCTACTATACTTAGGATTATTTGATCCTAAGTATAGGGGGGACGGTCAACTTCCCATTCGTTTATCCATGCCCTCTTTCCTTTACTCTTTAGACTCTTCTATACTCAGTCTGAGTTATGTCTTCTCTTTCTCTCTTTGATCTATGAGTACATAGCTCGAGCTAAGTATAGGGGGGTTGTATATACTATGTATATACTTTAGCCATAACTTGTACTTTTGTATAATACTTTTGGCTAAAAATATTATCGAATTCATTAAAATCTTCTAATAAAAAGATGTTTATAGCTCCTCAAATTATTTTTGTACATATTGATTAATAAATCAGGCACAAATACGTTTACAAAATGTTTGAAAAATAGTTTGAAAATCTGTTTGAAAAATCTTTTGAAAAACTGTTTGGAAAATATTTTGTTAAATGAGTTCAACCTTCGTAAATATTTTTGTTTGCAAAAATTTATTTTCTTTGCGTGAAATAAAAATGTTTGAAAAACGATTTGCAAATGGTTGGAAAAGTGGTTACAAAAATAACCCGTTTGGAAAACTTTTGTGAAATGATTTCAACCTTTGTAAAAATATTGTGATTTGCAAAAATTCTTTTCTTTGTGTAAAATAAATGATTTAAACACCTATTTGCAAATGATTTTGAAAATAGTTGTAAGAATATTTTACAAAATCTATGTATACTGTTGAAAAATCTTTGCAAAGTAGCATTCAAATGTTTGTAAATATTTAAAAAAATTATCGTGTACTACAGTTTTCAAAATTGTTTGCAAATAAATTTGAGGAACAAACACATCATTAAATTGGAGTAATTTATATATATACCAACTGTACAAAAATACCTAAACAAATCATCCATTTTCAACCTGTAAATTCTTCAAAATTCTTAAAATCTTATTAATAAATAAAAATAAGCACGCCCATGTAAATAGCTGTACACATTTTTCTTGTGCCAAAATTCTTTTTATTTGCAAAAAATCTTTTAATTTTCAAATTATTTTTGAAAACTTGCATCATTGCACATAGCATTTTGCATAGCATTCATATTCTTTCGGATTGAGCTTGATGACTGAACAAGTCCAAATAAAGTCAAAGATTGGAGCTTGGTTGGACCTTACTGTACCTACCTATACTGTAACCTTATGGGAACTAAGTTTAAGGTACTTCAAGTCCATTGGGACTTAATTCTTTGAGACTTTGTGCTGGGTTCAAATCACCTCAACTGACTAACTAGAACTTTTCTAGACGCATGCATGATTCTTGTCGGTCGTGACCTAACTTGGACACTTGCACCTTTCACTTGGCTCAACTCAGTTGGAGGGTGAGGGATTTGGATTTGCCGGTCTGAGACGCACACGGGTGGAAACATTCGTCCTCGAGTGCACCCCAACCTGGTCTAGTTGTCATGAAGTCGAATGACATGAGAGTATGGGTTGCAATAAAGCTTCAAAAGAGGGATAGTCTTCTGGCTCAAGAGGAAAAAGCTCCTTATGTAAATGATGCTGTGAACACTATGTTGAAAAAAAACTCCAAAAAAGTGGACATGCCTGAAAAGAAAATAAAACACATGCCAGAGTATGTATATATGTTGTATAATCAATAAGCAATCTTGAGCATCAAAGTTATACCATGCGAGCCTGCAGCTGGATGACTTGACTACACTAGTCATGCATCCCGAGATAGGTAGCTACACTGGCTACCATCCATTCTTTTCTTCACCTCGTCCTCTTGGGTTGGATGCCACTTGAACTTAGATGGGAATACCCCGCTCCTCGATGACAAAGTGGTGGATTGGGGAATCATTGGGTTGTCATTCTAGAGAAGTCAGTGCCTTTGTCATTTCAGTTGGGGAGAGCCACTATCACTTATATTGTACAAGTCAGCTTCATAGTCATAAGGGTTTGCGTATGTTGTAGGCTAGTTCTGACCTGGCTATTGAGGTGGTTTGAACCGAGTTCTGTGACTTTCGAAGGCTATTGTGTCTTAATCTGGTCCCTGACTTGATTTCACACACATTTTCACATCAAGGTCTAACCTGAGCTCCAAACTTTGATTTTGTAAAGACAAGTTTAACAACTGAAAGCAATGTTATTTATTCTTTCCTTTTCTTTTCTTCTTTATTCTTTTGCACTTATTGCATAAGTGTTTGCTAGGGACTAGCAAATGCAATTCTAAGGGTTGATGAATATCCGTTTCATCACCTTTATTCTATCATTTTGGCCTTAAAAACCCTAGCTAATGCATGAAAATAACATCAATTTGTATAAAATAGCATTCATCATTTATTGCAATTATTATGTAAATAATATTATTTTTAATGCTAAAATTATAGAATGAAGAAAAGAAGAGAAAAAGAATAAAATATCGAAGGTATTTCATGACCCTAAACCCCTAGACCAAGTCAAGAATTGAGTTGGTCGACAAGGAATAAAGTAGGGGGAGATAAGGGCCAAAATGGAATAAAAATCCAATTCTTTTATTTATTATTTTTGCATTTTGACACCTATTTTATTCTTCAATATTTATTCATCAAATGAAGAAATTTTGTCATGGAAGTTGCAGAAGATAATATAAATAAAAATAAAAAATTAAGTTTGTACAAAAATTATATATAATGTACATTATATACACAAAATAAAAAGCCAAAAACCCAACTTCATAGACCCATATCTTTCAAATAAGAACTCAAAACACATCAAAATCACCTCTAATTGTATATAACTTTTCACAAGCTATTTAATGGTGATAGTTTTATATTTGTTGGAGTTACTGTGTGAAGTTAAGTTTTTGACCCCTATTGTATAATAGACTTGATTAAAATATTCAATTTATTCATTTCTCATTATTTTCACAAATCCATATTTTTGTAATTTTGTAAATATAATCTATAACATATGTGCATATTGGAATTAAAATGAAACCAAAAAGAATAATATAATAAAATAAGTCTATTCCAAAACATAGATAAAATACATATGTTGTACATGTATATAATAAAAGGGAAACCTATTCTTTTATTGCTTTCTTCTTTCATATTTTTAAAATATTATAAATATTATTCATATTCTATTAAAAATATAAAACCAATATAAAATCTAATAAAATACATTAAAATAGGTGTATATAATACATAGGTAAAATATCTATAAATATACATATAAACTATACATACCTATTTATATAAGTGTACAAATTACATCATAAAAATATAATAAAAATATATTTATAATCATAAAAATAAGTTATAAATATATAAAATAAAAGAATAAAATAATAAAATAAAATGTATAAAATGAAAATAAAAATATACAAAACATAGATGAATATACCTATAAATACACTATTAAAAATCAACTACTAATAAAAGACACCAAAAAATAAATAAAATCATAATAAAATACTACATTAAATAATAAATATTTTTTATTTTATAATTAAAATTAATAGAATAATTTTCTATTTTTAAAAAATTATTTTCTAATAAATCTAATGTTTTGTCCTGTAGCGGATTACGTGGCCCAATGGCATAACTTCGCCTGTTGACTTCCAGTCAACTGCCTCCCCCGCCTTCTGACTTGATGCAGTTGTCTTTTCCCGCATTTTCGTGCCTTTTTCATGATCGCACCATCCATCCATCAAGATTGCCCACTTCTTACGAAATGATCATTAATCATTGTACATACACACCATACCCTATAATCCCTGGTACATACGCCCAAACTCGCGATTTAGCCCAGTCAATAAGGGCGCCCGCTCCATTTTATAAATAAAAGCCTCTCATCCTTCTTGCAATTGTGGCCATTGATCCGAGTCTATGAGCCCCGTTTCTTCATCCACAGAGATTCCTCATGACAGGAGGAGATTCCCGATGGTTGGAACAGCTCCGGGAGGAAGGAGGTGCACTTACGGTCGTCCTGCCGGCGACCCTGCTCCCTGAGCTCTCTCAGGTATAAGAGCTGCTTCCTTTCAGTCTTTTTAGGTCTATTTTGATTCCAGAATTTCATTTGTGCATTTAGTTTAGCTTGTAGATCTTAGCTGCAGCCTAGAGAATCCAATTAGTAGTTCACCGGAGTCTAGCTCCGGTGATCTCCTCCGCGCCTGATCATCTGATCCCCGGCTCCGTGTTTTCCCTCACTTCATTTCCCTTCCGCTTCTTACGTCCCAAGCACCCTCGCTCGCCCAGATCCTTAGTGGATCTGGAGTTCAGCTTCTCCGTCTCCGCCCTTCATCGGAGGAGCTCTGCCCGAGCCATTTCCCATCCATTCCGAATAATGAGATCCCCAGGACCTTCGTGGTCTTGTGCTTGAGCCTCTAGTAGGTACTGGAGGGCCAAAGTACCCACTTTGGGTCGAATTTTGCTGAAGACAAGGCATTTGGAACTCCCATTCTTCCTCGACTTCGCTTGACCACGCTGTTGCTCCAGGTTCTCGATTGAAGGGACCATCTGACACGAAAGACCACCAAGAACGTCGAGAGCCCCTTGGCAGAGGGAATAGAGGTCAGAGGATCCCGCAGCGATCGACCAAAACTCGTCAGCGGTGAGTTTCTTCCCAGTTTTTCTAACAGCCGTTTCTGCCGTCCGATCAAGATCCGCGCCCCAGATGTAGTAGATGTCGTTGGATGCAGAGCCCCATGGCCATCAGATCTCGCTCAGAGATCTAATCTTGGTCGTCCAGCAACGAAGCGTCATAGGCCGTTGTGCGAGAGCCACGGGTATATGTGAAGTCATCCTCGTTGTTCACCAGCGTCTCTTTGGGGTAAATTACATATCCAGTCCCATTTTTTATTTATTATTTTATTATGTAAATAAAATATAGCATTTAAAAATAATTGGACATTTTGCGAATGGATCTCTATACTTTATGTATTTACACTTTGGTCCAGTCCAGCTCAGCTCACGTGTTGTCTCACGTGAGCTGGGAAAATTGCAGGGACACCCCTACGAGTTTTTATATTTATATATAGTCCAATAAAATGAAATGAACATTGTATATTTTTGCGAAATTTGCTTGAAGGCCCCTGGACTTTTATTGATTTACATTTTGGTTCCTCCTAGGCCGCGTCACATGTAGTCCCACGTGATGGTCAAATTGCATAGATGCCTTAGCGAGTTTTGTAACTATTGAACAATCTTTAAAGATTAAATAAATGTGGTTTTCTTTAGGCACTTTTGCACCAAGTCCCCTCGATTTTATTCTTAATGCAAAAATGCCCATCCTAGAACTTATATTTTTATGCTCTTCACCTATTTATGAAATATAGCTAATGTACTCCTAAAAATCCATCAAAATAGGGTTAGATGCTTCATGCCACGAACTTTCATGCTCATATTTTATTTGGCATTTTTTTGCATTTAGTCTATTATTAAAAATTAAAAGGAGCCTATATATTCCCTGTTTAACTTAGAAAATACCAAAAATATAAAAACATCTCTAAAAATTCCCAAAAAATTACATATAGTATTTTTATCCTATTTTATTTACAGACCAAAAATCGCAAAAATGGAAAAACAAAAGGCCTAAAAATTGAAAAACCCTAAAAGCCTTCATAAAAATCTAAAAAATTATTTAAAAACCTAAAACTACGTTTTTCTATTTTATAATTTTATTTATATGAATATTTTTATATTAAAATTGATTTGGGTAATTTTGGGCTTATTTACTATTTTTCATAACCAAATCAATTTCAGGTATTTTATTAATCCCATATTTGGGATATTTTTAGCTTTAAAAATACATAAAAATTAGCAAAAAATTCTGAAAAATTACAAAAAACATTAAAAAAATATGAAAAACCTAAAAACAATTTATTTTCTGAATTTTATCTATATCTAATAGTATTTATAAATATATTACTCTATTATATATATATATCCTTATATATGTTATAATGTTTGTATAAAAGAAACAGTAATATAAAAAATATGAAAAAGAAATATAAAAATCGAAAAATTAAAAATCAAATACAAAAAATATAAAACAAGAATAAAATAAAAATTTTAAAAACCCATAAAATAAATCTATATAAATGAATGACTTGGTTGTACATGAATAACCTTAGGATACCATTTTGTTCTCTGTGGTTCGACCTCTAAATGCTTGCTTGTTGTGCATTTTATGGTAGAGAAAATAAATCTTAATTTCATATTTTTGCTATTAATTGAATTATGTATATTGTGCGTTAATTGTTGACTGACCGGGAAAGGTTGAGTAGTCAACTCATCGACCGCGGTCTCGCTTTGTGAGACCGTGCGGCCCTACATTTTTCCTTGTTATCACATGGCTCAATCTCTATTTTGACACTTAGATTACGTATGATTAAGACTAATTAATTAGTGTCACATACTTGATGTTCTTTATGCCATTAATTTTTTGGACAATGAAACTTGCTTCATAAACACTTTCTGAAATTGATCACTTGTTAATTTCTCTTTGATTATATTTAGTTGGGGCATACTCGCATTAGTCCTCACTTGCATCTCATTGCATAGTAAAAAAATCAAATAAAAATTGTATGTCTGCATGTGTCTGCTTTGTTTGTCTCTTTGTGTGCATCTTGACCTTCAAGTTTTTAATTCTTTACTTAATCCGAATAATGAGCATCTAAATGTGTACTTAAGAGGCTCGTGTCCCTGAGTTCGACCTTGGGTTTGCCCAAGTAAAATAAAATCTACCGCTTTGATTTAATCAATGAATTTTCAAGCGGTTTTTGACGACCAATTCAGTCCAACTGCAACGAGATTTCTAGATGTTAACCTAACAATATTAAGAGGCTAAAATTCGGGTTCGTCATCACTTTACCCTAATTCTTTATATTTTGGAGTATGGATGATATTTTTAATAAATATAAAACAACCATAAAATATATGAACCAACGAAGGCATATTTGCAAATAAAATTAAATGCAGAGGCTACAATGCAATTTATCCAAAACCTTACTACCAAATTTGGAAATTTAAGTACTAAATATAAATACAAAAACCTGTGAGGGTTCACCTACAAAATGGCCAGCTCACGTGGGGCTACACGTGAGCTGACTTGGACTGGACCCATATGAAATAACAATAAACTTCAAGGGTCTGGCTGCCATATTTATACATTTATTTATATTACAAATTATATTTATAGAACTAATACAAAATAAATCAAAAATGTGGGGGGAGATGTGCAAATTACCCCAAAAGGTGTGTTATCGTGGGGCTCAGGTCGATTCAGTTATACATGTTGCAGAAGCTCCTTGTTCGATGATGCTTCATCGATCTACGATTATGATCAAATATGGGCTTCCATCGGATGGGCAAAGTGGAAGATGATCGTGCGACGACGATTAGAACATGAGCTCCTCCTTAATCCGACGGTTGTTGCTTCGCTCGAAGAACTGGGAAGAATTTAACTGTCTCTGAGATTTGATTCCTCAATTCGTCCTCCTCCTAGATTCTCAGATGATGCAAAGATGCTCAAACGCTTCATGGGGGTATTCTGCAATCAAAAATGTCCTCGAACGGGTCCGAACCCTAACGAAGGGGTCTTGGAGCTTTGACCGTATGGAGATTTGTTTGTGAATTTGAAGACACCTCAGATAGGGTCCTCCATACCTGCAAAGTGGATAGGAGACTTAGTGACAGAGGGATGATCTGGTCTGGGCCATTATTGGCGAGGTTCGGGGTGAGATGGGTGAAAATGAAGGTGCTTCGATGAGGATGAGGGATGGGGTACTGATGGGATGATCTGAGCGAGATTAGATGATCTAAATGGGTTGAATGGATGAAGGAAGTAGAGGGAAGCAAAATGGGGGCAAAATGAGAGTCGGAACATGTCTATTTCATAGTGAAACGACGGGATACCTAGCGGCTATGATGAAGGAACTACTAGAATCTAAGATATCCTACTAATCAAAATGCAAAACAAACTGCGTAAATGGAATGACAATAAGAAAATCTACCTAAGAATTGAAAAAGTCACATCTCATACCTGATGGGTGGCCAGGGAGAAGAGGCGAGCCGGAGCTCTGCCATGAACCTCCTCTCTTCCTTCGTCAACCTCACAAACACCTTGGGGATGCGCCTGCTGTCACCAGGGATACTCACACGCGAAGGGCTGAAGGATTTCAGGCTCGAAGAGGGATCAAAATTGAGTTAGGAGGTAGAGGGCTTTATTTGTAAATATGGGTTCATGCCAACTTCGATTGGCCTAATTTTGTGGCTCGATGGAGATCAAGAGGATCTCATGATGGCGTTGGAAAGATGGTTGTGATGGTAAGAGAATTAAAGGAGGACTTGAGGTGTTTTGGTAATCTGAGCGGCGTGGAAAAATTGAGGAAATGGGTCGCTCGAGGTTCTGACACTATCAGAGGTGCCAAAAGGAGCAGTTGACCGAGGTCAACAAAAGCCGAGTTCTGGTTGGTTCACGTAGACCACCAGAAAAATACAAGGCAAAAATGCCTTGTAAAATAGATAATAAATAGAAAATGAAGTTATTAAATTTTAGGTCATAAAATAAAAAATGTTGAGTATTTTCTGTAGTATTTAATTATGATTTTTATTTATTTTATGGGTTAATTTATTATAAGATACTTTTTAGGGTTTTATTTATAGGTATATTTACCTATATTATGTATATTTTATTTTGTATTTTTGAATTTATTGTTTTATTATCATAATTTATATATTTACAACTTATTAAAATATACATAAATATATTTTTATTTATTTTTCTGATATAATTTGTACACTTAAATAAATATGTATACTTATTATATATGTATAAGCATTAAATATTCATCTATGTATTTTTGTATATTATTTTATTTTTATATTTTCTTTATAGTTTTATTTGATTCTAAATAATATGTATACTATAAAGAATATTTAAAAAACTATAAAATTACAAAATTATAAAATATAACTGATAAATAAAATGGATATTTTATTCAGATAAACCATACAATAGGGGTCCAAAACCTAACTTTCACACCTTAACTCCAAATTAAACGAAACCGCCTTTATTAAATGGATAATTAAAAGTTATATGCAATTAAAGTTGATTTTTATGTATTTTAAGTTTTATTGAGAAGATATGGTCTGGGAAGTTGGATTTTGGATACTTATTCATAATATAAAATGTATACTTTATATTATTTTTGTGTAAAGTAAATTTTGTATATATATATATATGTATGTATATCTGCAACTTTTATGTACAAAGTTTCTTTATTTGAGGTTGAAATAATTAAGAATAAAGTAGGTCCCAAAAATGCTAATTTGAAAGTTAAAAATTAGGGTTTTTATTGTGTATTTGACCCTTATCTCCCCCTACTTTATTCCTTATCGACCTTGTCATCAAGATGCCTAGGTCTTGGGGTTTAGGGTCATAAAATACATTTGGCATTTTATTTTTTATATTTTCTTTATTTTTTATTTTGGCTTTAAACAATTCTGTATGATAATTATACAATAATTAATGCATGTTAATTTGTACAAAATAATGATGTTTACATGCATTTAGCTGGTGTTTGAGGCCAAAATGAAAGAATAAAGGTGATGAAATGGAGATTCATCACCCCTTTATAGTTGCCTTTGTTAGTCCATAGCAAATACTTATGCAATGAGTGCATAAAATAAAAATGTAGAAAAGGTGAGAACTTGGAATAATTCTCGACTTTTAAACTTGTCTTAATAAAGTCAAAGTTTGGATCTCAGAGAAGGCCTTTGGATTAATAGTATGTTTGGAACCACGTGGAAGTTGGGAAATGTGACATAACAACCTTAGGTTCCATACTCCTATCATCCAACCCAATTCATAGCCATATCAGAACCATCTCTCAATCGTATATGCTTGTTACCTGGAAGTGACAGAACCATGTGCGTGAGATTGTTCATCTCTCCCCAGACAAAGCTGTTGAACCATTAAGGCATCTGCTGTTCCGGTAGCTTGTCCTCGTGGAAACATATATTCCCTTCTAAGGTCAGGTGCTCCTGGTCTTTACAATCGAATAGGGAAGAAGTTAGCATAATGGGAAAAGAAGTGAGAATGGACCAGTGTAGTCTTCATTCCCTTGTGAAGTCGGTAGTGTAACCAATTCTTCAGCAAGAAGCAGGCTTTTTCTGAAGCTCGAATTTTTGTGGAATTTTGGTATATGATTCTTCTAATATTTTCTTTGACTTTGTACATCCTCTACATTCTTGCGTGTGCCCCAGTAGATTTAACATCTTTTGTTTCACCATTTTGGGGGGTCTTGGAAAAAGTTAAGCCCGTAGACCCTCATCCGAAGCATTATCTCAATCCATATCCAGTTTTTAGATATCATTGTTACCAAAAGAAGTGGGTTAGAGTGTCGGTGCCGGCAATCCCCAAGAATGGTTCATGAGCCACCCTTGACGAAGTGACCTTGCATTGTCCCGACTTAGACTCCAAGATTTCTCAACAGTCCATCTGAGTTGAGCTAAGTGCTAGGTGTGAGGTTTATAGTCAAATCACTGTCTCAAGTCGTGCGGATGATATAAAGGGTTCTATTTTAAGCACGTTGAATTGATTCATGAACATGGTCTTATGGAACCTAAAGAATTAAGTCAATGTGACCTAAAATATATCCACTTCCAGTCCTCAATGGGTTCCTCTAAAATTAAGTGTATTAAGGTCTATTCCAAGCTCCAATCTTTAGACTTTATTCAGACTTGTTCAATTGTCTATATTATTCTGAAAAATGTGGATGCTATGTACAATGTAAGAAAAATATTTTTGTGATGCAATTTTCTAGTTTTGAACTTTTTATGGACTTTTGAAAAAGACTTCGCAAATATTTCTGGGATTTTTAATTTTGCATTTTTTTAAGAATTTTTCAAAAACAAAAGGTAGTATGTACATCTATTTTACACGGGCACACATCCTTTTATTTACAAGGACTTGGATTCAAGAATTTACAAGTTTGTATATACAAAGTTTGTAAAGATTCTTTACTTGCTTGCATTATTTATACAGTTCTCAAAATAATTTGAAAAGATTTTTGCAAGCATTTTGAAAACCTTATTTTGAAAACAAATTTAACAAATAATTTTTACAAACATTTTACAAAATATGAAAATCATTTTGCAAAGGCTTTTCACACAGTATATATAGACTTTTAAAATATTTTTGCAACTATTTTCCAAACATTTACACATAGATTTTCAAAACATTTTATTTCATGCAAAGAAAAGAATTTTTTATTAACAAAATATTTTTACAAAGGTTGAAACTATTTTACACAACATTTTCCAAACTATTTTCAGAAAAATGTTCAAAGAATTTTCCAAACCATTTTCAGACATTTTGCAAAATATTTTTACTCGATTTATGAATCGGTATACACAAAGAATTTTAATGAATTTTATACAAGTATATTCTTTACACTTAATTAATTGTATTTTAGTCATACTTATTGAAAATACGAAAGTACGAGTTATGGCTAAAGTATATACAAAGTATATACGACCCCTTGTACTTAGCTTGAGCTATGTCCTCATTAATCAGATAGAAAAGAGAAGACATAATTCGTGCTAAGTACAGAAAAGCCTATACTACAACGACTTAAGAATAATGACCGGAAGAATTAAGAAGAATGGGAAGTCAACTGTCCCCCTATACTTAGGATTAAATAATCCTAAGTATAACATATTGTACATAATACAGGGGGGTCAAGGGAGGGAATAATCAAATGACAACTCGATCTGTCTCCCCCTATACTTAGGTTAAGACATCCCTAAGTATAAACAGAAAATATCAACTGGAGAGAAGACATGTGAGGGGATCAAAGAATGAACATAAGAGGTCACTCATCCCCCCTATACTTAGGATGAAGCATGTGCGTATATAAGCGATGAGTGAGGAAAACAAAGAAGAAAATAGAAAATACAACCAAAAAGAAGAAAAGAAGAAAACTAAAGGAAAACTTTTTGGGGACATTATCTGATTCTTCTGTTGTTGTGTTGGTTGTGGAGGGTTCGTCAATGAGGATTTCTACTGAATCGACTACGGTCATGATAGTGTCATGCTCAAGGTACGGCTTTAGTAATTGATCATTTACGACGAGCGATTGTGCATCAACTGATAGGTTTGATATCATGATGCTTCTGTTGTCACACACTTCTTTCACTCTTAATGACCATGTCCATTAACTTTTAAATTTTCCCGAGAATATATTCAACTTTGCATCAAATAGCCATACTTTGTATCAGTCTGGAAGGTCTTCCGTCTGTTGTGCTGATCATGCCAGCATTTAACCGTCTCCTTGTACATCAAGGTGTTATCACACGTACAATTTTGGAATTCCAAGAGCTTATTCAGATCCTCTTTTCTTTGCTGACCACCTTTTCTTGAGTCTAAGTTACAAATATTGATTACCCATAAAGAGTTGTGGATTAGTTCCACGGGCAGATGGCATGGCTTTCCATTCACGAGATGATAGGGTGACATGCCCAAGGGAGACTTGTAAGCGGTTGTGTATACCCAAAGGACGGAGTCCGAGAGTTGGGACCAATTCTTTATGTCTGGCTTCACAAGCTTCTGCAAGATTGTCCTGATTTCTCTGTTTGATAATTCTTCCATGCCATTGGTCTAGGGATGATAAGGAGCCGTGACTCGGTGCTCGGTGCCATTCTCCTTCATTAATTTTCTGACCTCTCTATTAATGAAGTGAATATCCCCCATCTACAGAATCTTCGGAATACCGAACCACGAGATGATGTTCTCTTTCAGAAATCGGCACACAGTGCGGTTGTTAGCGGATCGGACGGGAATAGCTTCAACCCAATGACTCATGTAGTCAATGGCAAGAAGGATGTACTCAAATCCCTGACTGTTGGGAAAGGGCCCCTTGAAACCAATGCCCCATGCATCAAACACGTCTGAAATCTGAATAAATTCCTGGGGCATTGAGTCCTTTTCTGTAAGGGTGCCTCCCCATCTCTTACAATCAGTGCAGCGCTTCACATATGTTGCGACATCCTTAAATAGTGTCGGCCACAAAAGGTCGTACTGTAGTACTTTCTTTGTCATTCTTTCTCTAAAATGATGTCCACCAGATTCGAGTGAGCGGCAATGCTCGAGGACACTGTGATGATCCTCCTGAGGTAAACACCGACGCCAAATACAGTATGCTCCTTCCCTGAATAGTAGTGGATCTTTACATTGGTAGAAATGGATTTGGGACAAGGATTTTTCCTCCTTGATCTTCTTCCAGTCTTGCGAGACTACACTGGAGATGAGGTATTTCACAATATTGGCATACCAAGGGAGTGAATCCACAGCCAGAATCGACTCATCAGGAAAGGTGTTTGTGATACGTGCACTGCTAAGTGGAGGCTCTCACTGTTCAATTCTGGAGAGATGGTCTGCTATCACATTCTGACCTCCAAGCTTGTCTCTGATTTCCAAATTGAACTCAAGAGGAGAAGGATCCACCTGATTAGTTCGGGCTTGGCATCCTTCTTCTGATTTAAGTAATGAATAACAGAGTGGTCAGTATAGATGGTGAATTTAGATCCAAGATAATAGGATATGAACTTCTCAAGGGCGAAAACCACAACCAGCAACTATTTTTCTGTAACAGTGTAGTTACGTCGAGCTTCATCTAATGTCTTGCAAGAGTAGTGAATTACGTAGGGCGTTTTGTCCTTTATGTGTCCTAACACAGCCTCAACTGCAAAATCCGATGCATCCGTGATGATCTCAAAGGGTAGATACCAATCAGGAGGCTATAGGACTGGAGCTTGAGTTATTAGTTCCTTCATTAATTGAATGAAAGGAGAACCCGCTAATCAACATGAAACTCGATCTCCTTGCACAACAAATCAGTGAGAGGCCGGGCAATGCTGTTGAGATCTCTGATAAATCTCCTATAGAAACCCACATGTCCCAGGAATGACCTCACATTTCTAACTCTCTGAGGTGGCTCTAGATTGGCAATTACATCCACCTTTACCGGGTCAACTTCCATGCCACGTTTGCAAACGATGTGACCCAACACAATCCCTTTTGTGGCCATGAAGTGGCTCTTTTTCCAAGATAGTACGAGGTTGACTTCATGGCATTTATGAATCACTCGGTCCATGTGTTCAAGATAGGAATCAAAGCTGTCGTCGTAGATGGAGAATTCAACCATAAACACCTTGAGAAAACTGCTAACGTTATCGACAAAAACTGCGAGCATACGACTTTGGAATGTGGCAGGTGCATTGCACATACTGAAGGGCATTCTTCTGAAAGCATAGGTGTCGAACGGGCAAGTGAATGTGGTTTTGTCTTGGTCTTCGGGGGCGATTGCCACTTGGTTGTACCTGGAGTACCCATCCAGAAAGCAGAAGAACTCCTTATCGGACAATCTTTCCAGTATTGATCAATAAATGGCAAGGAAAGTGGTCCTTCTTTGTTACGACATTAAAGCAATGGTAATCAACACATACATGCCAGGATGTCGGTACTCGAGTAGAAATCTCCTCTCCTCCTTCATTTGTAACCACGATAAGCTCTGATTTCTTGGGAACTACATGCGGAGGGCTCACCCATTTTGAATTGGAGATGGGATAACTGAAGCCCATGTCACACCATTGCATGATTTCTTTCATGATTACATCCCACAAATTTGGGTTTAGTCTTCTTTGAAACTCTCAGGACGACTTGGCATCTTCTTCCAAGTAAATATGGTGTGAGCGTAGATCAGGATTTATCCTGCGAAGGTCTGATACGTGCCAACCAAGTGCCTTGCTGTTTTTCTTTAGAACATCGAGAAGTCAAGATTCTTGATCTGTAGTCAGCATGCTGCTGATGATGACCAGATACATATTCTTTGCACATGCAAGTAAGGCATACTTGAGGCCTGCCGGTGTGGCTTTAATTCTAGTTCTAATCTGGCCTGCTTCTTGGTCACTTCAGAAATTGTGCTGGTAGGTGGATGATCTACCATGGCTTTGAAGGTGCTGCTCACCTCAGCGACTTGTTGTTATACTAATAACGTGCTGAACAAATCTGCAATGAATTTATCATGTTCGGATTGTCATGAATCTTCTGAATTAAATAGATGCATCAACAATTAAGAATCTGTCTCCCAAGTGATATCAGAGCTTGAGTCGACTGTGCTTTCCAGGTCCTCCTCAGGAGAGAAAATTTCCATGGTCTATGTGTCATTCAAAGAGAGTTTTGTATCTCTGATTTCTGCAATAAAGTCACAGTCTGCTTCATTTGGTGTTGCATGGCTTTCATCAGATACGACCTTCGCTCACTAACCATGTATGTCTATGGTAACTCTATCGTTGCTTGAGCAGAATGTGATCTTCCATGACCCATAATCAACCACGGACTCTATGGTACGCAGGAATGGCCGACCAAGAATAATTGGGGTCAGGAGTAAGGGTACATGAGACTGATGAGAGTCCATATCAAGTGCTACAAAATCGAGAGTAAACTAAATGTTATGTACCTTTACGACAATGCCCTCCAACAGACTTTGGGGTCGCTTGATGGATCGATCGGTGAACTGAAGGATCATGTGTGTCTGCTTGAGTGGGCACAACCCTAATTCTTGAAGTAGTGATGAAGGCATGAGGTTGATGGAAGAGTCACTGTCAAGCAGCGTTCCCTCGAAGACTTGGTCAAATATCTTGCATCTGATCAAAAGTGCTTCTTTGTCATGTTTCTTCTTTGGGAGATTGCTTATGGCTGCAATTGTTGCCATGGTAAGGAATGCTTCCCAAGTTGCTCGTGTCTGTTGCGGTTCGACCGACACCTGTTTGTACATGTTTCCTTCAAGCACTTCTTCACAATAGGCATGTATTCCATGGCTTACATCAAAGGTAGTTCAACAGACAAATTTTGAGAATATCCACAACACTTGGATCAGGCAATGCACTTTTTCTTTTTGCATTTTTTGGACTTTTCTATTGCGTCAGGAAAAGGAATATTTACAAAACTAAAATGAAAAGCATTGTTCTTATTTACGATAGAATTATTGTCCATTATATTTTGTACATCCGAATTGTAAAAAGCTGTACATTTTGGAAATGACGGTAATGCGACTGGTGGTCATGCAAAAACTGCGGTCTCCGCTCCATCAGCTGGTGTTGGATCGGCTGTTGGGGCTGGCTCCTCCATGGCTGGCTCGGCTTTACTTCGGATACAATCATCTTTTGGGTCTTTTTGATTTTTCTGATTTTTTATTTTTTTTGCTCATGGAGATGGCGATGGATGGTAGCTGGTATGGCTCCTCCTCGTTCCTCCTCCTCACCCGAACCTGTAACTGGCACGACTGATGCAAAAGATGATTATTCACCTGATGAAGCTTTATTCTTTCCCATGGTACTGGCAGACAAAGGCAAAATCTAAGTACTCTTGAGAGTAACAACATTTGATATAACAAAATTACTATCATCTGACTCTACATGCACATATAGACATCACATTCTACCTGCTCTTTTATCTAAAAATTATCGGGATTGGCTTCGTCCTAGATCGGGATAGAAGTTTGTGTGGCCATTAGGTCATCTAGTTTCCTTGTCATCTCTGATAGACCCTTTACCAATTGGACCAAGCAATCAAGGCTTGAGTTCATTGGAACCGCCTCGGAAGTTTCATCGTGTTGACCGCACAGTGGCTAGTGGTGTGGAGGCTGAGGCTGGGACTGATATTGTTGCTGAGGAGGAGGAAGCTAATACGGATGTTGATATGGAGGAGGAAGGAGGAGGATATTGCTGCTGAGATGTAGCCACGTACTGGTGGTACGACTAGTGTTGACGGTACGACGGCTGCAAGCACTGCTGGGTTTGTCTCCAATTGTTCTGGTATTGTGGAGACTGGTGATGCTGATACTGTGGTTGATGCTGGGACTGGACAAATCTCCCTCCTTGATGTTGAGGGAATGGGCGAGAGTTGGCAGGTTGGCCCTGCTGAGGTGCTCCTGGATGGGCCAGCTGTGTGTCGTTTGACCATACTCCATTCACCTCTCGAATGAGAGGCGGTGGAGGAGAGAATGGATCACATGAAGATAGGGGCTACGGCTGGTAGAATACCAACTGCTGTTGCAGATGTGCCCGGTCGAGAGTTTGCACATAGTATACATGTTGAACTGTCGGCTGTTGTTGACTCGACCGAGGCTGTTGTGGAAGTGTTGGCTCATCCTTCTTCTCAACGGGAGTCTCGGGTAGTGAAGTTGCAGATTGGCATGCGCTAATAGTACTTACCGGCAACTCCAGTTGCTTGGTAATTTGATCAAGTTTGTCCACATTATGGGTTCTTTGTTTGATCACAGTTAATTTTTCTAGATCCTGTAATCGTTTCTCGATAATATCAACCTTTGAGAGATGATCCCCAATGATGCTGAGGTTGGAGCTCTCATATCTCTCTGCCGCATGAGACGCTGCCACGTGCACTGTATTCTAGAGGACATGGGGTTGTCTATGATAAGAACGAGATTAAGAGAGGACGACCTCTCCCTTAGCCATTTCTTCAAAGATCTGCCAGACCACATCTTCATCCTTATTAAAGTAGGATCCCTCACAAGCAGCATCAACTAATATCTGGCTCTCTACATTTAGGCCCCTGAAGAAGTGTTGGACCAAGCTGGTCCTTTGTATCTGATGGTGGGGGCACTTCTTCTACAGATCAGTGAATCACTCCTAGGCTTCATGAATGGATTCTTGGGTAGCCTGGGAGAATTATGTTATCCTAGCTCGTATCTAGTTGAGCCAACCTAGGGAATAAAACTTGTAAAGGAACACATACTTAAGTTTCTCCCAGGTCGTCACGACCTTTCCCAAATGATCGACCCGTTACAGGGCCTTGTTCTGGAGGCTGAAGGGAAATGTTGTCATCTTAACTACACCTAATGGGATGTTAGGTTAGTGCGTGGTTCTGCAGATGCGGGAGAACTGTTGCAGGTGAATGTACGGTTCCTCATTGGTGTTCTTGTAATTAGGGTAATAGTGCAAGGAACTGAGGCTTTAGCTCAAAGTGAGCATGCATCGGGGGAATGTGGATCCACTCGGTCATCTGGCTGTCTCTAGGATGGTATGCCTCATTCAACGTTAGTATGGGGTTCTCATTCCTTGCCCCCTCTTCCTCTTCTTGATCATCACAGGGTGGTCCTCATTTCTCCCCCCTCCTCCTACTGGTATGTTCCTCATGTCATTTAGCATATCTTGAAAAGCAGTTTGCATGAGCGCCAGCTCGGTCAGTTGCTGTAGGATGTCTTGGATGGAAGCAAGCAACTGAGCATTCACCTGGTTCTGATCTGGAATTGAGCCTTGCTCTGTCTGGGGTGGTGGTTGTGCCGAGCCTTTTCCCTTTCTACCAGAAGGATCCATCTCAAGGTCTAAATCTGAGGAGATGAATTCAAGACTGGGATCTAGGACTGGCTTCTATCTGTAACATAAGAGAATCCCAATCAGACCACTGTGAATTTTAATGCCAGTTGCAATGATGAATATGAGATCAGGGTCAATCCTAAATGATCGTGAATGGAGTAAGAGATGTAGACTGAAATCGATATCCATTCGTAACGGGCAGAAGTGGGACAAGAGTGATCTCAATTTATTAGGAGATAAAGCAAAATGGAAAATGAGGAGTCTGGAGAACGGTTCACAAGGTCCGAATCAAGTTCTCAAAAGTCACCTCGAATTATTGACGATGTTGAGTCCATGGAATCGATGTAGGTGTCGGCGGAGTCCTGACTAAACGGTCCATGGATCAACTGCGTAGAGCAAAAGAGGATTGATACGCGAAGAAGGATATGATGGTCAATGTGAAATAAAAGGAGTGTAAAATAGGATAAAGGCTCGAAACGAGCAAGGGGTCAAAGAGGAAACACATAAGACAAAATTTGCACAGGTGTGCGGGACTTGATCTCTGAAATCTAGATCCATACAAACACAACATAAAATTGGGTTCACCAACTCAATCCGTAAAGGATCAACTATTTTTATCATTTCATTTTTAGAGTTGTTATTTCATGCATATCTTTTAACAAGTCCTTATACGCTAACCTTATAGGAGCGAGAGTACTGTCAGAAAAGTATCCATTACTTTTCCTCCTCCTTTGTAATGTATTCTGCACTTTTTGAGGTCCTTGTAACCCTTTTTGGATCCCTACTCAGATAAAGACTAAGAGGGAGGAAGCTGACAAGCGAAACCACTACTTCAGACCTCTTTCGCAATGAAATCACCTGTAAGCATTTAATGACCTACTTGAACACAAACCAATCAGACAAACACAACCTTGGGGGTGTGGCCTAAGCTCAGTACTTCAGACCAAGTTGATGTTCCACACAAGATGAGAACACCATCGATGACAGGGCCCTACTCAACCAAGTACAATAGAAACACCAATACTTCGAAAATCTAGGCCATACACAAGGCAGTTACAGACTGGGTTTTAGGTTCTAACCCTTAGCAGGTTGCGCCTCGCTCATGTGAGGGTTTTTGGTCCCCTTCTAAGATACCTGAAAACAATAAGGGCTTTATGAACCCAAAGCAATGAAATCTATTACAGATTTTAATTAAGGTCAAAGTTTATTCAACAGTCCCCTTGTTTAAGATATTTAATTTCCACTTTTCTTGGGTATCTTGCACACACGCACCTTACGATTTTGTAAATTTTCATTTAAGTCAAGGTGCTCAAAATCAGAGGGAAATAACGAAAAAGCCATGAAAGTTTCTTCAATGATGGAAATCTCATCATAGAATCAATGGATGTATGAAGACTTAGAGGACTTACAGTGCTTCCCAGCTCTCTCCATGTGGTATGCAAAACATAATTTTTAAACCTATCTACATGGCAATGTGCAATCAACAAAATCACCCTAAATAATAATTGCTATTAGTAGTGAAGAATCATATGTTAATTATTCAGAAATGAACCCGAGAGTCTGGTCTTTGAGACATCTTGGTGCTCACCACAACGAGTCCTACCAGCGTTGTATGATGGTTCTCTTGGCATGTGGATTCAAGTCCAAATAGTTAGCAATTATTAGATTAGACCTAAACGTAAGAGACTATAGGCACAAAATTCTTGTTAGGGTTTGGACCTAATTACCGATACAAGAAATCCTGAAATCCAGGGGCTCCATGCATACAAAACAAATAGAAAGAAAGGCAGAAAACTTAAAACACCGGGAAACAAATATAACAAAGTAATGAAAACTCGAGAAAACCATGATGAGGCCCCCAAGTGAACAATCACCCGGGAAATGGACCTCGTTGAGTAGAGTAGTGTCCCAAATCCAAAAATTATTACAGGTAATAATAATAATAATAAATAAATCTCTCCAACCAGAATAAAATAAATTCCTAAACTAAAAGTTATGCTAAGTCTTCTCTTTGTTGTGCTTGTTGCCTCTCCAACTGGTCAAGGGAAGAAGACCAGTCTCCACCATGCTTGGCTACCTCGATTCCCTAAGAAGTCATCCTCGTGTAGCGGGCCCTCGCAATAGACACAACAAGAGAGGTGTATTAGCACAATTAATAAAACAATGTGTATAAATAAATCAGAGCTATAAATATGCACAAGTAGAAGAAAGAAGAGACAAGCATGTGTACAAGAAATAAAATAAAATAAAATAAAATAAAATAAAAATAATCATAATTTCGACTACACTCTGTTGATTCTGGAAACGATGCCATTTGATGAACACGTGTCCCGTGAGGGTCTAGAGAAATGATCCTCACTGAATAAGCGAAGATGGATTGTCGCTGAGGCGACCGCTCACAAGATGACATGTTCAATCAACAAGTACCCATGATGTATAAATAAGCAACGAATAGCAAAAAATGTGAAGCATAATTTATTATACTCTACAAACAAAGATGTATAACATGTAAGCATGTTGAGGTCGAGCCACAGAGAACAAGCTAGGTAGCCTAATGATTATTGGTAATCAATGTGAACCATGTACATACTTATCTTTGAGTCTTTTTATGTGGGTTTTTAGTTTTATAATATTATATATTTACTATATATACAATATAGGTTAATATATTTATAAATACTACTTAACATGATCAAAATACATGAAATAAAATGTTTTGAGGTTTTATATAAGTTTATACTTTTTTGTGATTTTTTGTTTTTTTTTTCTAATTTTTGATATTTTTAAAGTAAGATATATCCCAAAATAGGGATTAAATAAATAAGCTGATTTGTTTTAGGATTCAAAACAACAAAAAGGTTAAAATTTCTCTAAATCAATTTTAAAGATAGATAATAATATAATGAAAATTTAGAAATAAAAATAATATTTTAAAGATTTTGGTCATTTTCCCTATTTTTACTAGAATTTGGAGCATTTTAATTTTTTTATCATTTTCATTTTCTACTTTTAGGGATTTTTTGATCTGAAGATATAATATACTAAAATAAACAAAAGGGATTTTATCACTTGTGCCCCTCCGAGATGGTGCAATATCAGTTATGCCCCTATCTTTTTCGTAATATCAGTTGTGCCCCTCAAAAGTTTCTCCGTTATCAGTTGTGCCCTTCCGTCAGGTTGACCGTCAATGAATTGACTTAACCATGGTTTTTTCAAACCTTGGTGCATTTAAGAGGGGTATTATTGTCCAGGGACCTCTTCTTCCTCCTCCAACCTCCTCCTCCTCCCTCTCCGGCCTGAGCTCCGCCCCGAGCTCCCCTCCCCTCCCCGACGCCGCCCCGAGCTCCCCTCCCCTCCCCGGCGACACCCCGCAGCCCCTACCCTCCCCAGCGCCGCACCTCCTCCCCCCCGCACCTCCTTCCAGCCCGCCGCCCCCTCCCCTCCCCGGCGCCGCCCCCTCCCCTCCCCGACACCGGGTGTTCCCAATCGCACAATGTTGTAGGGCGGCTTCATCATGTCGTGCATATTCGCCGGTGGCTCGCGGATCTCTATGGGCGGAAGTTGCTGGAGGCAAGAAATATAATAGTGTGAATTCCCCATTATTGATCCTGTCTCAGACCAGTTCTCTGCATCTCTATTTTCCCCGATCTTTTTCCCTTCACATCTTTTTTTCCACATCGTATCATCCACTGTTCATTTCATCATAAATCGGAACCCATTCGCAAGCACGGAAAGCTGGCAAGCCATGAAACCAACGGCGCCAACTACAGCGGGCTGGATCAGACAGCGGACGCCCACGCTACAGAGACAAGATTATAAAATATTTTTTTTGGTTTGCAAAAAGGTATATGCTTTGACAAAGATCTAACATCATCATCGAATACGATTCGAAAGATGAGCATCATGAACAAAATTTTGATCTGAAACCGTCCTCAAGAATTTACAATACAAAGCAACACACTGATGTTTTCCCTACATGTTAGCGAACAACAACGGCGCATACTTGGGGAGGGGAGGGGGCGGCGCCGGGGAGGGGAGGGGGCACAGGGGGCGGTGTCATGGAGGGGAGGGGGCGGTGTCGGGGAGGGGAGGGGGCGGCGCCGGGGAGGGGAGGGGGCGGCGGGCTGGAAGGAGGTGCGGGGGGAGGAGGTGCGGCGCCGGGGAGGGTAGGGGCTGCGGGGAGCTCGGGGCGGAGAGGGAGGAGGAGGAGGTCGGAGGAGGAGGAAGAAGATGGGAAGAGGAGGAAGAAGAAGAGGTTGGGGAAGAGGAGGAAGAAATGACCATATAACCTTTTAAAAAAAATAATTCCGCTTATGTCCTCAAAGTTAACGTCCGTTTGCACTGTAGATGGACGGTCACTAACCCGAGGGGCACAAGTGATAAAATAGCAAGTTTTGAGGGGCACAACTGATATTACGAAAAAGATAGGGGCATAACTGATATTGCAACATCTCGGAGGGGCACAAGTGATAAAATCCCTAAACAAAATATATTGTTTTTGTAATTTTTCAAAAGTTTATATATATTTTGCAATTTAAATTCAAACAAGGATAAAAACGTGCTCTTTCGATTTTTAATAAGTAGTTAAATGCCTAAAATGAAAAAAAATAAAAATATGACATGGATGCGTATATTAGCAGGTACATAACCCTAATTTCCCATAATTTTTGGGGCACGGATGATATGTTTAATAAATAGAAAATAAGAACAATAATATATGAACTAGTGAGGGCATATTTGCAATTAAGATTAAAGGCAGATTTACCAAAAACTTTTCTATTGAATTTGGAAATTTAAGTACTAAATATAAATACAAAAACTCACGAGGGTTCACCGACAAAAATGGCCAGCTCACGTGGGACTGCGCGCAAGCTGACATGGATTGGACCCATACGAAATAACAATAAACTTCAGGGGTCTGGCTGTAATATTTACACATTTATTTATACTACAAATTATATTTATAGAACTAATACAAAATAAATCAAAAATGTGGGGGGAGATGTGCAAATTACCCTCATAGGCGTGCTATCGTGCGGCTCAGGTCGATTCACTTATACACATATAGGAGCTCCTTATGTGATGACGCTTCGCCTGTCTACATTCATGATCAAATCTGGGCTTCCATGGGACAGATGAAGCGGAAGATGATTGAACGACCACGATTAGAACTGGAGCTCCTCCTCAATCCGACAGCTGCTGCTTCGCTCGAAGAACAAGGAAGAATGTCCCCGTCTCCGAGCTTTGCTTCCTCAATTCGTCCTCATAGATCCTCATATGCTGTAAAGATTCTCAAATGTTTCCTGGAGATGTTCCACAATCGAAGATGTCCTCGAATGGGTCCAGGCCCCAACAGAGGGGGCCTAGAGCTTCGACTGCCTGGAGCTTCATTCGTGACTTCGAAGACCCCTTAGATAAGGTCCTCCAGACCTGTAAAATGGATAGGAGGTATCATGACACAAGGGCGATCAGGTCTTGGCCATTATTGGCGAGGTTTTGGGTGAGATGGGAGAAAATGAATGTACTCCGACGAGGATGAGGGATAGGGCACCGGCGGGCTGATCTGAGTAAGAACAGATGATCTTAATGGGTTGAATGGATGAAGGAAGCGGATGGAATCGGAATGGGGGTGAAAAGGGAGTCGAAACTAGTCGATTTCAAGGTGAAATGATCGGATACATAGCGTCTCCGGTGAACGAACTAATAGAATCTAAGCTGTCCAACTTATCAAAATAAGAAATAAATTGCAGAAATGAAATGGTGATAAGAAAATATACCTAGGAATTGAAAAAGCACAACTCATAATCAAAATAAAACTGGGACTGCTCCATTTCTTGACCTTAAAATAAATGTAATTGGATTCATTGTATTGGGAAGAGCAACTCCCTAATTTTATGTAGCTTTTTATTTAGGATAGACTTGTACACACTAGGACTTAGAGCCCCCATCCCAGGACTATTCCTACGCGGTCATACACTACTTGAAATTCACAACTCCAGAACTGAAAAGATAATAGACTGAGCCAGTACGGTCTTCATCATATGGATTTGGTGAATTGGAGTTTGCTTGGTGTGCTGTTTGTGATTGGTGAATCCAAGTGCGTTTATTTCTACTTCTACCTAGCAGTCTTCGAGTCATTTTCTTCTTTTCTTCTTTTCATTTTCTTGAGCCCTTCATCTACATCATGATCATGGGTCATCCTTATCTTTTCCAGGCGAATCTTGCAGCTTCTTTTCACCCATATCACCCTCATACATGCATTCATGGTCTGGCTCAAGATGACTCTCTTCTTGAGCCACAATTTTGCCTCGTTCAATTTGACCTCAACCCTCACGCGGTTGGAGTCTTATCCGGACTTTTGTCTCTTATGTCTCGCCTGCCATCTTCGTACTCTTCCGTATCATCCTCTTCTGATTATTTTGTGGAGGCACGTATTGAGGATATTGATCCAATTGTTGAGATGAGCATATATTGTAATAAACCCATGCTACACATTGATCGTGCATGCCAACTATATACTTCATGTCAGGAGAATGATCCCTCTAATCATATCTCCCCTTTTTCTGGTTATGTTCTTTCTAGTCCACTTTTAGGATCCTCTTTGCCTCGGAGGGAGAGCCATCTATTCGAATGATTTCCTTCGTTCTCTCCTTTGAGCCAGATCTATGAATTTTCATCACTCCTCGAGGGTTATCTATGGGAGGATGAGTTTTGTTCATTGTGCTCAGTCTCACTCTCTGATTGTGCATCTGATCTGTCAGATACCGAGACCGATCCTTCTGATGATTTTGATTTCTCTGAGTTGTCTCTCCTTAATGGCCCTCGCAAGGATGTGACATGTCTTGTGATATCCGATGACCCCATAGACTTCTACACATCATGTGCACCAGATATCCCATTTCGTAGCGAGTCTCATGATCTGGAATTTTCTTATTTTATCGAAACTTTGATTGATGTAGGGGAATCCATGATAGATCCATCCTTCCCCACATGTGATTTTGTCGGCTTTGATAACTCACTCCATTCCTACAAGACGGTAATTTCTTTTGACCCGCTGAATCCTGATTTAGTTTTTGATTCTCTTCTCCCGGTGGTATACATCCACTTGATTGCATATACGTGTGTTCTTTTAGATTTCGTCATCGTTCTCACTCTAGGACGATGATAAGAGTACGACATTCGTCCGATAGATGTCGTCCTGAACCTTGACACAACGTTATTCTAACATTTGCACCTGACTAGGGGTTTAACACCCAATGCTCATTCAAAGGAACCTCAACAATCTGCACCTCTTGTATATACATGTTTCATCTTTTATTCCTTCTTTCTTCCGTATGTCATGTGCACCCCCAGATCATTTGTCATATTTGTGTGTCTATACTTAGGACGTACTTTGTCCTAAGTATATGGGGTATACCACCTCTTGTGTTATTTTATTCGTCTTGTTTCATCACTCCTATTGTTGCCTATACTTAGGTCTCTTTTACTGTAAGTATAGGGGGAGTGATGTGTACATTCTCGCAACATATTTTTTTCTTTTTACTAGACTCTTTCTTGATCCCCTTAACTATCTCCACTCCTGATGATATTTATGTATATACTTAGGGATATCGTACCCTGAGTATAGTAGGAGACAGATCAAGCCGATGATTTCGTATATTCCTACCCTTGACCCTCCCTGCCTTGTGTACAACCTGCTATACTTAAGATTATTTCATCCTAAGTATGGGGGGACTGTCAACTTCACATTCGTTCATTCTTTAATTGTTGTAGTACAAACTTTTCTATACTTAGTACAATTTATGTAATCTCTTTCTCTTTGATATATGGGGGTCGTATATACGTTGTATATACTTTAGCCATAACTCATACTTTAGTATTTTCAAATAATATGGTAATTAATAAAAATAAAAAACACACATTCAATTCTTTATATATGAAGATTAATAAATCAGGTTAAATTTATTTTGCAAAATATTTGAAAAATCTCTATGAAAAATCTTTTGAAAATTGTTTGGAGAATGTTTGTAAAATATTTTCAACCTTTGTAAAAATATGTTGTTTGTAAAAATTCATTTTCTTTGTTTGAATAAAATATTTTGAAAATCTATTTGCAAATGGTTTGGAAAATGGTTGCAAAAATATTTTAAAAATCTATACATACTATTGAAAAATCTTTGCAAAATGATTTTCATTTTTTTTTAATTTTGCAAAAATTATTTGTCAAATTATTCTTTCAAAATAATTTTTCAAAATGTTAGTTAAAACCTTTGTAAATTATTTTGAGAACTATAGAAATCCTTTACAAACCCTATAAATAAGTTCCATAAATACCTTTTGTAAATTTCTCACCCAAAATTCTTATAAAAACAAGCACAATCCCGTGTAAATATTTGCACATATTTCCTTTCCAAACTCTTTTGTTTTTAAAAAATCCTTAAAAAATTCAAAACCTTTTCAAAAATCCATAAAAAATTTAATATTAGAATACATCAAAAAATATTTTCCTTGCATTGTACAAAGCATATGCATTTTTTGGATCGATGTTAATAATTGAACTAGTCTGAGTAAAATCTGAAGATTGGAGCTTGGTTGCATCTTACTATACTTATCACATGAACCTTTAAGGAACTGGAATTGAGGCACTTCAGGTCTGATAGACTTGATTCTTTGACACCACAAGACTTAGTTCAATGTCATCTTGATCGCCTAAGTAGAATATTTCGAAACACATGCATGACTCTTGTTGATAATGACCTAGCTTGCATACTTGCACCTTGCATTTTGCTCAACTCAGTTGAAGTGGTAGAGGAATGGATTTGCTGGCATGGTATACAAGCCAATGTAAACATCAGAAGTCACACATTTGAGGCCATTGTACCCCAACCTGATCCAATAGTGAAAAAGGTCTAAGGACAGAAGTCTGTGGGTTGCAATAATGCTTCAAAAGAGAGATAGTCTACTAGCTCAGGAGGAAAAAGTCCGTATGTAAATGCTGTTGTATATAGTATTAAAAAATGCATATTCAAAAACTCCAAGAAGAAAAGACGGGAAGAGAGTCAAAGAAAAATCAATTCCCATCGGAGCATGTATATAGTCAATAAGGAAGCTTGAGCTTCAAAGTCAAAACACTTTGTGAGCTTGTAGCCGGATGACTTGGCTACACTAGTCAAGCATTCTAGGATATGTAGCTACACTGGCTACCATCCGTTCTTCTCTCCACCTCCTCTTCTTGAGCTGGTTGTACTTGAACTTAGAAGGGAATACCCCGCTTCTCGAGGAAAGAGTTGGATTGGGGAATTATGGTCACCATGATGGAGAAGACTGACCTTTACTGCTTCAGTCGAGAGGAGCTACATACCACACACACTGTACAAGATAGACTCATAATCATAACGGACTGTGTATGACATCGATTTGTTCTGACCTAGCTTTTGAGGAGACTTGGGCAGGGTCTTGTGGTTCTTAGAAGATGTTGTGTTTTAAATCCGTTTCCAATGAGGTTCTGACCAAACCAAAATTCCAAAGGTCCAACTGAGCTCCAAACCTTGATTTTATCAAGACATGTTTAAGAGTTAAAATAAATCCAAGTTCTTTCCTTTTCTTTTCTTTATTTTTATTTTTATTTTCTGTACTTACAGACACAAGTGTTTGCTAGGGACTAGCAAAGGCAAGTATAGGGGGCTGATGAATCTCCATTTTATCACCTTTATTCTTTCATTTTGGCCGTTAAACCCTAGCTAAATGCATGAAAATATCACTATTTTGCATAAATTAACACATATTATTTATCGTGTAAATATTGTATAAAATAATATATTTAAAGCCAAAATAAAAGAATAAAGAAAAGAAAAGAAAAATGAATAAAATACCAAAGGCATTTTATTACCATAAACCCCAAGATCTAGGCATCATGATGACTGGGTCGACAAGGAATAAAGTAGGGGGAGATAAGGGTAATAAATACAATAAAACCACCAATTTTTAATCTTCAATAATCTATTTGGGACCTATTTTATTCTATATTATTTGTACCTCAAATCAATAAACTTTGTACATGAAAGTTATAGATAAAAATGCATAAAAAATACAAAATTTATTTCACGCAAAAATAATACAAATTTACATTCTACACTCAAAATAAAAAGCCAAAACCCAAACTTCCCATATCCCATATCTTCTCCATATGAACTGAATATGCATCAAAATCACCTTTAATTCTCTGTAACTTTTTATTAGCTATTTAGTGAAGGTAGTTTCATTTGATTTTGAATTAAGATGCAAAAGTTAAGTTTTGGTCCCTATTGTACAATATACCAGAATGAAATACATTTTATTTATTCTTTATAAATTTTCATTATTTTACATTTTTGTGATTTTGTAAATATTCTTTATATCATATGCACATGATTAGAATAAAATAAAATCATTAAAAATACGCTAAAATAAATAAGTTTATTTCTTACATAGATGAATACATTGTACATATACTTATATAATTAATATCTATATTTAATTTTGTACAAATAAACTCAGAAAATTACAATAAAAAATATTTGAGTATATTAAAACAAGTTATAAATATAAAAATTATGTATATAAAAAAATAAAATACAAAATACAAAATAAAAATAAAATACATGTAACATAGGTAAATATACCTATATTTATACTTATAAAACACAAACCTATAATAAATTAACTCATACAAATACATAAAAATAAAAATAAAATGCTAAAAAAATTAATAAACATTTTTTTATATTTTAACAAAAAATTAATGAAATCATTTAGTATTTTATTTCAAATTAATAAAGGTTTTTATTTTTGTCTTATCAAATTAATCTGGGCCCGTCTCCCTTTGACTTGCGGTCAACTCTTCTGACCCCAGTACTAGGCTTTTTAGAACGCTTACACCCCTATTTCCTTGATTTTTTGGCAATCAATTCTTTTATTTTTTGGGGAGAGATTCCTTCACGACTTCTCTTCCTTGGTCATTGGTCTTACACGCCAAAGGCTTGCATTGACACGGGGACATCTGAATCGAGCACTGTCCCCGATCCATCTCACCCCTGTACATATACCCATGGCCGGAGAAAATTTTGATTTTGATCCCTCTTCTGCCTTCTACGCCCTAACTTTAGGCTCGATCGAAGACCTTGGTGACAGTAGAGTCCTCTCCAGTGGTTCATCGTGTGTGGTTGGCATCGATTCGAGGTTGATCCACCTCCAGCGAGCTCTGCCGCCACGAGGTTTCGAGCTCCTTGCCTCCGGGCAAGTACGAGCTAATTCTTTTATGCTTTTAGGTAGTTGTTAGGCTCAAGATTAATTTTACGCTTTTAGATTAAGTTTTTATTCATTGCAATAACTCAGATCTTTAGTCCCGTAGTGCACTGAAGCTCTGCTCCAGTTGACGTTCATGTGTGCCCCGACTGTGCTCCGCCCAACATTCCACCACAATTTCATTCCCCTTCACCTTCTTTACACATCGACCCCTCCATTCAACCAGATCCTCGTTGGATTAGGAGTTCGACACTTTACCTACGCCACTCGCCGGAGCCTCTGCCGCCTCACTCCACTTCGCGTCCATTACACCCGCTAATGGGTCGAGGCAGTTTGCCCTCGACCCTCCTTTATTCTTGTACAGGTTTTGCAGCCCATTTCTAGCTAAGGGCGATTTTGGAGCCATGGAAGGTACCCAGGTCTCCTGATATTCCCCGTCCTCCATGGACCGCTCCAGTGGTCGGTGGAGTCTTTGAGCCCTCATGTAGTTGAAGGACACCTTCAATATGCCTTGGCCCCATTTTTACAACGAAGAAAGAGGTCGGAGGCCCTTGATCCATCGATTCAAAACTCGTATGGGTGAACGTGTTTCCCTATTCATCCAGGTGACCACTCGGCCATTCGATCTTCCTCGAGCTCTAGGTGGAGCAGTTGCCCTTGGATGCGAGTGCCATCCACCATCAGATCTCATCTGGAGATCTAATCTTATCCGCTCTCGACGAACCATCATCCACCATTGGGATCGTGAGACACATATAAGTGGATCAATCGCCACCATCGCCGAATGCCTTTGTAGGTGTATTTTGCACTTTTGACCCATGCCTTTAGTACTAAATCATTCTTCTGTAGTTCAAAAACTTTTGTAATATTTATAGTTTGGACCTTGAATTTTCTATGATTTGTACTTTAGTCCTCCGCTACGTGACCTCGCATGCTTGTGCGCGTAAGAGGACATGCTTTTTGTAGAGGCACCCTTGCATGTAATTGTATTTCATTTTGGCCCATTAAATATCAAATCGAGTGTATTTCTTTTTGGTTAAATTGGAAGTAGGACCTGCCGTGTTTTGCTATTTACATTCATACCCCTGCCAACACAAAATAAGTTAAAATATCATGGGCTTTTTGCATGATCAGACCTGGGCTTTGTTAAGGGGTTCGAGAAATAAATAATAATTTTGTTAAATTGCATTTAGGTTCCTGCCAGGCAATTCATTTTTGTTCTTCCATTTCGTTTATTAAAGATATTAGCTTGCATCCAAAAATTAGAGTATAATTATTTTAAGTACCTAATAATATTACAAATCACATATATTTTTCATGGGATACTCAAATTAATTTTACTAAAAATAGAAAAATAGTGCATTTTATCCATGTTTGCATTTAAAAATACATAAAAATTATAAAATCAATTTGAAAAAATCCAAAAAAATCATTTATTATTTATTTTGCATCTATAGACTAAAAACCACTAAAAATAACAAAAGAAAAATACTAAAAATTAAAAAGCTCTAAAATCCTAATAAAAGTTATAAAAAAATCTGAAAAATCCAAAAATATTTTTTCTATTTATGAATTTTATTCATTATATTTATTCTATATTAAAAATAGTTTTGGAATATTTTGAGGATTTTAGTTATTTTTAAATTCCATAACAGTTTGATTAATTTATAATAAAAAGATACCGAAGGGACATTTTTGGAATTGATTTTCTCGATCTATCTTGTGTGCTCCTTGTGTTCGACACTCTACGTACTTTCACTCTTTTGTAGAGTTATAATAAATTTTAACTCCACATTTTGTTTCACATTACTTTATTTATTTTGTGGTTTTATTTGTTGCTTAGTTGGGTGTCGAGTTCGGTTGCTTCATTGACTGTGTTCCGCCATGTGTGAAACACAAGACCAACTCTGATATTTCCGACTAAACACAAAGTCATCCATATTTGCACCTTGAATCTTCAATTCCGGTGTGTAATAACTTTTGATGATCTAACGATATAAATTTCATACTTTTCCGATCCAAGATGGATACAAAAATTGATGAAATACAATCTTATTTTTTTTATCAAATTTTGTGATTTAAATGGTCAAACGACCTCTGAATTATAAATGGTCGATTTTGACGATCTTATTCATCGAGATAAATTTTATGATGGTCTCAGATTATTTTATGGTTTGCAATTGCGTCACGGCTTTTTCGATGGTACAGATTACGATGCAATCAATTTTTGATCGATTGATCCCAAATGAATTTCGATCTACGATTCATGGATCGATTTAGGTAGTCTAATATCAATCGATAGTTTTATCGGATAAAATGGACCATAATCGGGTAAGGTTCGGGTTATTTGGATCCGGATGTTACAATAAAATACAAGAATATGAGTTTTGAACTATCAAATTATATATGATAATCTACAAAAGAAATGGATTTGCTAATACGGATGCATAATCAACCACAAAAGTAATTCATATTTATAACGAGATCATCACATATAAACTGTGCAATTTGATTAGAGCTACGTCAATATAATCTTGTTAAATTAAATGCCATATTTAGCGAGAGACCATAATAATAGAGCGAGTTGGTTTACGAGTCTTGTTGGAGAAGGCAAAGATAACCAAATGAGTATAGGATGAAGATAATAAAAAATGACCTTACTTGGATCTACATGTATGATCCATGAACCTACTTTTTGGTGGTAATGATTACTTTTAGTCACTTGTTTGGTTATTTTGTTGATACGAGATGTTTTCAGTGTCGATTTACAATGAAAATATTTAAAATAAATTGAACAATTGTGATCACTGTAAAATTATTCAACTAGACTACGAAATTATGGTTTTGGTATAACTTGATTTGAAAGTGCTATATCAGTTTTGTAATTTTCAGATTTGTTATTTTCCTTTTTGTTGTGGCTTATTCCCTCGGACATAGGTTATTGTTGGGTTAATTCCATTCCTGCACTCCCCTTTCAACCTTTGACGTCACTCTTCAGACCCGCCTGGATCCTCCATCCCAAACTCGTAATCAAACACCACTCTCTCTCCGATTGGATCTCATCATCTCCGCCAGCAATAGCCGGTCGATCAGATCTCCCCGCGATCACAATTCTCAGCTAGCTATAGACGGCCGCGCGCGCGTGCTAGCGGGAGAGAAAGCTGAAAAAGGGTAGATTAAGGTTGCTGGGGAGATGTTCTCGCTGTTTTATGGGCTGTGGAAGTATATGTTTAGCAAGACGGAGTTCCACGTTCTCATACTCGGGATCGACAAGGCTGGTAAAACGGTAATCCATTCACATCGTGTTTTTAGCCATCTGTTGCTGCTGAATCCATTTCTAGTAAAATTCATTTGCTTATATTGGAAAAGAGTGTGCATGCTAATGTTTGATATTGATTTCGAACCTCCAAAAAAAGTTTTTTTTCGGTTCTTTTATATTAAGGAAAGTTCTATTTGCGCGCTCCTGTATTTCGAAAATTGGAACTCCTCTGTTAAGCACTGATTTCGATCAATTTTAGTCGGAATTTGATCGAGAACGAGAGTGAATATCTGTGCTTTCAAGGTAAAGGAGGAAAATAAAGGAAAATTTTCACTGGAAACAGAACTTTGTTTGGGGCTGCAAAGGAGAGTTGCGCACAGAAAACAAATATCCCTCAATAAAGGGAAAAAGAATAAACTAAAATCGGTGTTGATCATTGGCATCCTTCTCGGAGCATGCTTTAGGCTGTACTACCCTTTGGAGCTGGAGATTATTCTGGATGTTTCACTCCCTTCCAAACGAAGAAGATCAATAGCAATGACTAACAAGGCAGTGAGAATGACTTGGCAAATAGTATTTTGAAGTCCTCGAATCTCATGAAGTTGGTCATCTTGATGATTATCGAGAACCATCATTTGTATATTCACTGTGTGAGTGATACATGGCAACATAATACTATGATATATGACTGGTGGAGACTAAAATATTTAGTATTAAAAAACTTTCAACAGGATTTTTTTCACGTGGAGATTGAAAATATATAAATGCTTATAATTTTGTTACTTTTGACGGTTTACTGAATTTCTCAGGAACCATCCTTGCAGTTGGTCTCAATTTCCCTTCCCATATTTAAAAATAGGGTAATTTACAGATCAGATCCTCATCTATAGACTCGATCCCAATCTGGATCCTAATCTTTCATTTGTAAGAATTATGGTCTCCACACTTATTTGCGGAAACAGAAGAGGACTTTGCCATTTCAACATGCAAGTGTATTGACATAATTACCCCTAGAAATTTAACCCCATTCCTCCCTTTTGACATGGCCGGTCCCAAGATCGGGTAAATTGAGGAGGGTTGCGCGTTAGGTACAACCTGTACAAGAGAAACAAATTCCTAAATAGTATTCTTTTTAAGAACACTATTTAGGATTTGTCTTAAAAAGTTTGGATCTTTTCAACATGGATTTAAGCAAACATTTAGATTTCGTTGGGACGTTCCCTACTAGCTATGCATTGCATCGCATGAATGCAATGAGAAGTTGGCAAGAGCTGCTACATCTCTGCCCGGATGTAGTTCAAAATTTGGAAATGTTTCTTGCACGAGGAACACATGCGAGTAAATAAACTAGTTACGCTGCATTGCTGCCCAGATGCAGTCCAAAATTTGCAAGGGTTCTCTTATAGTGGACGCATGCGAGTAAAGAAGTTAGTCTAAAAGAGGTTGCAAAGGAAGTTGCAGATAGACAGTTGGAATATTGACACTTTAACTAGTGATCGATAAAGATTGTAGATACGATCAAAAAAAGGAAGATTCGGATACTATGTCTCCAAGAGACAAAATGAGTTGTAGAGAAAGCAAGAGAGATCAAGAAGACAAGCTTTAAACTTTAGTATTCAGGTAAAGATAAAGGGAAGAAATGGTGTTGGAGTGGTTGTTTATAAGGATTTGATGTATTGTGTGGATGTGGTGCAAAGATTCCGGGATCGGATTATTTTGCTAATATTGATACTCGAAGAAGAAATTCTGAGTATCATCTTAGTTTATGCACCGCAAATTGGTTTAGATGAAAGGATTAAACACATTTTTTAGGAGGATTTGGATAAGATTATGCAAGGAATCCCACAAAGAGAGATGATTTACCTAGGTGGAAATCTAATGGACATGATGTGGGAAAGGATGCTTTAGGTGTGCTAGTGTTCATGGAGGCCATGGCTTCGGGGTTAAAAATGAAGAGGGAAAAGTCATTCTGGATTTTGTAATGGCTTATGATCTTTTCATAGCAAACACTCTCTTCAAGAAGAGGGAGGAGCATTTAATTACTTATAAGAGTAGCCCGACTAAGAACACATATAGATTACTTTGCGTCGAGGAGAAAAGATCAGTTGTGTTGCAAAAACAACACAGTAATCCCAGGAGAGAGTTTGACAATCCAAGATTGCTTGTTAGTTATGGTGTGCAAACAAAAGGACTGATACAGAAAAGGTGGGTTTCCAAGATTACTAGAATTAGATGGTAGAATCTTCAATGGAAGCAATCAAGCTTCAGGAGAAGGTTTTAGAAGACTTATCTTGGGATTGTAATGAAAGTGCAAATGAGACGTGGGAGGCAGCGACATTTTTTATCCGAAAGGTAGCCAAAGGGATGCTAAGCGAGTCAAAGAGAGGAGCTCCAGACCAAAAAGAGGCTTGGTGGTGGAGTGGAGGGGTGCAAGAGAAGCTCAAAATTAAAAGAACATGCTTTAAAGCTAGGTTTAAGGATAGAACAGAAGAGAGTTTCAAAAAAAAAGGATAGAACAGAAGAAACTATCACAAACTACAAAATAGTGAAGAAGCAAAGAAGGCTGTAAGTGAAGCTAAGTCAAAAGCTTATGAAGTTTTGTATAAAAATCTCGATCCTAATGAGGGCCGGAAGGATATATTTGGGCTGGCCAAAGCAAGAGAAAGAAAGATCAAAGACCGTTCTCAAGTGAGATGCATTAAGGATGAGAAAGGCCGCGTGCTTTTCACTCAGAAGGATTTTGAGACTAGATGGAAGCGGTATTTCATAAGCTTTTCATCGGGGAAGGATTTAGAGATGTCACTTTGGGTGATCTAGCTAGTAGCGAATGTTACTTGAATCGTGCAAGCTATAGACGAATATAAAGGCAGGAAGTAGAAGAGGCTTTGAATGTTATGAGACTTGGGAAATGTGTAGGACGTGGTGACATTCCTATAGAAGTATGAAAGTTTCAGGTGAGCATGGTTTAAGTTGGCTTACAATTTATTTAATGTTATTTGGCAAATCAAGAAAATGCATGAAGATTGGAGGAGAAGCATCGTGGTGCCTCTTTATAAAAAATGAGACGTTCAAAATTGTTCAAATTATAGAGGTATCAAGCTGATGAGTCACACTATCACACAATGAAAATTTGGGAATGTGTGATCGAAAGAAGGTTGAGTAAAGTTTTTAAAGTAAAAGAAAATCAATTCGGATTCATGCCAGACCACTCAACTATTGAAGCCATTCACTTGCTGAGGAGAACGATGGAGATTTATAGAGCTAAAAGGAAGAACATCCATATGATCTTTATTGATTTGGAAAAGGCTTATGATTCTATCCCACATGAGATATTGTGGAGAGTTTTGGAGAAGAGATAAGTACATGTCCGATACATTAACCTCATAAAGGATATGTATGATATGGCTTCATATTGTATAAGGATCCAGTTTGGGAAGACTGTTTATTTTGACATCAGCATCGGTTCGCACCAAGGTTCAGCTTTAAGTCCATTCCTTTTATTTTGATTATAAACGAGTTGACTGGTCACATTCAGGATGAAATACCTTGGTGTAGTTCGCCGATGAGATTTTGTTGATTGATGAGACTAGATATGGAGTAAGTGTGAATCTTGAGGTTTGGATGCAATGCCTTGGAGACTAAAGAATTTCGTATAAGTAGGGCTAAGACTGAATATATGGAGTGTACTTTTGATGGAAGTAATTGTGAAGGAATCGAGGTGAAGATTCGTGACGATAACATTTAGAAGAGAGATTTTGTTAGATACTTTGGATCTATTTTGCAACATGATGGGGAAATTGATGGAGATGTTATTAATAGAATAAATACAGGTTGGCTAAAGTGGAGAGGAACCTCTACTGTTCTCTGTGATAAGAAAATTCCTATGAAAATCAAAGGAAAGTTTTACAAAGCAACCGTAAGTCCTGTTATATTTATGGATCTGAATGTTGTCCTGTGAACCTTAAACTTGTGCAGAGAATGTCAGTAGCAGAAATGAAAATGCTAAGGTGGACGTGTGGACATACACCTAAAGATCAGATTCGAAATGATGCAATCAGAAAGAAAGTTGATGTAGCTCTGATCGAGGATAAGATGCGTGAAAACCGCTTAAGGTGGTTTGACCATTTGCAAAGGAGGTTGGCTGATGCACCAGTTAGGAGATGCGAGTTTTGGGATGTTGAGCCGTGTTGAGATATTTATATCTCTACATCTTTATTTATGTTTTTATGTTTATCTAGTCTATTTTATGTAATTTTTCTGTAGAGCTTTTCTCCTACATAAGAGAGCTATAGGGCTATGAGGAATACAACTTTTTCTTCACGTCTTTCCATATGGTATCAAAGCGACGGTCCTAGACTGGAGCCTGTGCCCTAAAGCCCCACCCCACCAAAAGCCCTATGTGCTCCGTACCCCCCCCCGCGTGCCCCTTATGTGATGCGTCGCCTGCGCCTCATGTGCCTCTCGCACCGCAGCTGCGGGCCTGAGCCTGTCCTCTCACCACGCCGCCGCTGTGGGCCCGCCTGCGCCGCTGCGAGCCTACTTGCGCACCGCTGAGTGCCTGTCTGCGCCTGCTTGGGCACCGCTGCGGCCCTGCGCCTGCGTGCGTGTCGCTGCTGCAGTCCCTATGGCCCGCCATCTCATTGCAACTTCCTCGGGCTGCTCTCTGGTACCTCAAGCTCCTCACTCTTGGGTTTCTAGGGTGTAATGTGACTATCTAAAACACTCTAGTCACCCAAAGGAGTCACCAAAGAATGGAAGTGTTTGTGTTACGAGTCTATACCCACAATCATCTTCCTATATGTCTGTGTAGACATTATTTTACAGTGTGCTACCCCAGTCTTAGAGATTATTGTCATCATTTCAGACAACGAAGTAGAGATTCCATTCCTGGGTGCCTTCAAAGGTCCGGCACATATTGTGAAGATGGATGGAACGAATTTGAATTGTGGGCCATGCAGTTCATGAGTCCAATGCAATGTAATGGCAAGAAGCATATCCTCACACAGGAGGAGCCTGTTGACAAGACTAGGGTTAACGCCTCATGGGAGGTAGATGATGCTTATGTACGTGTATGGCTTTCTGGAATAGTATCCATGGAGATAGCCAATGACATATTGAGTCGGCCCACGGTGAAGGCTATGTGGGACATTCTCGTCGCTACATACTCTCCAGCAAAGAACGAGTCTACGATTATGTAACTTCAGCACGCCATCTTCACGTCGAAGTAGAATGGTCGTCCCCTTCATACCCTTTACACTTCTCTAAAGGGTATGTTTGAGAGGTTACATGGTTACATTCCCTTGACTGCTACACCAGAGTAACTTAAGGTATATAGGGATTCAGTGATGACAAGAGTTTTCCTAGCGGCTCTCGACCTAGAGTGTGATGCAGCTAGAGCACACAATACCACCAATGGAGAAGGCATATCACAGGTTGAGTAGGCTCTCCATATCTTCTGGTGGTACTCAGCTGTCTCAGACGTCCTCAACCATGGTAGCATCTTGCGGTAGAGGAGGACCTTTACAGTTTCGTGGCCGAGGTGACCGTGATAGGGGAGGGGGTAGACGTCCCCCTCGTCAGCCTTGTACTTATTGTCACAGGCTAGGTCACTCTGATGAAACATGCTATTCCTAGCATGGGTTCCCAGCTTCAACACGTGTTGCAGAACAGATTCAACAGGCTAGCAGTTCTTCACTTGCATTTGATCAAAGATTTGATGAACTTGTGGTGAGACTCAGGGAGATTATCCTACTCCTAGGTTAACCAGCTTTCCTTCAGGATCCTCAGAGGTAGTTGCCTCTGCATCAGCATCTACATCAGGTATAGCATATGCCTTTACTATTTGTTACAGGGCAGACTTGTCAGAATGGATCATGGATTCAGGTGCATTCCATCATCTCTGTGGTGACAGAGGTCAGTTTAGTGCTTTCAGTCCAACCCAACCTGAACGATCTGTTATGATAGCAGATGGGATACACTCTCCCATTACTAGTCAGGGGGAGGTGCTGTTAACTCCTGCAATGAGCCTTCAGAATGGTCTTTATGCTCCTGAGTTTTCCATGAATGTACTATCTATTAGTCAAATCACCAAGGATTTACAGTCGTGCCATTTTTGATCCGTCTGCTCTTATGTTTCAAGACATTCTCACGGGCAAGGTGATTGGTTCTGTCCATGAGCAAGGAGGTTTCTACAGACTGGTGCAATTTCCTTATGTTGGTGCCTCTTCTCTTCGCACTGGGTCTACATCTCCCTATATGTGGCATCTTCGTTTTGGTCATCTTCCTCTGCAAAAGCTATGTCACGTTCTTCTACAGATTCCCCCTCGCTCTACCTTTCACTGCGAGTCCTGTCAGCTTGGGAAACATCATCAGTCCACTTTCCAGAGTCGTCAGGGTCGGAGTAACCATAGACTGTTTGAGTTAATTCATTTGGATATTTGGGGTCCCAGTCGTGTCCCAGATCATCAGGGGCATAGATTTTATCTTGTTGCTGTTGATGAGTTTTCAAGATTGTCGTGGGTCTTTCTTCATAAAAACAAGTCTGATGTTGGTCATGTTATTCGGTCCTTTATTAATGAAATAAGGAATATTTTTTCAGTAAAAATCAAGTTTATACATTCTGACAATGCCTTGGAATTTTGTAGTACTCAGCTTGCACAATTTCTCGCGTCCCATGGTATTGTGCATCAAACATCTTGTGTGTATACTTCCCAACAGAATGGGGTGGTTGAACGAAAACACCGCCATCTTCTGGATGTTATCAGGACTCTTTTGATTCAAAGTCGTGCTCCTCATTCGTACTGGGGGGATACGGTGCTAACTGCTTGTTTCTTGGTAAATTGTATGCCCTCTTCGGTTCTGGGGGAAAGATCCCGTTCTTGATTGCGTTTTCAGAGACGGATCTTTTCTCACTCACGCCTCGTGTCTTCGGTTCAATGGCTTTTGTTCACCAGATGTCTCTTGGTCTTGACAAGCTCTCTACTAGAGCTATCAAATGTGTGTTTGTCGGGTACTCCAAGACCCTAAAAGGATATCGTTGCTTCGACCCTGTTCGATGAAGGTATTACGTTAGTGCATATGTCATCTTTTTTGAGTCTATTATGTACTTCTCTCCTATAGGTGACAAGCTTATTCTTCAGAGGATGGGGAAGAGGTCTATATGCCTCTACCTCCAATCTTCACTACACCATCATCACCACCACCACCACCACTACCACCACCTCCTCCTCCACCACAACCACCATCTCCTCCACCACCACCACCTTCCACACCTACTTTCTTTCCCCAGGTTTACCAGCATCGACCTCGTGCTCATGTGCCTCCTCCATCTTCCAACATGCCCAAGGTATGTTCTGAGCATTTGAGTTCTTCTAATGGCAGTGGTGATTTGCATGTACAACTTGAGGTCCATGATGTCTAGGATGCTACATCTTCTGCGAGTACTGAAGACCTGGATGTACCTAATGCTCTACGGAAGCAGAGGTGTGCATGCACTATGCATCCTCTTACTTCCCATGTTTCATTGGACCGTCTTTCCGAGGATTTCCAAAGGTTTGTTATGAGATTGTCAACCGTGGAGATACCACGATCTTATCAGGATGCGTTGAAGAGTAGTTAGTGGCATCTGGCGATGGAGGAGGAGATGATAGCTTTACAGTCTCGAGGTACGTGGAGTGTTGTACATGCTCCTCCAGGTGCGTCTGTCGTAGGCAGCAAGTGGGTGTTTACTGAGCTGATGGTACTGTGGGCATATATAAGGCCAGGCTGGTTGCTCGTGGGTTCATCCAAACTTATGTGGTGGACTATCATGATACTTTTTCTTCTATTGCGCGACACTCTACGCTGCGGATTCTTATTGCTGTTGCTGTGTTGTGTGACTAGCCACTTTTCCAATTAGATGTCAAGAATGCCTTTTTATATTGAGATCTGCAGGAGGAAGTCTACATGCAACAACCACTAGGGTTCATTGCTGAGGGGGAGTCTAGTATGGTATGCCGTCTTCGCAAGGCCATATATATATATTTAGAATAAAAAATGTGGGAAACACGCGACGATGTACGCCCCATTAAAATTAATTAATTAAAAAAGGAGATAACTGTTACATAAACCATGATTTAAAACTCCCCCGGAATAGATACAGATATTTTCACAATAGTTACTTTGACCCGGAAAAGAAGAGTGTTTCTAGCAATCTAGATAGACCAGACTACAAGTAAGGGCTTAAGCATATCCATCCTCGAGCAACGCCGAACTAGCAATAAAGAAGCCCAGAAAGACTCAAGGCTCCGAGTACAAACCCAGTCAGGGTCAGAATCTCCCCAAACATCTATGTCTGGGGAGATCCATCCTCGGGCGCCATCGAACTAGCAATAAAGAAGCCCAGAAAGACTTAAGGCTCCGAGTACAAACCCAGTCAAGGTCGGAATCTTCCCCAGACAGTAGATGCTGTTGCTGTGGTGCGTGACTGGCCACTTTTCCAATTAGATGTCAAGAATGCCTTTTTGTATGGGGATCTGCAGGAGGAAGTCTACATGCAACAACCACCGGGATTCGTTGCTGAGGGGGAGTCCAGTTTGGTATGCCGTCTTTACAAAGCCATATATATATATATATATATATATATGAAATAAAAAATGTGGGAAACACGCGACGGTGTACACCCCATTAAAATTAATTAATTAAAAAAAAGAGATATTGATTGTTACATAAACCATGATTCAAAAACCTTCTGGAATGGATACAAACATTTTCACAATAGAATCTTTGACCTAAAAAAAGAAGAGTGTTTCTAGCAATCTAGATAGACCAGACTACAACCAAGGGCTTAAGCAGATCCATCCTCGGGCGCCGCCAAACTAGCAATAAAGAAGCCCAGAAAGACTCAAGGCTCCGAGTACAAACCCAGTCAAGGTCAGAATCTCCACAGACAGAAGCAGGGCAGAGGAAGAAAAGGTGCTCAATAGATTCAATTTCATTCCCACAAAGAGTGCATCTATTAGAAACCTCTCCGAAGAATCTGGCACATCGATCTCTCATCATTATTCTCTTTCTCCTAAGAAGCCATAAGTGAAAAACCGTTCCTCTCCGGTAACCCAAGTGTCCAAATAAATCTGCAATCTCTAACCATGTAATCTGTCCTCGATGGTGGAGGTCTACAAATCTCCCCATAAACCTTCATGACTGAAAAGGAACTTCCTCTCCAAACCCAACAATCATGCCCCAAAGACACCCCCAACATGCTGCAGGGAATCCAACAAAAGCAGGAACTCCTCCAGCCACTAATCTGAAAAGTTTGTCGAAACCAAAGGCATCCAATTTCCATTACACCAACAACTAGCAACCCACACCTCCCGATCCAATGTTAGGGCAAAAAGTCACGGAAAATGATTGCAAATCGGACCATCACCCACCCACTCATCTGTCCAGAATGCAAAGGACTCACCATTCCCTAAAATGGGGCGAAAGAGCTCACCAAAGCATGGTAAAACTTTCAGAATCCCCCTCCAGAAAGCAGAAGGCCACATGCCCTCAGAAGCAGCCTGCACCGACGAATGAGAAATACGGTAGATGCGCATGAGGAGAGTACAATAGAGATCTTCATCTCTCCCCAAGAGTCTGCTTACCCACTTCATCATCAAAGCCTCATTCATCGAGTCCAGACGCTTTACTCCCAGACCACCATCTGCCTTCGGAAGAGCGACCGACTCCCAGTCAATTACATGCATCCCACTACCATCCATGCCAGACTTGTTCCACAAGAATCTTCTCATAAGCCTCTCAAGGCATTTCCTAACCCCAACAGGTAGAAGGCGAGAGGACATGAAATAAACCAGGATTGCAGATAACACGACCTTCACTAGCACGAGACGACCCCCTTAGAGAGGATAGAAGCCTTCCACCCCGAGAGTCTCCTTTCCAGCTTCTCCACCACCGGTAACCAGTTCGACCTTTCCAGCTTCTCCACCACAAGGCCATATATGGCCTGAAGCAGAGTCCGAGGGCTTGGTTTCAGAAGCTCTCAGAGTTGATTGAGCAGAACGACTTTGTCAGATCTACTGCAGATCATTCTCTTTTTGTAAAGAGAACTCAACAAGGTATGGTTGTTGTTCTAGCGTATGTTGATGACATAGTTGTTACTGGCAGCAATGAACATATCATTCATGCAGCTAAGGATTTCCTTGGGTGGCAGTTTGTGACCAAGGATCTTGGCAAGCTTGGAGTTTGCACAAAATCAGCTTGGTATGGTTATGAAGCAAAGGAAGTATGTTACTGATCTTCAATCTGAAACATGCATGACAGGATGCTGACCTGTTACTACACCAATGGATCCCAATGCTTGGCTCTATGATGGCGACTCTGAGGAAGTGGATAAGAGACGATAGATAGAGCTAGTGGGGAAGTTGTTATATGTTACTATTAGTAGGCCTGATATATCATTTGCTGTGAGCAAAGTCAGTCAGTTTATGGAGCAACCTAGACATGCTGACATGGATGCAATTTGCATGATCTTAAGATATCTGAAGTCTTCTCCAGGGGCATGTCTTATTTTCAGGAGAGATACGTCCCTTACAGTCACTGGATGTGTAGATGCGGATTATGTTGGGTGCCTCAAGGACAGGAAGTCCACTTCAGGCTTTACTGTGTTTGTTGGTAGCTCGCTGGTTTCATGGAAGAGTAAGAAATAGACAATTGTTGCTCGATCCAGCGCTGAATCAGAATATAGGATCATGGCTCAAGGGAACACGGAAATGATGTGGGTTAAGTCAATTCTAGCTGACCTAACAGTTGAGGTTTCTCTTTCTATGCATCTAAAATGTGATAATCAAGCAGGTTTATTCATTGATAATAATCCAACCTTTCATGAGAGAACTAAGCACATTGAAGTAGATACACCTGTGATTTGATCCAAAAGGGACTTATTTCCACTTGTCATGTGGCATCAGGAGATCAGATTGCAGACATGTTTACCAAAGCTCTTGCGAGGGGTCTTTTTCACCGTTGCTGTTTCAACCTGAGCATGATTGATATATATGCTCCAGCTTGAGGGGGAATGTTGAGATATTTATATCTCTACGGATTTATTTATATTTTTATGTTTATCCAGTCTATTTTATGTAATTTTCTTGTAGAGCTTTTCTCCTATATAAGAGAGTTCTAGGGCTATGAGGAATACAACTTTTTCTTTACGTCTTTCCGCAAGCCGGCTAAGAGAGGGCGGGGAAGCCTTAAGAAGTTTTGGAATGCGACTATATGAAGGGATCTTAGTTTTTTGGATCTACGCCCGAGATTGACCCAAGATAGATCTGAATGGAGGTAATGAATCCATGTAGCCGACCCTACTTAATGTGGCGGTTCTTATGACCACGAGATGGCTTGAGCCTTTTGGGGGTTCTGTCGTATTGTTAAGCACTGAGAGAAAGGAAGGATGGAGATCTGTGGTGGGTCAGAGCAATGCTGATGATTGGTTGCGAGAAGGTAGATGTAAAGCATGAGGTGCATGAGTATGTCGTGTTCTCATGTCGTTCCTGTATTAGAACAAAAGCAACGAGGAGAATATGGAGAGTAACCGAAATTTTAGAGGGAAAACAAGGAAGAAAGTAAAAGGAGAAGAAGGGAGAAAGGTTAGAGAAACATGAATATAACGAGAGGTGTGTACGTCTTCGCCTGTGGAGAGTAGCCGAAGTTGCTCCAGTCTTCACCTTCGAATGTCACCGGTTGCATGAGGCTCGACACCTCGATGGAGATGCAACAGAAGGAGAAGTCCTTCTGGATCACACCTGTAAGGAGAAGATGTGGAGTTATCGGAGCTTCTCACATTGCTATCATGAACAAAGGGTTGGATATCTCTCTTTCTCTTTGTGCTTTAAAGCAAGGAGGACGAAGAACCTCGATATGGAGATGGTTCTTTTATAGAGAGTGGGGTTTGATCAAGAAGGATTTTGCGGAGTTTCAGAGATGGGAAGATTCCGACAAGAAGATAGGGACTGATTGGGAGTGATTGGATCTGCTGCTGATGTGGTTGGGTTCGGGTGAATGCTAATGAAGATCAAGGATTCTGCATATGGAAGTTCCCAAGTGATATGAGATTGGATATTTCAGATGGGATCTGGAGTAGATCTGATTGATCTTTGCGACAGATTGGGAAGATGAATACCGGGGTTGGATTGGAGAAGGGGATTGTGGGGGGGGGGGAGATGTTGCGGCCGCATGAGGAGAGGTCTAGAAGGAGGGAGTTGCCCATGGGACTCGCTGGTCACAAAGAGGGTAGTAGGGGATTTGGTTCGGGGGGGGGGGGGGTTGGCGACATGGGTCGGGGGTGTGGAATAGAGTTAAATTTATAGGGGTAAATATGTCAACACACTTACATGTTGAACAACAGAGTCTTCTTTTTCTGTAAGCGACGCAGGGATCCTAATTGTTACAAATGAAAGATTGGAGGTCAGATTGGGATCAGATCCATAGATGATAAACCACCCTTAAAAATAAGGAGAACAGTATCGATGAACTAACATTGGAAAAATAGAATTGGGCTTTACAACAATAAATGCATCTCCCAATGAGCCACTCGGGGATCTCAAGGAAGAGGCGGATGAAAGGGGAAGTGGGTTGGAAGGTTCAGGATCTTGAGGGTGCAAGTGGTAGGTTAGGAGCAAGGATGGACATCTAAGTGGCAAAGAGGGGAATGGTAGAGTCGGAAGTGGTGCATGTTTTAGTGTGAGCATGGATCAAGGTTTTGAATTTCAGTGTCATATATCGTATCAACACCATGTCGAAATGAAATCTCGGTAAATTTCATTAAAATTTCACCCAAATCGAGCAACATTTGTGAAGGAAGGCCCCTCACATCGGCATTTCACCCGAAATTTCGGTCCCACGTCGAAACCAAAATTTCGACGAAATTTCGCAGATATTTCATGAGATCTGAAACCATGGCATGGATGCACATGCCTCAGGGGAGGAGGAGGTTCTTCGTGCTCAGGTGGTGGGGCGTGGAGGTGTTGGAGGGGGGTATGCCTTTGGTTAATAATTGGAGTTCGATTCTTGGGCTTGAGGGGGTTGAAGTAGGAGAAATGACATGCACTGGCCACACTGCTAGACTCGTGGCAAGTTGATGTAATTTGTTTGCAGGAAACAAATCCCATGATTATTAGCTTCTAGAGGTCACTGTTTGGTCCAAGGCACTTAGATTTTAGAGCCGTGGGAGCCGGGGGGAGTGCTGGTGGTCTTCTGACTGGCAAATAGTGACATTTTGTCTCTACAACAACAACACAGCCTTTACCCACACTTAAATAGGTTCGGCTACATGGATTTTTTGCCTCCGTTCAGATTTATTTTGGGTCATTCTCGGATTTAAATCCAAATAACTCAAATTCCTTTGGATAGTCTCGTTCCAGCACTTTTTGGGCTTTCCTCGCCCTCTCTTAACTGGATCAACATCCCAAATCTCGTATCTTCTAACTGGTGCATCAACCGACCTTCTTTGCAAATGGCCAAACCATCTTAAGCGGTTTTCTCTCATCTTATTCTCTATCGGAGGTACACCAACTCTCTTTCTGATTGCATCATTCCGAATACGATCTTTTTGTGTAAGACCACACATCCACCTTAGCTTTTTCATTTCTGCTACTGTCATTCTCTGCACATGTCCATGGTTCACATGCTGACATTCTGATCCATAGAGCATAATAGGTCTCATGGCTACTGTGTAATACTTTCCTTTGACTTTCAAAGGGATTTTCTTATCACAAAGAACAGTAGAGACTCCTCTCCACTTTAGCCAACCTGCCTGTATTCTATGAGTAATATCTCCATCAATTTCCCCATCATGTTGCAAAATTGATCTCAAGTATCTAAAAGAATCTTTCTTTTGAATGGTATCATCTCCAATCTTCACCTCGAATCCTTCACTGTTGTTTCCATCAAATGGACACTCCATATATTGAGTCTTATCCCTACTTTTGTCTCTAATTGATACAATTTTGAGTCACCATTTCGGTTGTCATCATTTTTGACTGAGCTCCGAACAGGTCTAGATTAATGTTGTCCACAATGTAGCCCCCCGCCTCCCGACCTCCCCAGCCCCCCGCCCAACGCCACATCCAGCCCCCCGCCTCTCCTTCCCGACGACCTCCTCCTTCAGCCCGAGGCCTCCCGCCTAGCGCCCAGCTCCCCACCCAGCACCGCCCGTCCCCTAGCGCCCAGCTCTGCGCCCCCCGCCTAGCATCACCCGACCTCCCCAACCCACTTCCCAACGCTGCCCGACATCCCCAACCCCTCGCCCAACCCCTCGCCCAGTGCCGACCAACCTTTCCAACCCCCTGCCTCTCGACCTCCCCAACCCTCGCCTCCCGATCTCCCCAGCTCCCTGACCTCCCCAACCCCCCGCCCAGTGCCACACCCAGCACCCTGCCTCTCCTTCCCCGTGACCTCCTCCTTCAGCCCGAGGCCTCCCGCCTAGCACCCCACCCCCTGCCTAGCGCCGTCGGAGAGGTTCTCGCTCATCCCGACGTTCAACGACATCTGCTCGTTGGTGTCCCATTCTCATATCGAGATGGCCTCCACTATGATTGACCTTGAAGGAGGGATTCTTCCTATTCCATGTGCCTCCGCGCCTCAAACGCATCCTGAGAACTCGCAATCTTGTTCTGTAGTCTCACATCATACAGATGGTTTGTTGTGCCCATTTTAGAACTTCATCGTTGCCCGGATGGCAGGGAAGGGAGCAAAAGGTTTATGTGCTTTATCTCTCATATCAAGAGGGTACATCTTTCCAACGACGAGCATGCTATTGTTTTGCAGGACGCCATCAGGAATGATCTTGATCTTTATCTTGCCTTTAGAAGGGACCTTGAGGGCTCTTGATCAGTGGTTGTGTGGGAGGTGCATGAAGATACAAGTGGCGAGTCGTGCTTACCATCATGACGATGGTCTTGCTCAAGTTACAGATGACACGGGGGTGGTTCAGGGGCACATTGTCGGCTTCTTGAAACCCATCCTACCTGTTGTACCTGATGTCACATATGGGTTGGTTGTTGATGTTATGCTCTTTGATCGTATTTTCAAAGATCCTATCACCACACTTAAGAGCATTCCTCCCAGTTGTCGTCTTGCTTTCTCTCATGCTCTTAAAACAACTCTATATCAAGTTATCACCAGGCCGAGATCCATTCATGCTTAGGTGAGATTACTACTTTCCCGCTACACCCTACAAGTTTTTAGGCCTATGAATAGGCGGGATAGAAGATCTAGCAATAGAAAGTGCAATAACGACTTATTCTGAGCTCACTCACTACATGGGGCAGTGTAGATGGTTTCACCAAGTTGGTGGGTGATATTTTGAAACGTGATCTACCTGAGGCCTTGTGTCATAGTCAGAACAACTCCTTATAAGAGAATAAATATTAAAGCTCCAACATCAGACAATGTCTTCGTAAAGTGTCAGATGTGTACTTTACAACAACCTTAAAGGTTTTATGCTCTTCAGGAGTGGCTCCGTATATTGAAGACACCATGAAGGCCTTGGAGGAGAATAAACATCCGTATAAACCTATCCACCTTATTTTTAGAGATTTAATTGATCTTAGATTTATTTGTTGGAGTATATGGTGTATGCGCCTAGTGTGTTGTAGCAGGGTAAATGGATCCTGGAGGAGATCCATTTACCCATCCAGTGTTTAGTCCCACATCGTCCAATGGTGGGACTTGGAGGCTCTGGAGAGGCTATAGGGATCCCCAGACCTCCTGTATCCATTGAGAAAAAGTAATGAAAGACATGCCCCTTTGAGGGCTTCTCCCGTGGTTTCTTCCCGCTCCTGACGGAGTAGGGTTCCACGTAAAATTCCGTGTTCTTCTTTGATGTTTATTCTTTATCCATGTTTTAGCTTCCGCTTCCGATTTTCTAACATGGTATCAGAGCGGGGTTCGATTCTCGTGGAATATTTTTCATTATTTTGATTCGAGATTCGATTATAAGTTCGGTTATTCTAGAAGAGTATTTATGTTATTCTATTGTTCAATCAAGTTCTTCTTCTAGGGTTTAGATGAAACCCTAGAAATTTCTGTGATCATCTCATCAGCTTGGTTCAGGATTCGTTGACGGCACCGACCACAATGCCCCTGCAGCATCCAGGCACTAGGGTTTTGCCGATCCAAAACCCTAGCCATCGAAGAGGCCTTCCGATCCAAAACTCTAGTGCTGCAGCCTCCGGTAATACCCCAAGGCGGACTCTTCATTTCCAGACCAGTCCCCTGCACGACCCTTCCAGGCGGGGAGGCGTTGTACCTCGCGCCATCTCGCCTCTTGGCGGTTCCCGCGAGCACTCCTGCCGCACTTCTGATTCTCCTGGCAGGCGGCGCCATCCTCCAGCCAAAACCCTTGGTGGCGTATATGCACTTACGCGCACAGGTCGGCGGCGCTGCAGAAGCCTAGGTACGCCTCCAGCTTCCACCCCTGTAGACCCAGGCGACCCCTTGGTATCGCCTTCAGCAATCGAGCGACGTACTCCTTCGGCGATTGCGACTTCACCTCTATGGCGGCGCTTCCCTTTCCTCCAGATCCGAGCGCCTCCACATGACGCGCGAAGCTTTTCTCCTCTCAAGACCCCAGGCGGTGAGCCCAAGCGGAGCCCCTGCTCCCGTGACGCATCTCCCAGCGCCCCATCAACCAGAGGAGCATCTCGCGGGGCTCCCGACCGTGCGCAAGGTAGCGGCTCCAAGTCCTTCAGGCGTAACGCACCCCAGCAACCCGCTCACGCACCTCCAGCCGCGCCCAGGCGGCGCTCCTCCTCCTCCGCGCACACGCCTCCACCGTGCAATGGTCTTCAGAGCGCTGGCGACGCTCTATATCCACGCCGGGGTCACCCGCATCTCAACTCCATGCGGCGGCATATGAAAACCCCGATGGGGGCAGGCGGCATTCGAAAAGGGTTCCCCGTGGGAACCCTAATGTCAAAGGGGGCCGATGGGCCTCTCTGTTATAAAAAAAGAGAAAGGGGGAGGGGAAGTGTGTTGGGCCCAAGTGGGCGTGTGTTTCGAAAAAAAAAATGAAATGAGTGAGAAAAAGGCTAGAAAAATTGGGTGAACGGCCTTATAATAAAAAAAGGAGAAATGAGAGAGAGAGTAAGTTGGTCCAATGGACCGTATTTTTTAAAAAAATTGCAAAAAAAAGAAAGAAAGAAAGAAAAATTGCAAAAAAAACCGTACGCATATTTTTTTTAAAGAAGAAGAAGAAGAAAAGTCAAAAAAAAAATAGAAACGGCTTACGAAAAAAATCATGCAAAAAAAAGGGACGGCTTAAAAAAAATAAAAAAATATGAAAAGCCGCATGTTTCATGTTTTGTTTTCCCCTTCTATCTTGTCTTCTCCCAACTTTGTCGATGTTCATTTTCCGACAAGTATGGGAGAAAGGGGGAGTATATATTTAGAGTCACAGGTCTTGTATTCCAGATCCAGATTCAGATACCAATCTCCAGACCAGCCAGTTGATCAGACTCTACAGTTCGGTTTCAGACTCGACGATCATTATTTCCGAGTCTCCAGTTTCAGACACACACGAGTTTGCGGTCATTTTCAGATGTGCATATGTTGCCATCATCAGTTCGAGGTCCCCATCGTTCTTGTTGTTGTTCGGCCAGAGTCTTCATGTGAACCATAGGGACTCCAGAGCAGAGGACCATTTCCTATGCCATTGAGGGCAAGGGTTTTCATGTGGTATCATAGGTACACCAGAGTAGTGCACCATTCTCTGAGCCAGATGGGAGAGACCCAGTTCTCTGACGAGGAGACTTCAGGCGCAGTTTCAGACTCGATGGTCAGATTCCGAGTCTTCAGTTGACTCACTCCATCCCATTCGTCCTCCTCACCTGCACGGCATGAGAAGTAACATCCTCGACTGCAGCAATGTGCGCGTTGGGTTGATATTGGCCGTAGTGTCCTATAGCGTTGAGTTGAGTTTATGTCTGTTTGTCCAAGCTGAGCATTGCATGCTCCAGCTTGAGGGGGAGTGTTGGAGTATAAGGTGTATGCGCCTAGTGTGTTGTAGCAGGGTAAATGGATCCTGGAGGAGATCCATTTACCCCATCCAGTGTTTAGTCCCACATCGTCCAGTGGTAGGACTTGGAGGCTCTGGAGAGACTATATAAGGAGCCCCAGACCTCCTGTATCCATTGAGAAAAAGCAATGAAAGACACGCCCCTTTGAGGGCTTCTCTCGTAGTTTCATCCCGCTCCTCACGGAGTAGGGTTCCACGTAAAACTCGCGTTCTTCTTTGATGTTTATTCTTTATCCATGTTTTAGCTTCCGCTTCCGATTTTCTAACATTATTTAACATAAAAAAGATGGCGAAGCCCTCTCCCACTTTTTTAAGGTCGGCTACATGGATTCTTGCTTCTTGCTCAAATCCTAGATTTATTTAACATAAATAAAAATTATTACTACTTATATTGGATGGAAAAATTCACCTAAAATCTGATTGCGGCCTGCATCACAAGCACACAAATACAAATGTTTTTCGTGGAACTTTTCAACAAGATTCCATGGGGAGGGTGACACTGCACACTATCATGCACAGTTAGGGTTTTTTCACTCGCTGATTGAAGGTGGGTTACGTACAATATAAAATTTGAAGGGTTAACCAAATCCACACCTAAGATTTATTTATACATTAATTTCAACAACTTTATTTATAATTGACTAATAAATACTATAAGAATTCCTTTAATAAAATAGTATAAGAATTTTTTTTACCTTTCTGTATTTCATTCTAATCTTCTTTGTAAGTACGAGATTCTTGAATGGAATTTCTCCTGGTTAAGAAATTAGAATTACTACTAATAACAGAGAATAATGTTGTATCTAAAATATATCTGTAATTGCATTTCGTAATGTAGAAGTATTCATATTACCTTTTCTTGATCTTCTTTATGACGTGAACACACACTTAAGTGATTTTTTTAAATTCTAGACACCCGTTAATTTTTGAAGAGATGTTATCTTGTATTTTATACCAATTAACTATGTGTTCTAGTCACGTTGTGTGTATGAAAATGGCCAGACTTTATTAGAGAAGTTGAAAACAATTTACTCAAGCCTGGAAGGACTACCTCCAGATCGGATTGTTCCCACAGTTGGGTTGAATATTGGACATATTGAAGTATCGAGCACGAAACTTGTATTTTGGGATCTAGGAGGTCAGGTGCGTTTTTTTATTTAGTTATAATATCTGAATTTAGCATATATGAAAGTTATAACATGCCTTTCTTGATGTGTGAAATTTTTTTTAATGAATAATCTTCATTCAGAACCTGCATATATTCCAGGCATTTCGAAGAAAACTACAAATTACTTTGTATTGTCCTTATTTCTTTACAATTGAAGTTGATGCCATCTTGTTGCATTTTGGTCAAAGAACTCCTTTTTGTGTCAGATTTTTTTTAAGAATTTATAGTTCCAATATTATGCATGGTTCATGCTGTCTGGTATAACCGACGATGATGCTTAGTAAGGGCATATAAAATGACTTATACTGTCTACCCTATAAGATTTGATTTTGTTTCTAATTTGTATTGTTTCAATCTTGTATTGCATTCAATTTAAAAGTAAAGGTGTGCAAGAATGCGAAATCAGTGGCAATAAAAAAACTTGATTTTTCATGGAACCTTCCTCCCTAAGGAGCGGGATGAAATCACTTGAGAAAGCTACTATTGGATCTTCTATTATGTTTCCGAAGAGATACAAGAGATGTGAGGTTCTATATCTAGCCCCATCAATACACGAAAGTCCCTCCTGTGAGCAATGTATGACTAAACAGAGAATAATGTAGGATCTACTTACCCATCTAATACATTCTCTAACACTCTTCCTCAAGTTGGAGCTTGAAAAGTTATTGCTTGTTATACAGGAATATACACAACATATCTTCACTCGATACATCATCTAAGAGCTGGAAGGAGAATTACTTGAAGTAGTCGTTGGCGGGTATGGAGACCCGTATGGACGAAATAGCATTGGAGGAGCCCATGACCAAAGGGGACGATGCTCAGTAAAGATGATTGATTGAAGGTAGATAGGATGTTTTGAGGGGAAAAGAAAAGTTGTATTCCATCTAACCCTAGATCTCTCTTATATAGGAGAAAAGCTCAAAGAGTAAATTACATACACATGACAAAGGAAATAAACAATATAGATAAAGGTAACTAAATATAAGTATCTTAACACTCCCCTCAAGCTGGAGCATATATATCTATCATGCTCAGCTTGGAACAACATTGATGAAAAGGACCTCTTGCAAGAGCTTTAGTAAACATGTCTGCAATTTGATCACCTGAAGCAACATAAGACGTTGAAATAAGCCCTTTTTGGATCAAATCACGAGTGTAGTGACAATCTACCTCAATGTGCTTCATTCTCTAATGAAATGCTGGATTATTAGCTATGAACACGACTGCTTGATTATCACATTTGAGATGCATAGGAAGTGACACCTCAATCGTTAGATCAGTTAGGATAGACTTGACCCACATCATTTCTGTACTCCCTTGGGTCATGACCATATATTCTGACTCAGCGCTAGACCGAGCAACAATCGTTTGTTTCTTACTCTTCCATGAGACTAATGAGCTACCAACAAACACAATGAAGCCTGAAGTAGACTTCCTGTCCTTAAGACACCCAGCATAATCTGCATCTGCACACCCAGTAACTGCGAGTGACATATCTCTTCTAAAAAGAAGACCTGCACCTGGAGATGACTTCAAATATCTCAAGATCATGCACATTGCATCCATGTATGCGTGCCTGGGTTGCTCCATAAACTGGCTCACTCTGCTCACAACGAAAGATATATCAGGCCTGATAATAGTAACATATACTAATTTCCCTACCAGCTCTCTGTATCGTCTCTTGTCCACCTCCTCAGAATTATCATCATAGAGCCTAGCATTGGGATCCATTAAGGTAGTAACTGATCTACATCCTGTCATGCCTGTCTCAGATAGAAGATCAATAACATACTTCCTTTGCGTCATAACCTTACCCTGCTGATTTCGTGCAAACTCCAAGCCAAGGAAGTAACGAAGCGTGCCCATGTCCTTGGTAACAAACTGTTGTCCAAGGAAATTCTTAGCTGCTGGAATGCCCTGTTCATCGCTGCCAGTGACTACAATGTCATCAACATAAACCAAAACTACTACAGTACCTTTTTGATTCCTCTAACAAAAAAGTATGATCTGCAGTGGATCTGACAAATCCCTTCTGTTCAATTAACTTTAAGAGCTTCTGAAACCAAGCCCTCGGACTCTGCTTAAGGCCATATATAGCCTTATGAAGACGACACACCATACTGGACTCCCCCTCAACAGCAAACACAGGTGACTCCTGCATGTAACTTCCTCCTGCAGATCTCCATTCAAGAATGCATTCTTGACATCCAGTTGGAAAAGTGGCCAATCACGAACTACAACAACAACAATCAGAATCCGCAGGGTAGAGTGACGTGCAACAGAAGAAAAGGTGTCCCGATAATCCACTCCATAGGTTTTGTTGGGAGAAAAGAAAATGAGAAGATGTTATTCCAAGGAACCCTAGGCTCTCTTATATAGAGAAAGCTTATGGGTAAATTACATAAGGTGGAACAAGGAAAATAAATATAACAGAAAAGTACATAAACTCTAGAAATATCTCTACACTCCCCCTCAAGATGGAGCATAGATGTTAATCATGCTCAGGTTGGAAGAACATTTCTGAAATGGCCCTCTGAGCAATGGCTTGGTAATGATGTCTGCAGTCTGCTCTCCTGAACTAACATGGGAAGTAGAAATCAAGCCCTTCTGAATCATATCTCTGGTATAGTGACAGTCTACCTCAATATGCTTTGTTCTTTTATGAAATGCAGGATTATTAGCAATAAATAATGTTGCTTGATTGTCACATTGTAATTGCATGGGTAGAGGTACATCTATATGCAGATCTCCTAATATGTCTCGGACCCAAATCATCTCCGTACTCGCCTGTGCCATGGTCCTGTACTCAGATTCAACACTAGATCTAGCTACCACTGTCTGTTTCTTGCTTTTCCAAGAAACTAAGGAACTGCGAACAAACACTGCAAAACCCGAAGTAGATTTCCGATCCCTAGGACATCCTTCATAATCCGCATCAGCACATGCAGAAATAGAGAGATTTGTTTCTTTCCTGAACAACTGTCCTGCACCTGGAGATGACTTTAGATATCTCAGTATCATATATATATATATCACCCATATGTACCTGTCTGAGTTGTTCCATGAACTGACTCATCTGACTTACAACAAAGGCAATGTCAAGTCCAGTGATAGTAATATAGAGAAGCTTTCCCACCATTTGTCAATATCTTCTCATGTCAACCTTCTCTGTATCATCTTCATATAACTTCATGTCAGGATTCATGGGAGTAGTCGAGGGCCGACACCCGATCATGCCCGTCTCAACAAGCATATCTGTAATATACTTCCTTTGGGTCATCACAAGACCCTGCGCGTTCCTAGCAAATTCCAATCCCAGAAAGTATCGTAGGGTACCAAGATCCTTAGTCACAAACCGATGGCCTAGAAATGCTTTTGCCATCTTTATCCCCTGCATGTCATCTCCCGTAACAAGTATGTCATCAACATATACCGTGATAACAACAATATCTCTGGGAGTCTTCTGAACAAACAAAGAGTGATCAACATTTGATCTTTTGAACCCTTGCTTCTTAATTAAATTTGAAAGCTTCTGAAACCATGCCCGCGGACTTTATTTAAGACCATATATGCCTTGTGAAGTCTACATACCATCTGACACTCCCCCTCAGCAGCAAACCCCAGAGACTGCTGCATGTAGACTCCTTCCTACAGATCCCCATATAAAAAGGCATTCTTAACATCAAGCTGAAACAAGGGCCAATCACGTACCACAATGACTGAAAGGACACGTAGAGTGGAATGACGTGCAACCGGAGAAAATGTGTCCATATAATCCACGCCATAGGTTTGAGTGAATCCACGTGCCACTAGCCTTGCTTTGTAACGACCAAGGCTGCCATACGCATGATATTTGATAGTAAAGACCCATTTATAACTGACAACAGAAGATCCTGGGGGAGCAGCAACCAAGCTCCATATACCATGTGACCGCAGAGCAGCCATTTCCTCCTCCATGGCTAAACGCCAGCAACTATCCTTCAAGGCATCCTGATAATTCTGTGGTATCTCCATGGTAGATAAGGCCACAACAAACCTATGAAAATCACCAATGAGGCGATGGAATGAAACCTATGAAGCAAGTGGATAGGATGCATACGTCCGCTTTGACTTCCTTAAGGCAATAGGTACATCCAAACCATCAACAATACCCACCTGTATGCTATTCTCCTGCAAAGATCCCTGCACTTGCACATTGGCAGACCCATCGTTACTAATATTACCTGGACATACCTGGGGCGTGGTGGATGAATGACAGCCTCCATGAGCAGGAACCGGATGACGGGTATAAAATCTCGGTAAAGATGGGACTGGTGGTTGCGGAGGTGGTGGTAGTGGTGATGGTGGTGGAGCAATAGGAGTTGGTATGTGATCAGACTGACGCAGAGGAGGAGGTGGCACATAAATCTCATCATCAGTAGTAGAGGAAGTCAACCTGTCACCTGTAGGCGAAAAGTACATCACATACTCAAAGAAGGTGACATCGGCACTAATATAATATCTCTTGTTCACAGGATCATAGCATCGGTAATCCTTTTGAGTACGAGAGTACCCAAGAAACACACATTTGACAGCCCTAGGTGAGAGCTTGTCAAGCCCTGGAGTGAGTTGATGCACGAAAGCAACTGAGCCAAAGACACGAGGAGCGAGGGAGAACAATTCCTTGTCAGGAAAGACAACAGAAAGGGGAGCTTTCTCGCCTAAGACAGAGGAGGGCATACGATTCACCAGATAACACGCCATAAGGGCAACATCGCCCCCAAAAGACACAGAAGCACAACTCTGGATAAGTAAAGTCCAAGTGATATCAAGAAGATGACGATGTTTTCTCTCTGCAACACCATTTTGTTGAGACGTGTAGGCACAAGTCGTTTGATGGATAATGCCGCGAGACAAGAAGAATTGTGAAAGAGCACGAGTGCAAAACTCCAAGGCATTATCCGTACGCACAATTTTCACAGTAGAAGAAAAAACATTCTGAACTTCATTTATAAGATTTTTTTATTACATCCCCTGCTTCAGATTTATTCTTCAATAAAAACACCCATGACAATCTAGAGAAATCATCAACCACGACTAAGTAAAACCTGTGTCCCTGGTGATCGGGGGCACGACTCGGACCCCAAGGAGCGACTGCTCCGAGACTCACGACTAGGGAAAGTAGATCTGTGATGCTTTCCCAACTGACACGCTTCACACTGAAAAGATGAACTTGGTGAATGGGGCAAGATATGACGCAACTTTTGAAGAGGGAGATGGCCAAAGCGTAGATGCCAAGTAAAAGGAGAGACTGTTCCACTGGACTGAGATGAGACACCAGCATAGGGAGCTCGGACCAACCGATAGAGACCATCCTGCTCACAGCCACAACCAATCAAGAGACGATGGATAAAAAATAACACGACAGTGCAAATCCTTTGTAATCTGACCTATAGATAGTAGGTTCATTGAAAAATCTGGAGCATGCAAGACATTCTGTAGACACATAGAGGGTGCCAAACTGATCTCCCCCTGTCCAATGATGGGGGAATGAGTCCCATCTGCTATTACTACCAATCGCCCTGGCGGAACCTCCCTGTATGATGTAAGCTTATCTCTGTCTCGACAAAGATGATGTGTCGCACCGGAGTCCATAATCCATTCTGAAACATCAGAACTATGACAGGACGTAAAGTCATAAGCACTACCTGATGTGCTAGCTGGGGCTGACGTACTGGTAGAGGCTGAAGCTGCTATGTCCGAGTGACCTCCTGGTGAGTCAGTAGAGGCAGGAGGCATGATATCACGGAGTCTGGCGACAAGATCCTCAAACCGCTGATCTGAAGTAGATGACTGTGGAGGCGCAACGTGCTCGGCTACACAGGATGATGTAGGAAAACCATGCTTAGAATAGCATATATCCTCCATATGACTCGGGCGATGACAGAAGGTGCGTGGCTGACGGAAGTGGCCACCTCGACCACGAGGTCCACGACCACGAAAAGAAAAAGAGGCTCCTCTGCCTCTGGAAGCTACCATCGCCGAAGGAGGTGGAGTAGTAGCAGTAGAGGGAATTGCGATTCTGCTGAGCCTTCAATACACTTCCTCCATTGGAGGAATAGTAGCATCCGCCAGGATCTGCGAGCGAGCTGCATCATATTCCGAGTCAAGCGCCGCTAGTAAGACCCCCACCATTGTAGCATTTCGAAACGTCTTCTGCTGCTCAGGAGTCGCCGTAAGGGGAATGATACTGTAAAGCTTCTTAAACATCCCTCGTAGGGATGTATATAACGAATGCAGAGGCCGGTCATTTTGCTTGACCATAAATATATCATGCTGAAGTTGGAGGATCTTGGTCTCATTTCTCATCTGCGAGTATGTCGCGGCAAGGGTGTCCTACATTGCCTTAGCAGTGGGCTGATGGAGTACATCATTAGCAATCTCCATCGTTAGTGTGCCTGAAAGCCAGACCTTGGCATACGAATCATCAGCCTCCCATGAGGCATAAACCCCAGTCTTCTCTGCCAGCTCATCTTTGGTAAGAATGTGCTTCTTACCGTTGGACTTCATGAGGCTCGTGAACCGCATCGCACAGAGCTCGTAATTCATCCCATCCATTTTGACTATTGGCGTTGGACCTTTGAAAGCGTCGATGGAAGGCATATCGACTTTGTTTTCTGACATTATTGCCGGAGACGAAGAACTAGGGTTGTAGACCAATGAACAACTGTCTACATAAACATGTAAGGATTTGAGTGCATATGTAGACTTATGCACTCAAATCCATGAGGAATGAGAGAGAGAAGGTGCTGGGGTGGCATCGGGTGGGTGGGTGGGTGGGGGGGGGGGGGAGGCAGCGCCAGCGGCTAGATGGTGACGGGGTAGCGGGAGGAGGGGCGGCGGGATGAGGGGTCGCGGGAGGAGAGGCGGCGAGAGGAGGGGCAGCGGAATGGGGGCGACGTCGGTGAGATGAGGAGGGGAGAGGGCGACAGCGCCGCCGAGAATGGAGAAGAGGGGGCGGCTAGGGTATTAGGGTGGTGGCTCTGATACCATGTTGGTAAAAAGGAAAATGAGAAGATGTTATTCCAAGGAACTCTAGGCTCTCTTATATAGAGAAAGCCTATGGGTAAATTACATAAGGTGGAACAAGGGAAATAAATATAACAAAAAGTACATAAACTCTAGAAATATCTCTACATGTTTGATTGAACCCACGAGCAACCAATCTGGCCTTGTATCTGTCTACTGTACTGTCAGCACGATGCTTCACAGTAAATACCCACTTGCTGCCAACAACAGACGCACCTGGTGGAGCATTAACAACACTCCACGTACCTCGTGACTTTAAGGCTGCCGTCTCCTCCTCCATAGCTAGCCGTCATTGACTGCTCTGTAGTGCTTCCTGATATGATCGTGGTATCGCCACGGTAGACAATCCCATAACAAATCTCTGAAAGTCCTTGGAAAGATGCTCCAAGGAAACATGAGAACCAATAGGATGCATAGTGCATGCCCGTTTCTGCCGCCGTAGTGCAATAGGTATATCCAGATCCCCAGCATGTGGAAGACATAGTATCCACGTCCTGTAACTCAGTCTGTACATGCAAATCACCAATGCCATCAGAAGAACTCAAATGTTCAGTACATACCTTGGGCGTGTTGGATGACGGAGGAGGCACTTGAGCATGGGGCTGTCTCTGGTAAACCTACGGAAAGAAAGCAAGAGGCGGTGGAGGAGGTGGTGGTGTAGGAGGAGGTGGTGGAGGTGGCGATGAAGTAGATAATGACGGAGGAGGAGGCATATAGACCTCTTCTCCATCCTCTGAAGTAGTAAGCTTGTCACCTGTGGGGGAAAAACATAATGGACTCAAAGAAGGTGACATCAGCACTAACATAGTATCTTCGTCGAACAAGGTCAAAGCAATGATATCCTTTTTGGGTCTTGGAATACCCAACAAACACACATTTGATAGCTATAGGAGAGAGCTTGTCAAGACCAGGAGACGTTTGATGAACAAATGCTACAGAACCAAAAACACGAGGCGTTAGCAAGAAAAGATCCGTCTCGGGAAACACAATCAAGAAAAGAATCTTCTCTCCCAACACCGAAGAGGGCATACGATTTACCAGATAGCAAGCAGTTAGAACCGCATCTCCCCAATATGAATGAGGAGCACGATTCTGAATCAAAAGAGTTCGGGTAATGTCTAACAGATGGCGGTGTTTTCGTTCTACCACCCCATTCTGTTGGGAAGTATATGCAGCCCACTTGGGCTCAAGAGAAGCAGCCCCTTTTTTTTTGACGTTGCAGGCCGCGTGCCCCCGCTTTCTTTTTTTTTTGTTGGCCCACTTGGGCCGTTGAATATACGCCAGCCCACATTTGGACTCAAATAAAATTGAGCACCCCTACCCCTTTTTTCTAAAGAGGGCCGATGGGCCCCTTTTTCTCTGACTTTAGGGTTTCCAATGGGGAAACCCTCCTTCAGATGATGCCTGCAGGCTCGGGAGAAGGGACCGCCGCCCTGACGCTGAACAGGAGGAGAGGATCTCGGAGGTGCCGTCATTACTGGAGAGAGCGCGGCTGGAGCTCGCGCGCCTGCGCGATCTGTGCACAAGGCTCACCGCCAGTCGCTGCGGAGGAGGTGCGCGCATGGAGGGGGTCGCCGCGAGGCTGGAGGAGGGCGCACGGGGTTGCCCGATGGAGGGAGGAGCACTTTGCGCAGGTTTGCGGCTTGAAGGGAGGGTCTCGGCCTGATGTTGGTGCTGGTGTTACACCCTCGTGTGGTTGCGACACTTGTGCCGCGTGCGCCGCCTGGAGAATCGAAGATCTAGAAGATGGAGGTTCGCACATACGTGCGTGAATGCTGGGGATCGCTCGCGCCACCTGGGCTTCTTCAACTCGTGCCGCTACGCTTCGGATGCATCGCTCGAGGATGCGCCTTCGCCTGGAGGCTCGACTGGGGCGCAAGATGCAGCCTGCTATGTTGGAGACAGGAATCAGAGGGTACCATGCCTGGATATACGGCCTCTGGACGCTGAGATTAGGGTTCCTATTTAGGAACCCTAGATTTCTTCATATATCGCCTGCAGATATGGAAGGAGGATGCTGAAGATGTGCGCATGTGCCTGGGAGAAACATACCAGGAAGATTCGTCGCAGAGGAAGGGTGAGAACTTCGCCTGTGCTCGCTGCATAGAAGATGCACAATATCTGGGTGCCTGGACGAAGGAATTAAAGTTTCGAATCGAAACCCTAGAACATAGTCTTCAACTATAGATCTCCAAGAGCATGAATTGAATCTTCTTCATAAATCAAATCTCGACACAAACAAAGAACATGAACATATCTTAAAAAAATCTTCAAACTTGAATCTCGAACAAATGAAAAACTATCTCCGCGAGAATCGAACCCGCTCTGATACCCTGCTAGAAAATAGAGAAGCGGAAGCGAACCATGGAAAAAGAATAAAGAACACGAAGAACACAGGATTTTACGTGGAACCCTACTCCGTGAGGAGCGGGATGAAACCATGGGAGAAGGCCTCAAAGGACCGTGTTTGTCTATTGACTTTCTCATCTGATACAGGAGGTCTGGGGCTCCTTATATAGCCTCCACAGAGCCTCCAGGTCCCACCACTGGTAGATGTGGGACTAAACTGTTGGATGGGGTAAATGGATCCTGGAGAGATCCATTTACCCATCTCCGATACATGCGACACATATAACGAAGTACTCTAACAGACATGAAAGAGTTCAACCCTAGCAGGTGGTTGCAAACATAGGGTTCCTCTAAAGTCTTAGTTCTCTGTTCAGTTAATGAACTTTTGGTTGCTTGAAACCATGCACCAATGGTCTCATGCTATTCATGGTATTTTGTTTGAGTAGGTGATCATAGTATTGTAATGTTATAATTCGTATAAGACAATGATCTGTGGAGTATGGGGAGTTCACAAAAAATTTCGGTGAAACGACATGTAAAATGAAATTTCGTTGACATTTTGATGATATTTCATTGAAATCCTGGAAAAAGAACCATTTCAATTTCGGCGACCTAGAGAAATAGAAAATTCGGAGAAATTTTGTGGAATTTCGTTGAAATTTGAGGCCATGTTGGAGGTGGTGGAGGAGTTGCACCATTCGAGTGGTGGGTTCGAGCAAATGAACTGATCTCTTATGTTCCTTCTTCCCAAGATGAACATTGTGAGGTGCGTCGAGGGTTCGCATCCTATTACATTGTTTAATGTTGTTTATTTGATTGTGGCAAAGGTGCTTGCCAACAACTTGTGAGAAGGAGTGGACTCTTGCTATTAACAATGCTCAGGAGGAAGGATGGATCGAGAGAGTCGGTGACAGTACTTGATGATTAACTCTGTCGAGGAGCACACCGGGACATCAGAGCGAGAGGACGGTGCTGCGGGGAAGGGGAGCTTGGAAGGGGTTGAACCCCCTTTTCGTGGATTTGAATCGCGTCATCCATTTCGGGAAAAAGGTCGGACTCTTCGGGTGCCCACTGTGGCGGGCTCAACGAGACACCATTATATGGGGAGGGGGTGCATCATATGTAGATATTATATCGGGATGCTCAATCGGGTCGGGCCGAGCGACTCTAGCTATGGGGTGCATCCTGTTTGAGAAAAGGGGGTCGGATTCACAGTCCAAATTTGGAACAGACCCATTCTTCTTTGCGGACCGTGTGGCAGAGCTGGGGTCATTTGCATGCACGGCATGGCCTCCAATTTCAGCGAAATTCGGTCGAATTTCTGTCGAATATCGATATCCAGTCGAAATCGAAATTCGACCGAAATGACCGAAATGACCGAAATATGGGGGTCCTAGTACAAAAAATGACCGAAATGATCGAAATTTCGATCGAAATTTGACCGAAATTCGATCGAAATTCTGTTTTGGTCCTCACCGAAATGGTGTCTGAAATCGACATTTAAGGCCTTGATGCACGGTCGGGGCTGATTTTTCATATCCGGAGGCTCCTCAAGGCACCCATCGGGGGGCTCCTGCTTCGGGGTCGTCTACGGAGGCTTCGGTGATGGATGGTCTTGTGGTGCCTCGGGAGGTGTCGACCGAGAAGGGAGGCCTGTTGAGGGACCCGTTGATTGAGTCGAGTGAGGCGGCATGGTGCTGGAGGTGTTCTCGGAGAGGAGTAATGCTTCCTTTGGGACAGAGTGCACGAAATCGACACCCATTTTCCCGATGGAGGAAGCAAGCTCGGGGGCCTGTTCAGGCACAAGGTCGGGGGAGCTGCGGGTCAATTGCGGTTCGGATGGTATGGGATGCTTGGCTAGGGAGCTTGGTAAACGACATCGTCAGAAGGGGAGATATGGGTGACAGTACTCTCGGAGGGGTTTGAAGGAGCGAAGGAGGCGACGACAACTGGAGGTTTACCGTAGTCTCGATAGGCTGGGGACATATCTGAAGCTGACCAAAGAATGTTGGCATGAGCGGACGATATCTGGGACGTGGACCCCTGATGTGCGGTCTGATGGTGCGTCGCTGAGCAAGGGGGTCGAGATGATTGGGGAGGGTCGGTAGTTCCAGGCCATGGCAGTCACAGGTGGGAAGGCTAGGGGATGGCTCTAGATTTTTGGGATGGACGGGGTGCGGATCTGGAGCTGGAGGCACTGAGATGTCTGGGTTTAGTGTCGCCGAAGGGGTCATCCAAGGTATGCCAATGAAGCTGATCACATGGAATGTTCGGGGGTTGGGAAGGTCACATAAGAGGGGGGCAATACTGAATTTGGCATGGAAGTAGGGGGCAGATGTGGTGATGCTGCAGGAGACGAAGATTTCGCATGGATTCGTTGACGTTTGGAAGGAGATTGGGGGCACCATGTTGGCTGAATGCAGAGGAGTAGACTCTGAAGGGGCTTCCGGGGGTATTGTGACGAGATGGAATGCGGATAAGTTCAGCTTAAAGGGGATTGAGTTGCGGGGAAGGTACTCTATCATGATGTTTTTGCGGCGGAAGGCGGACGGTCTGAAGATTTTGCTCACGAATGTGTATGGCCCTTGCAATGGGGTTGCCATGGCTTCTTTGGTGGAGGACCTGAATGTGGCTAGGCCTGTGGCAAGTGATACTGCTTGGCTTATCGCGGGCGATTTTAATGTCACTTTCATCTTGGAGGACCGCCCACGTGGTCGTGGGGACATAGATGTTGGTTCGATGGAGCTGAGGGATGTGTTGGATGAGCTCAGGCATCAGATGGTAAATGCAACGAGAAGTGTGTACACTTGGCAGAATGCATGGTCTAGGTCTCGAATTGATAGATTTTTCATGTCTGCCGAGGCGCTGGAGATCTTTCCCTTGGTAGGGGCTCGAGCGTTGCATATGGTGCATTCAAACCATACTCCTTTGTTGTGGACTTCGAGGGAGGAGGTTCGTCCTCGATTGTTTTTTTTCGCTTTGAGCGATTTTGGATGCTTGAGGAGCGTTTCAGAGAGTTTATAGCAAAGTTCTGGGAGGATTGTATGCCTACTGGGTCGACGACGTGTAGGCAGGCGACCAAGCTGGTGTCGCTCAGAAAATTCTTAGGAATTCAATCATGCCAACAGGGTGCACCGGCAAAGCAGGAGGCTGAGGGCCCACGAGGTATGCAGATTGGATAAGCTTGAGGATGAAAGGCAGTTGTTGGAGGAGATTGCAAATATGACACAAACATGCAAGAGATCTTGCTTGAAGATAGAAAGGAGGAGATCACTTGGAAGTAGAGATCTAGGCAGTGCTGGTTGGGGGAAGGTGATGCGAACATGATGTTTTTTCATGCGTTGGCCTGTGGGAGGAGACACTGAAACTTGATTCATTCCATTTCTGTTGGTGGGGTGGAGGTGAAGGGTGTTAAGGAGGTGAGAATCGCCTTGAGATCTCACTTTCAGGCCTTTGGAGAAAGGCACACTCGTTCTGGATGGGGCTGGCAGGGCAGGGGTATTTTGCAAATCTATGATCCAGAGGATGAGGAGCTGGCAAGGAAGGCCGTATCGATATCGATATCGTTTCGATCCGTCCGAAAATGGATATATCGGGATATATCACCGATATATCGACGATATCGACGGAAATGTCGGAAATGGATAAAAAAGCCATTTTTATCATTTTTTCAGAAATTAAGATCATCCAAGATATTAAAACAACAAATAACCTACAAATACACACTTATGCCACATATCGGTCATTTATAGCTCATATATCGCACATATCGGTCATCATATCGAACATATCGCTCTTAATGTTTTATTCCTGACCTTTAGATATTGGAAATGGATTCCATCAAGTTCTTATAACATTAAATAACTTACAAATATACACTTAGATGACACATATAGATCATTTGTGAAGACTATGATCCTTATGTTGCACATATCGGTCATATCGAACATATCGCTGGTACTTTTTAGTTGTTGACCTATATATATTGAAAATGGACTTCATCCAAGTTCTTAGATCACTAAATAACTTACAAATATACTCTTAGATCACACAAATCGATCAATCTATGAAGCTTATATCGCATATATTGATCATTTTGAACATATCGATATTAATGTTTGATTCTTGACTTATAGATATTTTATTTTGAAGAATTGACTTATAGATATTGGAAATCACTTTCATTCAAGTTCTTACAACATGAAATAACTTGTAAGCACACACCAAGTTGAAGATCCATTGTATGCACCCTCCTGTCGCACCATACCCTACCAGTACGGGAGTCTCGCTGCATGAATAATAGCATTGATATACACCCTCTTGTAGCTAGATATGTGTTTTAGTACTGGGTGTAGCTTGATAAATAGTGGAATCAATCTTGCATGAATAATAGCATTGATATATAGAGATATCGACAAAACATCGACGATATCGATCAATATTCAGGATTTTTTATATCGAATCCAGTCATTTTTGATCGATATGAATCGATATGGCGATATATCGGCGATATATCGCTGATATCCCTGTAAAAGGATATACTGGGTGATTTCAATACCCCTACCCAGTCGAAACCGATATATCGTCGATATATCGGTGATATATCGGCCATATATCGGTGATATATCGGCGATATATCGCCGATATGGCCTTCTATGGGAGCTGGTGAGGGGTTTTTCGGAGGAGGAAGCTAGGCGTGCACTGTTTCAGCTTAATGCAGATGGGGAATCGGGACCCGACGGGTTCCCGGTGCACTTCTATAGGGAGTTCTGGGAGACTGTCAAGAGGAACGTGGTGGAGACACTGGAGGAGTTTCGAGAAGGGAACAAGGGATTCATGAGGCTGAACAAGGTGCTAATTTTCCTGCTTCCTAAGAAGGAACCGTCGGTCAAGGTTGAGGTCTACAGGCCTATTGCGTTGTCTAATGCTATCTGTCTTGGTATCAAAAATTCTGGCCAATCGGTTGATGGTGGTTTTGTCGTGGATCATCTCTCCCGAGCAGACAGCTTTTGTTCCCGGGAGATCTATGGCGGACGGCTTGGTCATGGCTTCGGAAGTTGTGTCAGAATGGAAGAGAAGCAAGGTAAAGGGTGTGCTATGGAAGGTGGACTTCTCCAAGCATATGACTCGATGGATTAGAGATTCCTATGAGCTTCGCTAGAGAAAAGGGGTTTCCCGGAGGCATGTGTTGCCTGGATGAAGCGGTGTGTTACAACGAGTTCTCATACGGTGCTCGTTAACGGTAGACCAGAGGGGTATTTCTTCCAGCCGCAAAGAGGAATCAGGCAGGGATGCCCATTAACTTCGCTCCTATTTGTGATTGTGGTAGATGCGTTAGCGGCAATGATAAGGTTGGATGTGTAGGGTGACTGGTGTTCCAGATATAGTAAGGAGGATGTATCCATTCCGATTCTTCAGTACGCAAATGGCATTGTGCTTTTCATGGGGGATGAAGAGGAGAAAACTCGAAGGGCATCAACTATTATGGATATATTCGGGGACATTTCGAGCCTTCGTATCAACATGAATAATTTGGTGGTGGTGCCCTTTAGCCTTGCAGAGGATGAGGTATGGCGTGTTTCAGGGATACTGGGCTGCTCGATGGCTGCGTTGCCGATCACTTATCTGGGGCTACCGTTGGTGGCTGAGAGGCTGAGGATTGGAGGATGCCACTAGAGAAGCTACAAGAGAGGCTGACAGGTTGGAAGGCGACACCACTTTTAAAGGGTGGGAAGTTGGTGCTTCTGAATTACGTTCTCTCGGCCATTTCGATTTTCTTTTGTTCCACTAGGTCCTTACCTGCAGGGGTTTGCGCCAGGATTGATGTTCTGATGAGGAGATTCTTTTGGTCGGATGGACGACATATCAAGAAGGGTGTTGGCCTGGTGGATTAGACTTGGATGACAACGACAAAGAAGAAGGGTGGCCTCATAGTGTTGTGTATGGGGGACATGGATAAGGCGTTTATGGCAAAGTGGGTGGTGCGGGTGTACGGGAAGTCTCATGACCTAGTGTGTCGCTTGCTCAGGAAGATCTACGATATTACCATGTTATTGGAGGTGGCATCGAGCCAGCTTCCATCATCACTTTGGAAGGGGATCATGGCTATCGCTCCAAGGATTACTTCTAGATTGAGACTGGCTCTAGGGGATAGCTCAAGCTTTCAATTCTGAAGGGATGATTGGACGAGGGATGGGGTGTTGGGGGAGCGGATCCCACGACTTGTGAGGCTGGCAGCCGGCAAGGAGGCGCTCATGTAGGAGGTTTGGGATCACGGGGCCTGATCTCCAACATTCCTATCTGACTTGTCAGAACAGAGGGTTGAGGAGTTCCTTTCTTTGCAGACCGAGCTGCTTCAGAGCGAGCACCCATCGTCGGAAGAGATCATCTTGTATTGGGAGATGGGAGGGTTTCGATGCGTAAGGCATATCGGTTTCTGGTGGAGGATGGGGAGGAGGTACATGAGGAGGTACGGGTCGACATGAGGCTCATATGACGGTGCAGGGTACCTAACAGTGTCAAGGTTTTCTTATGGATTTTCAGACTTGGGAGGATCCTTACCAAGGTTCGTCGTGGGCATTTGACGGGCTAGGAGGATATTGCATGCAACAGGTGCGGCGGGCCGAGGGAGGATGCATATCACTTATTCTTCTCTTACCCTCTCTCCCAGGAGATTTGGAGTCAGGCAAGCATCATGTGGTTTACGCGGAGCGATTGCCCTGCATTCTGGAGGGATATCCGAGCGGTATGCAGGTTTGACCATGAGGATAGTTTATACCCGTTTGCGATGGTGTGGGCGATTTGGTGTGCTAGAAACAAGGTCATCTTTGAGGGGAAGGTTTTAATGCGGATATTGTACCGGGGCATTGTAAGGCGCTCTGATTATCATGGCAAATGTAAAATGATGTAACTTTTCTCTTTTCCTTTCTTGTTATATTTATATATACATGATGCGGTGGATCCCACTTTGGGATGCCACCTTATTTTTTGTCAAAAAAAAAACAATTGTGAGAGGTGCTTGGCTCGATTATCAACCCTGCTCAGCCGACATTCATCCCGGGACGCTACATGATGGATGGGGTCATGTCGACATTTGAGATTGTGGAGGATTGGCACAGGAAGAAGACCAAAGGTCTTTTGTGGAAGGTGAATTTTTCGAAGGGTTATAATTGTGTGGAGTGGCGGTTCATCTGGTCGTCCCTATACCTTAGGTTTTTTCGATCGAGTGGATTGTTGGGGTGTGACGACTACTTCTTTTGCGCTATTGGTGAATGGCAGATAAGAGGGTGCCTTCATTCAGACACAACGAGGCGAGAGGCAGGGTGTCCGCTGGCACCCTTACTGTTTGTGGTAGTGGCAGACGCGCTGGCAAGGATGATGGAAAGGGCTGTAGAGGGTGATTTCTTTTTGGGTTTCTGTGCTGGTAAGATTTTGATTCCCACACTTCAATATGCGGACGACACCATTTTTTCGTGGTGGGAGGTTAAGTCGAGGCATCGGGATTGGCCACCATTCTAGAACTTTTTGGGATGGTCTTCAGTTTCAAGATTAATCATGCAAAATCTACTTTTGCGCCTTTTGGAATGGATGTATGGGAGGTGGCTTGCTGTGAGATTATCTTATAGACACATAGAGGGGCTCCTTATCACGTATCTTGGGTTGCCGTTGGTAAGCAATAGGTTGTGACAATCGGAGTAACAGAATGTGATTAAGAAGCTTGAGAAAAAATGGGCAAGCTGGTGTACGGCACATATGTTTCAAGGTAGTCGCCTTGTGCTATTGACGAGCCGGAGATCTACCCTTTCTATTGTGTCGTATGATTTGACTAGTACGTTGCAGTCGGATAGATCCGCGATCGGTCAAAAATTACCGCACAAATTAATTAATTGTCTAATGATTATATGCACGGTTTGATGTTTATTTAGCCTGGGCAAGCCCCAGGGTCGACTCAAGGAGGCAAAGAAACAACTAGGGATCAGATTAGAGGTATTAGATTACGGTTTTCCAAGTGATATTTTTTGCATTCTTTTTTTAATGAATTTTTTTTACTGAAAATAGAGCGATTACGGGTGTTTAATTCCTAATTAATCCACGAAATCAAATCATCCAAAGACCTATTTATCTCAGATATATATTTTAGTAAGGAATCCAGGAGCTTTGAAATTTTTCAAAAATCTTATTCGTGGAATTAATTAAAAATCAACTACTGAAATCACTCTACAATTGATTTTATGCAAATGACAACTCTAATTTTGCTGAAACTTGGACAGTAATTAAAGCACAGTAAAAGGCATCATTCATGATTTTTTCACAATTTTTAGAGCAATAGATGACTACGTGCGAATTTCAGAGCTTAATTGGGTAAACTATCACTGATTTTCAATCTCTGATTTTTAATAAAATATCTGATGCTCACAAAAATGTAAAAAAATAGCCAAAAGATAAAGAATTTGTTGCTCTGCAAAATGCTATATTTCATTGAAATAAATGATGCTATTTTGAAGTCCAAATATTCATGCAAAGTCAGGAGTATAAATGCAATACAGAAATGATAGAAATAAGGTAGAAATGTGCATAGGGGCAGCTTTGCAAATATGAAAACGTTAAAGGGTAAACTTGCAAATGTTCAAAAAAATATAATAAATGAAAGTACACCTTCCCTTTTCCTTCGATCCCACGCTAGGGCACGAGGGGGCGGCGTGGTGGCGGGCTTCCGCAAGAGGTCGTGATGCTCGGTTGGGCGGCGCGCGGAGCTGCGCGTGCTGCACGCGGAGGGGCGCGCGGGCGGCGCCGCTCGATGGCGAGGGCAGCTTGAGGGTCTCGAGGCGCGAGGATGGGGGTGCCCAAGGTCGGCTGGAGCGCGCGGCGCAATCTTCGGGCGGAGTTGCGACGGGCCGGGGCTGGAGCTTGACGGGCGGCGCCTGGAGGGCTCGTGGCCGCGATAGGACGGGCGGAGCGCGGCTGGGGTGTCGCGCGCACCGGCGATGATCTCGAGCGGAGGAGGGAGGCGCGCCTGCGCGGGGTTGGCGCCACTACTGGAGGAAGCGGCTGGGCGGCGCGCGGCTGGTCGCGCGAGGGCTGGAGCTGCTGCGCGGGGGCGGCGCGGCTCCAACAACCAGGGGCGGTAGCCACGGGCGGAGGGTGCGGCGTCGGTGGAGTGGCCTGGCGGGGCGTACGGCTGCCTGAGGCGGGGTGGCGGAGACGGGCGGCCTGTTTTGTTTATTATTTTTTTATTTTTTTTTTTGCAAAATTTTTTTATATGTTGTAAACAGGAAATGGAAATATGAAAATGAAGATGTGATTTGGATGATTGCGGTGGTTGTGAATGTTTGTGATGATGATGAGTTTTTTTTTTGTGATGAATGAGATGATTGTGGTGTGGTGATCGTGATGATGGTGGTAGAGTGATTGATGTGGTTTTTTTTAATGTGATGATGATTGTGATATGAATCAACAAGAAGAAAATTTTGTTAGATAAAAAAAATGACAAGGAAAAGAAGAGAGATACTTACCTGTGATTCGCCGAAAATGGAGCCGCGTCGTGCGGCTTCCGTTGTGGCCTCGATCCGACTTGACGAAAAATTCGGAGAAGCTCGGCTGTGATCTGAAGTGATGCACAACGACACGAGGAGGAGTCCTCGTGGATCTCGCCTTTGACACCGTCGTCGCTCGACCGAGAGATGCTGAAGCTGTCACCGACAACACTCGGGGGCTGGTGGTCTCTCCCTCTCAAATGAAGAAATGGCGGATGAGGCGAGGGGAAGCGGGCCGCGTGGCGCAACCAGAGGGAGCCACGCGGCCTGCTATGAGTGGCTGGAGGAAAATACACGTGTAGAGAGAAGAGGGGGCCGAATTTGGAAAAACTCAAAACATGAAAGTTGTAGATCTCGATGAGATCTACAAGTTTCATGTTGACCAAAGACGGAGATGAGGTCAAATATGATATATAAATACAAGGATACATAGATATACAGATGTAGTATACAAAGTGGCCCAAAAACCCAACTTTCTCATACGAGCTCCAAATTCAATGAAATTAGTCTCATTTTGAAGGTCTTTTAATATGTAGTATTCTAAGAGTAAGTAGACCTAATTCGGAGTTTGTATGAGGGCTTTATGTGTATTTTAATGTAAAAGGGGCCTAGGGCTTTATTGACTAATTTACAAGGGGGATTTTTGGCATTCTTCCCTGTATTATTAACTAAGGAGTATATATTATAGAGAAGAGGTTATTTTAGGGATTGGGTATTTTACAAGGGATTTTTGGCTTCTTATTTAAATGCAAATGAGCTGCTAAAATGTATGATTTATGAATGCATGCATGAGTGCTATTTATGCAATATAAAAGGAAATATGCCTCTATTTTCTCGGGAACAAGGCTCTATTTTTGACTTTTGAAGTGATGAATCACAGATTCATCAGCTATTGAAGGCGGTCCTCTCGGTTATCTTGTGTATCCTGTCCGCCTAGGTGAAGGTGAAACGAGAAGTGATTATGAGCCAATTTTTCTAGCCCTCGACTGGAGAGTTGCAAGGGATGCCTCTGCTTAGTTGGAAAACTGTAGTATTGGCGAAAGAGGATGGTGGGCTAGGGAACTACAATCTGGAGATAATGAACGGGGCTCCGCTAGCAAAATGGTTGACTCAAATTTGGGGAGGAGGGACTAACTTGCCGTGCACAACTTTGCATTCTATTTATGGGATTTCGCTTAATCCCTCAGAGCTTGATACTGGTGTTTTGTTGCCTTCCATTATTTGAAGGGAATTTGCTTGTGCCTTCGGGTGTGGTACCACTTCTTGAGGCTTATTCTAGGTGATGGCCGTTGGTTTAGATTTTGGAGAGATGATTGGACTTGACAGGGTCCCTTGAGGGGTAGTTTCCCATGTCTTTACGCTTTGGCAGCTTATATAGAGGTTTCCATCATAGATTGTTGGGAGAGCGGTAGCTGGATACCTCCCTTTCGTACCGAGTTGTCTGATCAACAATTAGTGGATTCCATGTTACTGCTTGAGGCACCGCCAATTGGTGGGGGGATGGATCTATTGATCGTTGGTCCTCGGCTGATGGGTGGTTCACTGTGCGGAAAGCATATAAGGCTCGTTATTGTCTCGAGAGTCAGGATCAAGCATTGATCACTGATCGTTTCACTGACTTAAGGAGCTGGAAGGTACCACTGCTCATACGGATTGTCATTTGATTGTTGAGATGGGAGCGTCTTTGAGGGGGAGAGGAAAGCGCTGTTCTTTCCTACCCGTGACAACACTTGCATGCGTTGCGCAATGACGGAGGAGAGTGCTGAACATTTATTCTTTGCATGTCCTATTTCTAGGGAGATGCGGGCTGAGGTGAGCATGAAGAGAGTTGTGTTAGTGGTTTGGGGTGATTTTTGCGACTCCATGGACGCTCTTTGTGGCGGGGATAGCCCAACCAAAGTTTGGGTGGCTGCTATCCTTTGGTTTGTGTGGCTTGCTCAGAATGGTTCTGTCTTTCGAGGGGAGCAAATTTATATGAAAAATGTAATTGAGCATGCAAAGAGATTACATACGTTTTGGTCCATGTAAATGTTTTACGTTTTGTTTTCTCTTGAAATAGAAATTACAAGGTAAGTGTTTACTCGAGGTCTTACCCTCTTTATCCTCAAAAAATGATTCTGAAGTACCTAAAGTCTTTTCAGGTACAAGGTTATTCTTTAGCAGAGGGGAATCCCTAGCCATTATAGCTTGTGCAGATGCAGACTATGTGGGCCCCAAGGGCAGGAAGTCTACCTCTGATTTTGCAGTATTCATAGGGAGTTCTTTGGTAAGAGCAAGAAGCAAACTGTTGTTGCTAGGTTGAGTGCTGAGTCAAAGTACAAGGCAATAGCGTAGGGGAACATTGATATGATGTGGGTTAGATCCGTTCTGACAGATCTAGCTATTGACACGCCTCTTCCTATGTAGTTGCAATGTGATAACCATGCTGCTCTTTTTGTTGCCAACCACCTGCATTCCATGAGAGGACCAAGCACATTGAGGATGATTGCCATTGTACTCGTGACATGATTCAGAAGGGGTTTATCTCTGCTTCCCCACGTCAACTCAGGGGAACAAACAACATATTTGTTGACTAGGCTCTAGCCAGGGACGCCATTTCAGAGATGTTGTTCCATGCCGAGCATGATTGACATCTTTGCTCCATCTTGAGGGGGAGTGTTGAGAGATACATTTATTTTTTTATGTATTTATCTCTTTCTTTCTTATCTATTATGTAATTTTCGCTCTAAGACTCAGCTCTCTATATAAGAGAACCCTATGGCCTCCATTCATAATTAATTCAAATTTCTTTTTCCACAAGATTCAAGAAGAGAAAAATTTGAAGGGGTGCATGGATACCAAACTTTACGGCTAATTAAGATGGATACTATACATTCTCCTTTCATTACACATGATAGTGGCTTTATATGGAGAGCCATTACCATCTAGGAGGTATACCTCTTCAAGTAAAAGGCATCTCTTTATTTAAAGGACACCTTAAAAAATGCGTACCTTGGAGTTGCAATAAATCAAGGAAATATAACAAAAAATCTAAAATTGAAAGCGTGGGCTCTCCCACTTTGAAAAACTCATCTCCAAATGAGTTGTTTTCTCTTTTGGTTGAATATTTGAATTATAAAGGAGAAATTAAGATGCGTTTCTTGAGGGTGAAGATAAGGTGGTAATGGCATCATAAGAAGGAAGGGAATGTGGTAATGCCTTGGTGTTGTCGGTTGTTTGGGAGGCGGGGATGCTAGGGGAGGCTTTGGGGAGGTTTTGCTATGTGATAATATAGTCGAAACACATTGATACTCACAAAATGTGAACATTGGAAAGGATGTGTACCTTGTGGAAGGGTGGACCTTGGCTTTGCATCAGTGATGCGAAATGGGTTTGGAATTGAGCTAATGCATAGGAAAGGGTGTAGAAATGAGGATGCCTCGAGCGGATGGTTGTAGTGGGCATGATTGCTGATGTAGTTCTCAATGTTGTAGAAATCGGTAGTCGGTACTCGATTGGTGGGGTCATTGACTACGGATTAATCGACAGTCGGGTGACTAATCAGATTTATTCGGCCATTAGTCGATTTTGATTTTTTTATTTATTTTAAATATATAAATCATTTTTATACATACATTCTTATATATTTGCATAGATTTTTACATTTTTATACTATCATAATGAAACAAAAGAAGTAATTGACTTTAAATATAACATTAAGCATATTATAATAAGTTTATTTTTTAAAAAGCAAAAAAATGAAATTAAAAAATCTCTATGTAAAGTCAGCTGACTAGTTGGCCCGATTAGTCGGGTTGACCGACTAATGGCTGACTAGGCCTAGTCGAGTTGGCTAACACCCCCCGGCTCGACTCTTCGGAAACTAATCGGTCTAGTCAGCCGGCTTTTACAATATTGGTAGTAATAATAGCATTTATACACTTTTTAGATGACGAGGTTGACATATCCAATTATGGTTTTGATATTGTGACTTTGACAATTATGATTTGTAATAATACGTAGATCCGCTAATATTGATTGTGGGTAGGAACTAATGGCGTCAATTATTGTAGGAAACAACACTGGACGATGATTTTGGTGGCAGTTTTACTAAGTAGTTCCTCCGCTTGCAAATGTGGAGAGTTGTATGATGCTACCTGGAGTTTAAAGAAAGAAAAGTTGAACACGTCTTTTTCTCGCATGATTTCTTCTTGAATGGCTCTAAGTTCCTTTTAAACCAAATCGGTGTCCCAACAATCTTAAGCATGAAGGATGAAGATCCCTTAACATGTAAACATCATTTCATTCTTCTTCATGTTCAGGTATTTCTTAGGATTGTCTACTAGTGAGAATGACTTGGAAGACACTCCAATACCATTTGATGTGGCTTGGTTATTTACAACAACCACACTACCTTCTCCATATTATGTAAAGTCGATTACATGGATTCTTTGCCTACATTCAGATCTATTTTTGACCATTCTCGGATTTAGATCCAAATATTTAAGGTCCCTTCGGATACTTTCCTTCCAACACTTCTAGGGCTTTCTTTGCCTTCTTTTGGCTGGATCAACATCCTAAATCTCGCATCTTCTAACTGGTGCATCAACAAACCTCCTTTCCAAATAATGAAGCTACCTTAAGACATTGGAAATCATAATGCCATAATACCTTTCAAATCCTCCTAGCCATTATCCTACTGCAATAATTCTTGCTAAGAAAGTGTTAGAAATCAAGAATGCGAAAGCGTAACATTAGAGAAATAGAATAAACATGAGGGAACGCCGGGATTTTACATGGAACCCTACTCCCTAGGGAGCAGGATGAAACCGTGGAAGAACGCCTCAAAGGACTGGTGTTTTCTATTCACTTTTTTCATCTGATACAATGGGTATGGGGCTTCTTATATAGCCCCACCAACTGATCGGAGTCCCATCAACAATAGATGTGGGACTAAAAAGGTGGATGTGGTAATTGGACCCTAGAGGGATCCAACTACCCATCTATACCATGACGCATATTCCAACACTCCCCCTAAAGCTGGAGCATGCAATGCTCAGCTTGGACAAATAGAAAGAAATCTCAAACTCATAATACAAGGCACTGCAGACAATATCAACTCAACGCATACTACTCTGTCGGTTGCTGTCGAGGACGACGCTTCTCATGCTGTATTAATGAGGAGGAACTAAAGGGTTGGAGTGTGAGTTGAACTGGGTTTTCTCGTTAGAAAACATATGCTCTGTATTGCATCTGTCAGAGCCACTGAATCTTGAATGAGTCTCTACCTGGAGAACTCTGGCCTGTAACTGCTCTATCTCTCTGAAGGGCCAAACTGGAAAAAGCTATGGAGACATCCTCATCGGAGTCCACGGTCGTTGGAGAATGGAGTCTGAAATCTCCTCATCGGAGAACTGGATCTCTCCCATACTGGCTCAGAGATTGAGATCTCTACTATGGAGTCCCTATGAAACCACATGAAAACCCTAGCCCGCAATGGCATAGAGAATGTGATCTCTATTCTGGAGTCCCTATGGATCATATGAGAACTCTGAGACCAAAAACAAAGATGGGGACCTCTCAACTGATCGCATACATGTGCGCATCAAACTGAAGACTCTTGAAACAATCTGAATGTAGAGTCCGAACTGGAATCTCTATAGAGTCTGACAAGTGACTTGGAATCTGGAAAATCTGACTTGAGCCATAGAACTCTAAACAATATTCCCCCTTTATCCCATACTGGTCGGAATAGATGACATCGACCAAGTTGGAAGAAGACAGAAAAGATGTGAAGAAACAAAAATACACATAAGTCTATCTCAATCATTTTTTTGGCTTTTCTTCTCACATTTTTTCCAAATCATTTTTTCCCGGCTATTCCTTTTTTTAGCCCTCTCCTTTTTTCTGTATATGTTTTTTATGCGTAGCTTTTCCCAAAATAAAACCTTTTTTTAAATTCATGGCCCAATTGGGCCCATAACTTTGGTCTCATTTTTTGTTGGCCCCTTTCTCTTCTTTTTTCTGACTTCGGCCCAGTTTGGGCCTAAATAAACAATCCCTTTTTTGTTGAACTTACAGTCCCAAATTGGACCTAAGAAGATGTAGCTTTTCCCCCCCTTTTTGAATACGGTTACAACATAGAGCCCATTGGGCTTAAAAAAGTTCTTATTTTTCCGCTCCATGGTTGTTAATGGGAACAGGGTGGAGGGAGATAGAAAGAGGGGTCGTGCCATTACTGACCATATCCATGAATCTCGAGGAGGGCGGCTGGCAGACCTTGGAGATGGAGTGGCCTTGGGGCTTCCCGTATTTCGGCTGCGCATGCGAGTAACTTGACACAGAGTGTGACATTGGAGGAGGTCAAATCGACAGTTGGGAACCTGAATGCTGAGGTGGCGCCGGGCCCAGACAGCTTCCCTGTGTTTTTTACAAGGAATTTTGGGATCTTGTAGGTAAGGAGGTACTGGAGGTTGTAGATGAGTGCTGTCGGTGCAATGCCGTCTTTGAAAAATTGAACAAGGCTCTGATTTTCTCCTCCCAAAACGGGAAGCAACTGAAAGAATCAAAAACTACAGATCGATTGCCCTTTCGAATGCTATTTACCCGATTGTGGCGGAAGTTTTTGCAGTTAGGCTTGACATGGTTCTTGAATCATTGTTTCTCCGTTGCAGTTGGCCTTTGTTCCTAGGATGCATATTGCAGATAGTTTGGTTATGGCTTCGGAGTTTATTGCTGATTAGAAGAGAAATGGAAAGAAGGCTCTGCTCTGGAAAATTGATTTTGCCAAGGTTTACAACACGGTAGACTAGCGCTTTCTCTAGGCGACTCTTTATAAGAGAGGTTTTCCAGATGTTTGGGTCTCTTGGATGGAGCGTTGTGTCAACACGGCCTCTTTCTCGGTACTTGTTAACGATCATCCAGAGAGGGGTTTCTTTCAGTCGCAGAGAGGGGTTAGGTAGGGGTGCCCTCTCGCACCTATGCTATTCATAATTGCTTATTGCTTCTCATGTTCTTGCTTGCATGGTGGACTGGGATCAGAGCAGTGGGATCACGATGGGTTACTTTTCTGGAGATCTGCATATCCCTCTTCTTCAGTACGCAGATGACACGGTCTTCTTTATTGAGGGTGGGAAGGAGGAAGCTAGCGGTATGGCTATCATGCTGGAGATCTTTGGGGAGATGTCTGGGCTAGTTCTAAACCATGGCAAATCTACAGTTATTCCTTTCGGTCTTTCAGATGAGGAGTCTCGCATGTGCAATGTGGAGTGTGGTACAAAGTGTGGTTCCCTCCCTATTCGATATTCGAGGCTACCTCTGACGCCCGGAAGAGTGAGGATGGTAGATTGGTTACTGGTGGTGGAGAAGTTAGAAAGGAAGTTATCTGGTTGGAAGGCATCTGTTTTTTCTCGGGGTGGTCGTCTTGTGCTAGTGAAGGCGGTGCTCTCTGCTATTCCTGTCTTCTTCATTTCCTCTCGCCTTTTACCCACTGGTATCAGAAAGCGCCTTGAGCAGTTGACGTGGAGGTTCCTGTGGAGCAAATCTGGCCACGAGGGCCACGGTATCCACCTAGTGGATTGGGATACGATTACCCTGCCTAAAAAGATGGGAGGGCTTGGGATCAAGCATCTGTAGTTCTTGAACAAGGCTCTGTTACTTAAGTGGGTGAGCAGAATATGGGGGAAGAGTGAGGACATCTGCTACAGGCTCATCCGCCGCCTCTATGCCGTCTCTCATCCGGAGTCTCTGGCTTTGCGTTCGAGGCCGCTTTCCTCGGCCTTCTGGAAGGGAATTTTGAAGATGATGCCACGGTTTCAGGATCTTTTCCACCCTGTCTTGGGGAATGGTGCCTCCTTTGCGTTCTGGACAGACAATCGGGCAGGCAAAGGTCCATTTTGTGTACGCTTCCCTCACCTTTTTGCATTGGCTGCAGATTCTGAAGCGCGCATTGTGGATTGCTAGGATAACGAGAATTGGATGCCTACTTTCCGGTGAACTTTTTAGATCAACGCTTGGAGGACTTCCTTCTTTTTCTAGACTCTCTTAGACAGATAGGTAGGCCATCTGATGGTCGTGACCACCGGGTGTGTAAGGGCACCTCCTTCTCGATTAGGAAGGCGCATGGCGCTATTTGTAGACCGCCTTCTGCTTGGACGGATGACTTGATTCGAGATTGCAACTTAATCTAAGAACTTGGGCTCCCAGAGAGGGTTTGGATTTTTTTTCTTTGGCTACTCAGAAGAAAGTGTGTTATGACTAGAGACCGCTGCGCCATATTGTTTGTTGTGATGTCCGATAGATGCCTCCTATGAGAGAATGGCATTGAGACGTTGGAACACCTTTTCTTGTGCCGCCCGATTTCTTCGCCCATCTGGGGCGAGGTTGGCCCCTCTTGGGTTAACTCCCATGGCATTGAAGCATTCTGGTCTTCCTGTATGATGCGAGGCGGCGAAGGGAGAACCTACTTAGACCTGTGGCTATTTTATTGGCAGTTTGTCTTGCTAGAAATGCTGTCCTCTTTTCCTCAGCAGTTATATCATGAGAATGTATGTATCCATTCTATGATCCTTCTTGAGTTCTGGCTTCTGTAAGGTCTTGTGGCTATAATTTTGTACCTTTTTCATTTAATTTTAATATATAGGGGCGGACACCTTAGCGTACTACCCCTTCTTTTGACTTCAAAAAAGGGTTCTTATTTAGGGTTCCTGATTGGGAACCCATCTCGACTTCCATCGCAATAGAAGCGTCGTCGACCATGGATTTGACTCTTCTTATGGTTAGAGGAGATGATGCTGCTACGAGGTGCGTGGAGGTGGTGCCAACACCGGAGGACGGTGCACCTACGACAGTCCGTGGGATGTTGCCGCCTGAAGCATTACCTGATGCATCGCCTGGGATGCTGCCGCGTGATGCATCACCTGATGCATCGCTTGGGATGCTGCCGCCTGAAGTTGGGAGGGCACATACGAGGCAGAGTCTATGACCGTATGCTGGAGATGTGCATCTCTAGGGTTTCATTGCGAGATGTGTGCTGCCTGAGTTTCTTCGCGAGATGGGTGTGCCACGAAACATGGGTTCTCGGTTGAAAGGACCACCGCTTGGAGTTGACATGAGTTGTGGCATTGCTGAGGCCTCTTCTCGCTCGGAGATCGATGTGCCTAATTATTGATATGGTTTTCTTCTTTTCTTTTTCTTCTTAAAAAATGCAATAGAGACACGATTGCCCTTGTGTTCACAACCAGGAAGCCACTGAAACCCTATTTTGTTGCTGCAGATACAAAATACACGATCCCTCTTGCGTTGAACATGGAGTTGAATGCTAAGGAATTAGGGTTTCAGACGAGACCCTTAGAAAGAATAATATAATCACACCTGCTCCGATCTAGATCTTTCTCGAACTTTGAACGATCTTGGATCTGAACAAATGATAAATTTACAAGAAAACTCTGAATTGAACTACAGAACCGAGCTGATCGGATTGGTATTGTTGGTGATGACGGAGAATTAGGGTTTCTAGAAATCCTAAAACTGAATATGGAACTTGATCACAAATATGAATAAATAATCTTCAAGAACAAGCAAGAACTGAATCTTCTCTATTATTTGAATCTCGAATAAATCAAGAACATAAAATAATCTCCGAGAATCAAACCCGCTTTGATACCATGTTAGAAATTGAGAATGCGGAAGCGTAATATCAGAGAAATATAATAAACATGAGGGAACACTGGGATTTTACATGGAACTCTACCCTCTAAGGAGCGGGATGAAACCACAGAAGAACGCCTCAAAGGGCTCGTGTTTTCTATTCACTTTTCTCATCTGATACAATGGGTGTGGGGCTTCTTATATAGCCCCACCAACTGACTGGAGTCCCACCAATAGTAGATGTGAGACTAAACAGGCGGATGTGGTAATTGGATCCTGGAGGGATCCAATTACCCATCTATACCTGACGCATACTCCAACAAGAAGAATGCCCATGTTGTGGCATTTCCACCCATAAGGTAATGGGTTACTCCTACAACACGTCCTTGTACAATGTTCAAGGCCCAAGGTTGAGTACCAGGAACAACTTTTAATTTGTTACATCCTTCCTTCTGATCACATCGTTCCGAGTATGGTCTTTTCATGTATGGTCACGCATCCACCCCTATCGATTTCATTCTGCTACTGTCGTTCTCTGCCCATATCTATATTCATATACGAATGTTCACATCTGTAGAGCATATCTCATGGCTTTGTAATACTTTCCTTTGATTTTCAAAGGATGTTTCTTATCACATAGAACAATAGAGGACCTCTCCACTTTAAGAGGAAAAAGAATCCAATAGGGAGGATGGATATCAAACCCTAAGACCAAACATGATTCATATCGTTGTATAGCCTTTCATATAACCATGATAGGGGATTTATATAGAGAACCAATGTCATCTAAGAGCAGATATAAGCAACTAAAAGACACTACTCTTTACCTAAACGATGCCTTTAAAAATTACACGCCTTATTAAAAAATAAAATAAAATTCAAGAAAAATGAAAGCTGAAGTTGGCCTGTATCACTTAGAGTTCAGTATTTGTAAATTTGACTTTTTCATTCAGATTACACATGGAGTATCCACATACTAGGCATCATGTATATACTATGGTCTATACAAAACTCCTCATCTTCCCTGCCTTGTCCGATCAACATCAATTGTCCATGCCAATACACAAGGCATCCTTAAATGTCCTCTTTATTCTTTTTGATAGCAAACAATTTAATCTATCGTTTTACCTGTGTTTTAAAAAAACTTGCAGATTGGTCTCCGTGCTATCTGGGAGAAATACTATGAGGAGGCCCATGCTGTTATATATGTTATTGACGCTGCGTACCCTTCCCGATTTGAAGATTCAAAATCTGCGCTGGGTATGCTTGCTCCCATTTTGGTCTATGCAATGTCAAAGAAACATCATTTCCTTTCTTCTATCCACCTTATTAATGTTTTTCCTCAACTTTGACGTGTTTTTCTGTCCTTTGTTGGATCTATAGACTTATAGTTGATTAAAAGTTTACAAGCTAAATATTCTTAATTTCATCAGAAAAATTACTGCGCAATGAGGATATGAAAGGAGCACCAATTCTGGTACTTGCAAATAAGCAGGTCAGAGTTTATATTTTGGAGAAATAATGTGTACATCTCTATTTCTTGCGAGAGTTTTTCAAAAGGATGTGTTAGATTTTAATTGCGTGGACGATGGCTATAGGTAACACTGTTTTCTTTGTTTTTTTGGTTCTTGATCTTTGAACATTTTGTTACATACCCCAGCTTAACATGTTGAATATGAATTTTACATTAGAAGTGTACTAAAATATTCGGGCTCTACTTTCAACAAGAAAGTAAATGATTGTCGATTGATGCATAGCAACAGAACTTGGTTATTGATTCGATCAGGTGTACTGGTTCCTTCTAAACATGGCTTGCCAATTCTATATTTATGACAGTTCAAATAAAAACTTCTCTTGATAGGAAAGTTAGTCTACCTTCCAGTTGGCCACATTTTCTACGCTAGCTAAATTATCAAAGTGGATATGTGAAATTTTCTTGAAAGTTTGCTTGTTTAAGACATGTTGGTAAAGGATGAAGATATACACATATATCTAGCCAGAGGTGTTTGTCTTAAATTTAAATGCGACGGGTTGATCTATGTATCACTTGTCATTTGATTCGTGGTTTTCTTGAACATATGTAGCATCCAGCAGGGCCCAATATAAAACCAGTTTTTCATGACATTTTATGCTCTTGCGATCATCCTATAAGCTTCAACGTTCAACTTTGATATTGAGGTCTTAAACTGGATGTTTTGGCTGAAAAAACTGCTCATTCATATTTGTTCATTTATGTTTTTGGAAATTTGAGGATCTTTCAACTAAAATTCCATTGAATGAAATCAAGTGTAGTGGAGGCGGGAATATTATTGGAGGAAAGTAGATAATTGTTTGCAATTTCCTTTAATCAATGATGCTAGTAGTGATATTGGGTTAAGTATAGAAAATTTTGGTTTTTGGTTAACGGTTTATTGATGGCAATCACTTTCAGTGGGCCTTCTTTATACAACAACAACAAAGCTTTTTCCCACATTAAGTAGGGCTGGCTACATGGATTCTTTTCCTCCATTCAGATCTATCTTGGGTCAATCTTGGACTTAGATCCAAAAAATTAAGATCCCTTTGTATAGTCTCATTCCAACACTTCTTAGGCCTTCGTTGCCCTCTTAGCCAGCTCAACATCCTAAAACTATCATATCCTAGCTCAACATCCTAAAACTATCATATCCTAACTGGTGCATCAACCGACGTCCTTTGTAGTGGGCCTTCTTTATAGGAGAATAAAATGGTGATTAAATTTCATTTTGTTTTGTGCTACATTAGTGTAATTGATATTTTGATGGACGTGTTAGGAAAACTATTGAGAAAAAATGATGATATATTTTTGTATATTTACGAACTTTATAAACTTTCTTTTGTTTAAGGTTCTTGCAGGAGTTTTTCACCCCATTTCCTTTATAAAGAGGGGTTTGCCTCTCATAATATGACTTTTCTTTTTCAGAAAGGGCATCATAGCAACAATCCCAGATCGATGTCTAATAACCACCAAATAATCCCTAAGCCCCCCTTTTCTCCTCCAAATATGTGCAACCCGTCGTTGGTGTCATCGTTGGCATTGTTGTTCATCCTAATCGGCCAACTCAAGGTGTTCCTTGAATTGTTGCACCCTCCACATGATCAATGTTGAATGGCTTGAACTCTACCGCGAATCAAATCACATTTTCGCTTGCAATGAACATCTCACATATGGGAACATTATTGTAGTTTGATCGTTGTTTCGTTGGTTTAATGGTCATCTCCTACACCCTAGATTTCCTAGTGCTCAGAGTTGATCGAGTGTGGCAGTCTCAGATCCCTGTTTAACATGGCCTTTGTTCCGTTGTCCCTCGTTCTATAGTCCATCGAGAAGGCATGTGTGTTTTTTCTCTAGCACGAGGTGTTAGCTAGCACAAGCAATGGACTCGTGTGAATAATTAGTGTTGACGCATATAGAATAACTGTACCTCTTTGTTATGTTATTTTTCCTGTTATTCTCTTTATGTAATTTACCCATAGGCTACTCTCCTATATAAGAGAGCCTAGGGCTTATGGAATAGAACAACTCATTCTCTTTTCCCAACATGGTATCAGAGCGACGGTCCTAGACCGGAGTTCTCGAAACCCTAACCCTAACACCCCACTCGCCGGCCCTCTTCTTCTCTCTCTCTCTCTCTCTCGATCGGCGCACCTCCAACGCCGCCGCCCCTGCCGTGCGCGCCTCCAACGCCGCCATCGTGCATCATCTGCGCATCCTCTGCGCAGCCCTAGCGTGCCGTGCGCAACCCCTGCGCAGCACTTGCGCGCTGTGCGCAGCCCCTGCGCGTGCAGCCCCTTGCGCATCCCTTGCGCAGCCCTAGCGCGCCGTGCGCATCCCCTGTGCAGCACTTGCGCGCTGTGCGCAGCCCCTGCGCGCATCAGCCGTGCGCTGTGCGCAGCCCCTGCGCGCCTCAGCCGTGCGCTCCAGTGCGTCACCTTTGCCTCCCAGCGCATCTCCTGTGCGGCCTGTGCGCAACTCCTGTGTGCGTGTAGGTCTTAGCACAAACATCTTCATGGGGATAGTTGCTTGAAGTCTACACATGCAACTACCCCCATCTATGGTATTGTGGACAAAACATATCATTTGTCAATCGTTCCAGTCTTTATTTTTCAATATGTCAAAGAGCAAGGCAGATATCCCATCTATTGGCGCATTCCGTGGTCCAGCGCCTATTGTCAAGATGGATGGTACAAACTATGAACTGTGGGCAATGCAGTTCATGAGCATGATGAAGTCTACAGGTAAGAAGCATATTCTTACCGAATCAGAGCCTGCTGAGAAGACTGGAACCTATGCCTCCTGGGAGGCTGATGACGCATACGCCAAGGTCTGGCTATCTGGCACGTTGGCAATTGAGATTGCCAATGATATCCTCCATCAACCCACAACGAAGGATATGTGGGACATTCTGGCGGCCACATATTCCCAGGCAAAGAACGAGACAAAGATTCTGCAACTCCAGCATGATATCTTCACCATCAAGCAGAATGGTCGCCCTCTACATTCTCTCTATACATCACTGAGAGGGATGTTTGAGAAGCTATATAGCTTCATGCCCTTGACAGCTACGCCAGAGCAGCAGAAGACATACAGGAATGCTACTATGGTGGGTGTGTTTCTCGCTGCACTTGATCCAGAGTATGAGGCAGTACGTTCTCAGATTTTGGCGAACTCGACTATTCCTCCTATGGAGGAAGCTTTTCACAGATTGAGTAGGATCACAGTGCCTTCAGCAGCTGCGAGTCAGAATTCCTCAGCTATGGCGGCCAACAGAGGCCGCGGTTTTCATCACCAGGGCCGTGGACGTACTCCTCGTGGAAGGGGTGGCCGCACCAGGTCAACATGCACATATTGTCACCGAGTCGGGCACAATGAAGACACATGCTATTCGAAGCATGGATTTCCTGCATCTGCACGAGCCGCTGAGCAGATAGAGCCCCCATCTGCTGCTACCCTAGATCAACGATTTGATGATCTAGTTGCTCGCCTCAGGGGCATCATACCACCATCTGGTCCAGCACCGACTACAGAGAGTCATACTGATGCTGCTGCCTCTGCCTCTGCCTCTGCATCTACTAGTACTTCAGGTAGTACACTTGCACTCCACAGTAGTAGATCTGATATACTGCCATGGATCATGGACTCGGGTGCTACACATCATTTATGTGGCGACCAGAGTCTACTTACAAGATACACTCAGATCCCTCCAGGACGGACAGTAGTGATTGCTAATGGCACGCATTCCCCTATCACTGGTCAGGGGGAGATTAGATTGACACCTTCTATGCAGCTTAAGAATGTCCTACATGCACCGCACTTTTCTATGAATCTGTTGTCAATTAGTCAGATTACGAAGGATCTCCATTGTCGAGCTATTTTTGATTCATCTTCTTTGATTTTTCAGGACATCCGTACGGACAACGTGATTGGTCATGGCTATGAGCAAGGAGGCCTTTACCGTCTGAACCAGACCCCATTTGCCGGAACCACATCTTATCCTGCTGGACAAGTATCTCCTCTCCTGTGGCATCTGCGTTTTGGTCATTTACCGCTTCAGAAGTTGCGTCTAGTTCTACCCTATGGTCTCTCTCACACACCTATCCAGTGTGAGGCATGTCAGTTGGGAAAGCATCACAGGTCGTCTTTTCCCAGTAGTCAAGGTCGGAGCAGTAACTCCAAGTTTGAGTTGTTTCATGTCGATGTCTGGGGTCCGAGTCGTGTTCCCGATCATCAGGGACACAGGTTCTATATTGTATTTGTGGATGATTTCTCTAGAGCGTCATGGGTCTTTCTAATGAAAAATAAATCTGAAGCAGGAAATATTATTATCCACTTTCTTAATGAAATTCAAAATGTTTTTTCCACATCTGTCAAGATTGTGAGAAGTGATAATGCCTTAGAGTTGTGCACCAACATTCTAGCCAATTACTACTCCTTAAAAGGAATTATTCACCAAACATCTTGTGCTCATACGTCTCAACAGAATGGGGTTGCTGAAAGAAAACACCGTCATCTTCTTGATGTCACAAGGTCTCTTCTTATTCAGAGTCATGTTCCGTACTCCTACTGGGGTGATGCAATCCTTACTGCATGTTACCTAATCAACCGTATGCCTTCGTCTGTCTTGAATGAACAGATTCCTTTTTCACTCATTTACCCTGACAAGGATTTGTTCATTCTTACCCCTCGTGTGTTTGGGTCAGTCGCATTTGTCCATCAGTTGTCGCCTGGTACTGACAAGCTCTCTCCTAGGGCTGTCAAGTGCGTCTTTGTGGGGTACTCCAGAACTCAAAAGGGGTACAAGTGTTTTGACCCTGTGCGTCGGCGGTATATGATCAGTGCAGATGTTACATTTTTTGAATCTGTTATGTACTTTTCAGAATATGGAAACATGCAGCTACCACCTATATCTCCTGATGCCGTATTCATGGTACCACCACCACCATTGCCACAAACAACAACACCGTCACCACCACCGCCACCGCCACCACCACCGCCACCACCACCGCCACCGCTAGTATCCCCGCTACCATTCCATTACACCCGCAGGCCTCCTCCAGCTCATGGTCCTGACCCGTCAACTAGCTCGCCTATGGTATGTAATGAAAATATTAATGTTGATGGATCTGACGACATTTCTCAGCAGGATGTATTACAGGAGCATGGTGAGAACACAGATGATCTGGATGTTCCAATTGCTCTACGCAAGCCGAAGAGAAGCTGTGCCAAATATCCATTATCAACAGCTGTGTCTTTTGAGAGGCTATCTGGAGACTTCAGGACGTTTGCATTGGCACTTTCAGCTACAGACATTCCACGGAATCATCATGATGCTTTGCAGGATGCTAGATGGCGGCTAGCAATGGAAGAAGAAATGGCGGCACTTCAGTCCAGAGGAACCTGGAGTTTGGTTCCTACACCTCCAGATGTCAGCCCAGTGAGTTGCAAATAGGTGTTTACAGTGAAGCACAATGCAGATGGTTCCATTGACAGGTACAAGGCACGCCTGGTTGCACGGGGCTTCACACAGACATATGGGGTAGACTACCTTGACACATTCTCCCATGTGGCGCGTCATTCCACTCTACGGATCCTGTTATCAGTTGCAGTTGCTAGAGACTGGCCACTTTATCAACTGGACGTGAAGAATGCATTTCTGTATGGCGACTTGCAGGAGGAAGTCTATATGCAACAGCCACCTGGTTTTGCTGTTGAGGGGGAGTGTTCCAAGGTTTGCAGATTACATAAGGCCATCTATGGCCTTAAGCAGAGCCCCAGAGCATGGTTTCAGAAGCTTTCAGATCTCTTTGAGAAACAAGGATATAAACGCTCCAATGCTGATCATTCCTTGTTTGTACAGAAGACGGCTAGAGGTATCATTGTAATCATGGTTTATGTTGATGATATCTTGATTACAGGTGATGATGACCAGGGCATTAAGCAGGCAAAGGAAAGGCTGGGGACCGAGTTTGTCACCAAGGACTTGGGAGTCCTTAGATATTTTCTGGGGCTGGAGTTTGCTAGAAATCCATATGGATTAGTCATGTCACAGAGGAAGTATGTTACAGATCTACTGAGTGAGACAGGTATGCTAGGGTGTCGACCTGCTACGACACCAATGGATCCTAGCATGAAGCTGTATGATGATGACACAGAAGAGGTGGATAAGAGAAGGTACAGAGAACTGGTAGGCAAACTACTGTATGTCACGATCACTAGACCTGATATATCATTTGCAGTGAGTCGTGTGAGCCAGTTCATGGAGCAACCACGTCAGGCCCATATGGATGCAATACACATGATTCTGAGATATTTAAAATCATCTCCAGGTGCAGGCTTGCTATTTAAGAAAGGAAAGGAGATCTCTATCATGGCATGTGCGGATGCAGACTATGCAGGATGCCCCAAGGATAGGAAGTCCACATCAGGATTTGCAGTCTATGTTGGAGATGCTCTAGTTTCGTGGAAGAGCAAGAAACAGACAGTGGTAGCTAGATCCAGTGCTGAATCCGAATACAGGGCTATGGCCCAGGCTAGCACAGAAATGATGTGGGTGAAATCCTTACTTGCAGATCTATGTCTTGATATACCTCTTCCTATGATGTTGGAATGTGACAATCAGGCCGCCTTGTTCATTGCAAATAACCCAGCCTTTCATGAGAGGACCAAGCACATTGAGGTCGACTGTCACTACATACGTGACATGATTCAGAAGGGGTTCATTGCTACATCTCACGTCACATCAGAGAATCGGACTGCTGATATTTTCACCAAGGCATTACTTCGAGGCCCATTCCAGAAGTGTGCGTCGAAGCTGATCATGATTGATATCTATGCTCCATCTTGAGGGGGAGTGTTGACGCATATAGAATAACTGTACCTCTTTGTTATGTTATTTTTCCTGTTATTGTCTTTATGTAATTTACCCATAGGCTACTCTCCTATATAAGAGAGCCTAGGGCTTATGGAATAGAACAACTCATTCTCTTTTCCCAACAATTAGCATACAAGACATTAAGATTTCTGCTACTAAATGTACACATAACATGTATTAGAGTACGATAAAAGCTTATATTGAAGAAGGATCAGATCCGTAACCCAAATAACACACACATCTGAATAACAAATGGATCTAAATGAAAGCAGTGCTGCTGCCTGGCAACCCGTCATCTGAAGCCCTGATGCTTTTGGTATCGAGCGACACCCTAGGGCTCGATGAGCTACATTGCCTAATGTTGCATCGATTGTCTAAGATGAATTATGATCATGGTACGTAGGACATTCCAACAACGTCGTGAAGTTAATGCCTAGTAGGTATGCAAGCAGTTGGATACAAATATAGATGTTACTATAACCATATCCATTTAAAAATATAGATACAGATGCAAATATTGATGACAGATATGAAAAATATGGTTCCACGTCCTTAAAAATGGGCACATTTATAAAACTGATGTGGATTGGTTACAAATAATAGAAGTACTTTATATATTAGCTTAAATGTACATGTATTGGATGATTGACATATGAACTAGATATATTAAACATATTTATTACCAATAATGCCAAAAAAATAAGAAAGAATGCAGATAATTTTGTTATATATGTTTCTAAATAAATATATATGTATACATTAAAACAGACAAATAAATATGGATCGGGATATTCATGGATATCGAAGTTATAATTGTATCTAAATCCATTTTAAAACAGATAAGGATACATATGAAAACAAGTATAAAATGGATATGGTAGTAGATCGGATACGGATATATCCATATCCCTTCACATCCATTGCTTTAAATTTCACCAAAATTCGACCTAATTTCGATCGAAATTCGATTTCGGCAAGTGGCTGAAATCAATACATGATAGCATTTCCTTTTCCTAGATTTCGCCGACATTTAAGACCATTTCAGTGGAATTTTGGTTGAAACAATAGAAAAAAGGAATGCAGCCACGTTTCATCAAAATTCATCCTCCTAGCCTCTTAGGCCACTCTTTCACCTAATTTTGACTACTTTAGGGTAGTTTTTGAGCTTTATATATTCGTGCATCATATTGCATCATTTCATGTGAACCCCTTAGAATCCGGGTACCCGTTTAAGCAACTTTCGCGGCATTTCATTCACATGAGATCGCACAAGCCACATGAAAACAGGGAAAATTTTTCGTGTTGCAGTCATTGTATATGACATTCACATCCACAATCATAACCACAAGCTAATAGAGACAAATGACACCAAAATTTTATTTCATTAACTTTCATTTATTTTACAACATGTACATTGTCTGACAGTACATACAATATTCCCAAAAAAATCTGACTGAACAGAAGAGAAACATTTTACATTATCAACCGAACCAAAAACTGAAACAAAATAAACCAACATATCGTCTAGTATATACCCTGTCTCCTGGAAGCATCAAAAACTACTGAACAACAGGCTGTGTGCCTGCCAAAACATGTTTAGGAAAGAAACGGAGTCACAATCGTGAATACAAACCCGTAGTTTTAAAAAAATAAATAACAAGTAATTTATAATGTGCAAAAGAGAGCAAGTAGAAAGGTGGAACAATTACAATTTACATCTACTTGCTTAAGTGAAAATGTTTTCAAGTTATTTGTAAGCATTCTCTCATGATTGCCCATTAACCCATCATTTCCCATATATGAAATATGAATATATGAACGTAAGTATGTATCATTATTTTCTTCAGAGATCATGTTTGTAAGTAATGAGGGAAGAGTTTGAGATTGGAAGATTTCTCGATTTATTTAGATTCTTAATTCTAGTGGATAGTCTGTGGTCTTGGTTAGTGTGCAACCTCACACTATGACTCTAAGACTTGAGGAATGTCTTAGGGTTGGGGTGCTTCCGTAGGCATGCGGTGTAGTATAAGCATCCTAACTAAGTTCCCAACACACCCACTAGCTTAATGGGATCAGATTATAATCACTACCATTTCCTCAACTTTAATTGTAATGCTTTAAACCTGAAGTGCAACTCTCTCAGATGTAAATTTGGATGATGTAGATATAGATATGGATGATCTAGATATACAATCGCCAAGTCTGTTGGCGAAAGTAAACTCAAGCGGTGAGGAAGCCTGCAAATGGCTATTCCGTCTCGCCCTCTAATTGGAAGTGCGGTCCAATAGAGGGACATGTCTGCTCCAAAACTACGCCACTAAGACGGGTGAGAGAGACTTTCCGGAAAAGTCACTCTAGAAAACAACCCGACTAATACGGGCAACCGAGCTCGTACGTAAAACTGAAAAACCGAGGATTCCCCGCCTGGGTATCCTAAAATAACGGGTCAGCGGAATGGTCTAAAGTCGGGATCCCAACGAGGCGTAAAAACACTGCGGGCTCGCGTAAAAATAGAAAAGGGACTGAGATCCTAGACCCGCGTACTTGGCGGCTGCTGCCCTAATTGGGCTTCCTATCTCCCATCCAGTTGAGGGTCACCGCGCCCTCGCACAGTCAGGTGTAAGGTTCACTATGACCGACACAATTAAAATCATCACTGATTCTAACTAACCACATAGGTCCATTGATTATACATTCTTACTCCTACATCTTATGTGATCATATTACAATCTAATTGATCAGTCCACACCTATCAAAATATGACATGTGATATTTATATCGTAGTCATACTCACGATCATTGATGAAGATTATTAGCAATGTAAAACACCTAGAATTCATTAAATTTTCATTTTAACTTTTTGAAATATAGGACTAAGGATTGATCTGGATTTGGGATTAATTTTCATGAAAATCCCTAATTTAAGTTGTTAAAAAAATATGGTATGAATATGCTTGACAATTCATAATACAGATTAACACGTTGAGAACATTTTTATAAGAGAAAGCTGACAATTGATCAATTTCCTAGAATAACCAAACGGCATATGTTAGACATCTTCGGGAATGAAAAAAATAAACAAGACATTATAAGGATTTAACCACCGTATCAAGCCTAGATCATTTATCAGAATGTTACGGATACTATCCCTACTCCATTCATTCTTTCATCATCTCTTTTCTTTCTTTTTTTATTCCTTTGATATTGACTCAATGCTGCATCATAATTAGCACCCCCAAAAACCACTCACTTGGTCATAAACCAACATTTATAGTATACTTACCAGTGAAATCATCATGCCCTTAGGCTTCACTATAGTTATTATTATTATTATTATTATTTTTGAACCTCATAAATTTATTATGGACCAGAAATAATTATTAATTTATCAATATCAGCGCTGCTAACTATATTAGGAAATGGGTATAAAAGATCCTCTCTCTCAATCAATCCGTATGATATTATTTTTTTTAAAAAATCAATAGAATTCCATTCTATTACATAATGGTAAAAAAATGATACTTATTACTTATCATTTAGATTCGAACTTTTGGCTCAGAATTTTGTGAAAAGGAATCAACGTCAACCAGGCTTAATGAATACATAAAATTTATAGGGATTTTATCACTTGTGCCCCTCCGAGATCTTGCAATTTCAGTTATGCCCCTATCTTTTTGGTAATATCAGTTGTGCCCCTCACTTCTTGCTATTTTATCACTTGTGCCCCTCGGGTTAGTGACCGTCCATCCACAGTGCAAACGGACGTTAACTTTGAGGACATAAGCGGTATTAATTTTAAAAAAAGGATTATGTGGTCATTTTATACCCTCTTCCTCATCCTCTTCTTCTTCTTCCTCTTCCCCCATCCTCTTCCTCCTCCTCCAACCTCCTCCTCCCTCTCCGCCCGAAACTCCTCCCAGCCCGCACCTCCTCCCAGCTCTGCCCTGAGCTCCCCGCACCTCCTCCCAGCCCGCCGCCCCCCCTCCCCCGTGCCGTCTAGCCCCGCACCGTGTCGCCCAGCTCCTGCTCCCCTGGGCCGCCCGCAACCATCCGTCGTCCCTGTAGGCACCTCGATCAGCACCAGAGCACTCGCACCAATCTTCGCACCGTCACCGATCCTCACGTTTCCCAGCACCTTCGATCCGGCTCCTATCAGGACGTCGTCCCCGACCTTGGGGTGGCAGTCGCCTACCTCCTTCCCTGTGCCACCGAGGGTGATGTGGTGGAGGATGGAAACGTTGTTCCCGACCACCGCGGTCTCGCTGATGATGACGCTCGTCGCGTGGTCGAGGAGGAGACCACGACCGAGCCTCGCGGTGGGGTGGATGTCGACGGCGAAGGCCTCAGAGATGCGGGACTGGAGGGCGAGGGCCATGGGACGACGGTTCTGCAGCCAGAGGGCGTGGGAGATGCGCTGCGACTGGACGACGAGGAAGCCCTTGAAGTTGAGGAGGCAGTGGGAGTAGGAGTGGCAGGCAGGGTCCCGACGGCTCCGATTCGGCATCTCGACACGACTCGACCTTGATCTGGGCCCACAACCAGGTCTCGTCAGAATCGGATCCCAGAGGGGGGAAGGAGGGGACATTAGCGATGGGGTGAAGAAGAGGGGTCGTCTGGATCATCGTGGTCTTCACCGTCTAGGTCATATTGGTGATAGATTGGGGCTTGACGTATTTCTGGACGGCGGCGGATTCATGGCTTTGAAGGGTGGTGACCGCAGAGGGCGCCATCTCTCTTTCTGCGGGGACGACGGCGAACTCCGGGCGGAGAGGGAGGAGGAGGAGGTTGGAGGAGGAAGAAGAGGAGTCTGGACAATAATACCCCTCTTAACTGCACTAAAGTTTGAAAAAACCATGGTTAAGTCAATTCATTGACGGTCAATCTGACGGAAGGGCACAACTGATGACGGTGAAAGAAGTGAGGGGCACAACTGATATTACCAAAAAGATAGGGGCATAACTGAAATTGCGAGATCTCGGAGGGGCACAAGCGATAAAATCCCAAATTTATATTTTATTTTAAATTTAATATCATTTCATAGTTAAAGTTCAGAACTAAATATTCATCTGAATTTTAATTTCTGATAAAAAAATATATTTAACGACTCCTCATTGTGAAGTTAACAGCATAGGGATTAGCGAAGTACACGATATAGCAAGTGCAGGAGTTTAGCTATTGGCAAAGTCTTGTAGAATCCTATAAATAATATTTTTAGATTTTGATTAATCAAACCAAAAATGAGATTGGATATTTTGATTTAGTGGAAAACAGGTTAACAGTAGGTTCCAGACTAACTGTGATTAAAACTCAAGAGATTTCAACCCATGAAATAAAAAGAAATCTAAATCAAGTATTAATTATGGGAATCAAATTATGTATGGATACATGCATGGCAGCAAGATGAATGGCTGGGGATGTACCTTATTTTAGATCTTCCAAAATGAAGATTAAATGCTTAATCTTGAGCATGCAGCAGTCCAGGTGCTCATGTAGCAGCTCATGCAACAAATGTAGCCGTCCTTGGAGATTTGTTGGACAATGGATTTGACAGGGAGGGGGTTTGCAGTTGCTTCTTGATGGGAATAATCTTAGGGATTTGGGAATAAGAGTAACGAAGGAATGGCTCTCTGTGGAACTTTGGAGAAGAAAAGTAGAAATGAATGATGGGGTTTTGTTGGTGTTATATACCCAAAGTGAGAGGTTTACTTGACGCCAAGTGTAAGAGAAAATGCCATGTGGAGAGAAGATTTGAATGCCTATTGGGAAAAAGGAAAGGAAGAAGAATATTCGAGTCAAACGGATGTTTCCTGTACTGCCGCACTTACAACAGGAAAAAAATATTTATTTAATTATTTTAGTTATTTATTATTTATTACCTTTTCCTATTTTTATTTGAGAAGGCTAAGTCATCCGTAATCGTACCTTGAGTGTCGGATTTCGACATGCAATGTCTCGATTTGATCGTCTCAGAACGACGATCAAAATGGGTATAATATTGATATACTTTCGGTTGAGTTTTAAATACCCAAAATTTTCGGATACGATTTTAGTTTAAGGTTTAATTTTGTGATTTAAAAAATATCAAACGACCTCCGATTGACGAACGGTCGATTTCGTTGGTCTTGTTTTGTCGAATCGGATTTAATGACGGTCTTGGTTTGTTTTGCGGTTTTCGAATTTGCGTCACGGCTTTTTTTTCGCGGCGCGCATTACGAAGCGACCGATTTTTGGTCGTTTTTGCCCGAACGACTTTTGATTCACGATCACCTGATCGTTTTAGATTGTTTGGTATTGACCAACAACTTTATTGGGTTCATCGGGCCCTAATCGGGTCGGGTTCGGTGAAACCCGGATGTTACAATTATAAAAACCTCAAAGGGAATCTCGTCCTCGAGACTCGAGTCAAGGTCATTAGATGGTTTGTTTGGATTTCTTAAGGTCATAAAAACCTCAAAGGGTTTTCAACCCATAAAAACCTTAAAGAGAAAAACAACCATATATTTGAACATATATCTTATTACAAAAGCTTGTTTTGATTATTACCTCAGAAAAGCTACGGGTATCGTTCCCGCATATCGGCTTCGGTCTCCCACGTCGCTTCTTCGACGCCGTGTCGATGACATAAAACCTTGACCAATGAAATCTCTTTGCTTGCGAAGCTTCTTCACAGCACGGTCAAGTATCTGGACTGGCCTCTCCTCGTATGTCAAATCAGGCTCCACATCTAAATTCTCGTAGCTGATGACGTGTCGAGGGTCGTGCACATACTTCCTCAAGTTGGATACGTGGAAGACATCATGGATAGCTGAAAGATGTGGAGGAAGGGCTACTCGGTATGCAACCTTCCTCACTCTAGCCAGAATCTCAAAAGGTCCAACATATCGCGGTGCCAACTTGCCACGAATGCCAAATCTCTGTATTCCCTTCATGGGAGATACTCGCAAAAATACCCAATCTTCAACCTATAATTGATAGGAATGTTATTAATATGAAGTTAAGTTAATTTTGTAATAAAGGAAAGAGAAGAAGATTGGATACCTGAAACTCCAAATCTCTTCTCCAACGGTCTGCATAGCTCTTCTGGCAAGTCTGTGTCGTCAGAAGCCTCCGTCTCACAAGATCAACAGCTCTCGCAGTCTCCTCCAAGAGATTTACGGAATGTAAAGCATGATCACCTACCTCACGCCAACTAAGGGGCGTGAGGCATCTCTGCCCGTATAGGGCTTCGAATGGTGCCATGCCAATACTGGAGTGATAGGTGTTGTTGTACATGAATTCCACTAATGGCAGATGGTCCTTCCAGGACCCTTTCCACTCCAAAGTGCAAGCGCGGAGCAATTCCTCCAATGTCTGTATGGTGCGCTCACTCTGCCCGTCTGTCTGCAGATGATAAGCAGAACTCATCTTCAGTTCTGTCTGTAGTGCTGACATGAACTGATGCCAATAATGCGATGTAAATCTTGAATCCCTGTCAGACACCACTTCTCGTGGTATACCATGCAGTCTGATAATGTTCTGTACATATAGCTTGGCCAATCTGGATGGAGTGTAAGTCGTGTTGACATGTATGAAATGGATTGATTTGGTCAACCTATCAACAATGACCCAAAGGGAATCATGGCCACCCAGTGTCTTCGGCAGACCTGTGACAAAATCCATAGAAATGCTCTCCCACTTCCACTCGGGAATGAGGAGAGACTGCAATAATCCTGGTGGTCTCCTGTGCTCGACCTTGACCATCTGACAGGTCATGCATCTGGTAACATGTATCGCGCTTCATTCCATCCCACGAGAAATGTCGATGCAGATCACGGTACATCTTTGTGCTACCTGGATGGATAGATAACCGTGAACTGTGTGCCTCATCCAAAATATCTCTGCGAAGCTGCTCGTCATTGGGTACAACTACCCGTCCTGCCTTCCATAAAATAGACTCCATCACAACAAAGTCATCAATCTCATCCTTGATGGTGCGCATGTATCTATCTCGGATCCAAGGATCTGTCTTCTGGCCCTCTACAATTCGATCCCAAAGACTACTGTATCGTGGAGGCACGACAGTAGATATGGATGCACTCTCCTGGGGATACCAATCAGTCAAAGCGGCGAGCGTATCCCATACATATAGCTAGTTCACCGTACCCTCTGCATGTGCTCTCCTGCTAAGTGCATCAGCTACCACGTTTCCCTTACCTAGATGGTAAGAGATCGCGCAATCATAATCCTTCAGTAGCTCGAGCCATCCGCGCTGTCTCATGTTAAGCTCCTTCTGATCACAGATGTACTTCAAACTCTTGTGATCCGTGAAAATCTCGAAGTTCACCCCATATAGATAGTGGCGCCAGATCTTCAAGGAAAAGACAACTGCCGCCAACTCCAAATCATGTGTGGGGTAGTTCCGCTCGTGCGGTCTCAACTGTCGTGACGCGTAAGCAATCACATGTCCTCTCTACATCAATACTGCTTCCAAACCTTCTCCAGATGCATTTGTGTAGACTGCATAGTCTTGAGTGCCTGAAGGAAGAGCAAGAATAGGCGTTGTAGTCAACCTCTCTTTCAGTGTCTGGAAGGCCTGCTCACATGAATCGTCCCAAATGAATGGAACTCCCTTTTGCGTCAATCGTGTCAATGGGTGAACAATGTGTGAAAATCCGCTGACAAAGCGTCTGTAATAGCCCGCTAATCTGAGGAAGCTCCGAATCTGTGTAACTGTCTTGGGCTGCTCCCAAGACATGACTGCCTCAATCTTCGCAGGATCAACTGCGATAGCTGCTCCAGAAATAACATGCCCTAGAAATGAGACCTGGGATAACCAGAACTCACACTTGCTCAACTTAGCATATAGCTTGTGCTCTCGCAATGTATCCAAAACAATCCGTAGATCATTCGCATGATCCCATTCATTCCGCGAGTATATGAGCACATCATCAATAAACACCACTACAAACTTGTCTAAGTATGAACGGAAAATCCTGTTCATCATATCCATGAAAGCCGCAGGTGCATTGGTGAGTCCAAATGGCATCACCACAAATTTATAGTGTCCATAGCGCGCCTTGAATACGGTCTTCGAAATATCAACCTCTCTAATCCTCAGTTGATGGTAACCTGAGCGAAATCGATCTATGAGAAAATCGAAGATCCCTGGAGCTGGTCAAACAAATCATCGATGCATGGCAAAGGATAACGGTTCTTCACCGTTCTCTTATTCAGCCGCCTGTAATCGATGCATAACCTTATGGATCCATCCTTTTTCTTGACAAATAGAACCGGAGCACCCCAAGGTGAAGTGCTCGGCCTCACGAATCCCAAATCGAGTAACTCTTGCAACTGTACCTTCAGCTCCCTCAACTCGGCTGGTGCCATGCGATATGGTGCCATAGAGATCGGCTGTGTATCTGGTAACAATGTGATCTCGAACTCGATCTCTCTCAAGAGGTAATCCTGGTAGCTCATCAGGGAATACATCTGGATATTCTGATACTACTCGAATGTCCTGTGTCATCGGCTCCTTATCAGATACCTCCCAAACAAATGCAAGGTATGAATCACAACCCTGATCAACAAGTCGCTGAGCTCGCAACACTGAAATGTACTCCATGATGGAGTCATGTATTGTACCCTCAAAAGTGAACTCGGGTAGATTGGGAATCCTGAAAACAACTGTCTTCTTAAAACAATCAACAAGTGCATGATGAGCGGATAACCAATCCATGCTCAAAATCAAGTCGAAGTCATCAAGCTGCAGAAGTAGACAATCTGCAAGCATCTCGTGTCCACCAATCAGTATGGACAAGTGTCTGACTATTAGAGAAATGACAAACAACTGGCCACCTGGCCCTCGGATATGATATGAAGAAAAGATAGTCTCTGCGACTCTACCTAAAGAAGCAAGTAGCCTTGAAGTAAGAAAAGAATGCGTCGCACCAGAATCAAATAGAACATGGAAAGGTCGGCCTAAGACTGAGACCATACCTTTCACCACAGTAGCCGCTGAACGTGCCTGCTCCTCAGTAACTGCATGTAACTGTCCCTGCCTGACTGGTGCGGTACTGGAACCTGCCACACTCCGCGTCTGTCTCTGCTGCAGTCGTCTGAAGTTGGAGTTCCTGCCACGGAAACTCCCTGAACGCTGTGCCTGAGGCTGTGACTGTGAAGGCTGTGGCCGAGGCTCACCAGAAGCCTGTGGGCACTGTGATCGATAATGCCCCCACTCGTGACATCGATAGCATCGGACTGGTCTGGTGGGTGGAGTAGTCGTGTCTGTGCTTCGGGCTGGTCCTGCAGGTGGTCTGTCTGTTCGCTGCGATCCAGATGGTCAAGCGGAATCTGTGCCACGTCCGGCAAGTGCTCCTCCTAAAGTAGTCGATGGAGAAGAGCGAGCACTGCCTGTAAAGGACGAACCTGTAGGTCAGAACCGTCTGTCTGACCTCTGCTGCTGAAATGGTCGACGTATCGGTCCAAAAGATCGTCGCGGTCTAGGCGCTGTCCCAGACGAGCTCCCGAAACGCCTCCCTCTGATGTCCTCGAACTTCTCTGCAGCATCGGTAGCCTCGAAGACGGATGTGATGTGTAGTCCAGCCAGCTTCTCCTGTACCTCCTCTCGCATGGCGCCAATGAACTTTTCCAGATTCTCCTCTAGAAATGCGCCAGCTGCTCGTGTATGTCGTGATAGCTCTGTGTATCGGATAAAGTAATCTCTGGCTGTCATTTGTCCTTGACGAAACTCTACAAAAAGTCGGCGCTGGGACTCCTTCCACTTCACAGAAAAGAAGTGGGCTCTGAACTTCGTCTCGAAGTCGTCCCATGTAGGCTCTCGGCCTAACTCAGATACTACGTCATCCCACCATCTCTCAGCAAAGTCTGTCAATGAATACTCCAAGAAGGATGGCCATGTGTCTCGTGGCGTGCGAATCATCCTGAGCACCTTGGTCACTCTCTTCAGCAACTGCTCAGCAACATCCGGTGAACCTGTGCCCTCGAACAAGGGTATGTTGGCCCGCTGGTAGGATGTGAAAATAGACTGGTGTCTGTGAATAGCTGAGTACTCCTGTACACCCTTGTTAGCAAAGTCAATAGGGTCCTGCTCCCTGTCAAAGTCCGCATCATCTGCTCCATGCTCAGGTACCTCCTCAAGTGGATCATCAGGATGAGGCTGCTCTACCTCAACAGATTGGTACTGGTCCTGCCGTGTTCCATCCTGTGATGGATGGTACGTGAAATCTGATAGGTCCTCAAACCTCATCTCTATATCTGTCTGTCTGTCGGCAATCTCAGTCTGCTGTGCCAATATCTTCTCCTGCTGACCTCGCATAGCAGCCTGCTACTGTTGGAGGTCGGTGAGGGCAGTCAATATGCATGCCAACTGGTTAGCCGTCTCCTGACCGGATCGAGATGCCATGGCTCTGCATGAGAACCATTTATTAGTCATAAATTTTATTGTTCGCAGATAATATGATATATGCTTTTTCTCTTCTTGGGATATACTATGAAATTAATGAAATCGGTGACATCTGTGGTAATTGAATCTGAATGTCATATTTCCCTTCTCGGAGTCACGACTAGTCGGAAGACTGTCGTTATCCGAGAACTTAATGCGATTAGATTTTAAATACTGCGAATGTGCGTATTGGGGTACCACTGCTCTGATACCAAAAATGTGAACCCCTTAGGATCCGGGTACCCGTTTAAGCAACTTTCACTGTATTTCATTCACATGAGATCGCACAAGCCACATAAAAATAGGGAAAACTTTTCGTGTTGCAATCATTGCATATGAGATTCACATCCACAATCATAACCACAAGCTAATAGAGACAAATAGCACCAAAATTTTATTTGATTAACTTTCATTTATTTTACAACATGTACATTGTCTGACAGTACATACAATATTCCCCAAAAAAATCTGACTGAACAGAAGAGAAACATTTTACATTATCAACCGAACCAAAAAATGAAACAAAATAAACGAACATACCGTTTAGTATATACCCTGTCTCCTGGAAGCATCAAAAACTACTGAACAACAGGCTGTGTGCCTGCAAAAATATGTTTAGGAAAGAAACGGAGTCACAATCGTGAATACAAACCCGTAGTTTTAAAAAAAATAAATAACAAGTAATTTATAATGTGCAAAAGAGAGCAAGTAGAAAAGTGGAACAAGTACAATTTACATCTGCTTGCGTAAGTGAAAAGGTTTTCAAGTTATTTGTAAGCATTCTCTCATGATTGCCCATTAACCCAACATTTCCCATATATGAAATTTGAATATATGAGCGTAAGTATGTATCATTATTTTCTTCAGAGATCATGTTTGTAAGTGATGATGGAAGAGTTTGAGATTGGAAAATTTCTCGATTTCTTTAGATTCTTAATTCTAGTGGATAGTCTGTGGTCTTGGTTAGTGTGCAACCTCACACTATGACTTTAAGACTTGAGGAATGTCTTAGGGTTGGGGTGCCTCCGTGGGCATGCGATGTAGTATAAGCATCCCAACTAAGTTCCCAACACGTCCACTAGCTTAATGGGATCAGATTATAATCACTACCATTTCCTCAACTTTAATTGTAATACTTTAAACCTGAAGTGCAACTCTCTCAGATGTAAATTTGGATGATGTAGATATAGATATGGATGATCTAGATATAGAATCGCCAAGTCTGTTGGCGAAAGTAAACTCAAGCGGTGAGGAAGCCTGCAAATGGCTATTCCGTCTCGCCCTCTAATTGGAAGTGCGGTCCAATAGAGGGATAGGTCTACTCCAAAACTACGCCACTAAGACGGGTGAGAGAGACTTTTCGGAAAAGTCACTCTAGAAAACAACCCGACTAGTACGGGCAACCGAGCTCGTACGTAAAACTGAAAAACCGAGGATCCCCCGCCTGGGTATCCTAAAACAACGGGTCAACGGAATGGTCTAAAGTCGGGATCCCAACGAGGCGTAAAAACACTGCGAGCTCGCGTAAAAACCGAAAAGGGACTGGGATCCTAGACCCGCGTACTTGGCGGTCGGTGCCCTAACTGAGCTTCCTATCTCCCGCCCAGTTGAGGGTCACCACGCCCTCGCACAGTCAGGTGTAAGGTTCACTATGACCGGCACAATTATAATCATCACTGATTCTTACTAACCACACAGGTCCATTGATTATACATTCTTACCCCCACATCTTATGTGATCATATTACAATCTGATTGATCAGTCCACACCTATCAAAATGTGGCATGTGATATTTATATCATAGTCATACTCACGATCATTGATGAAGATTATCAGCAATGTAAAACACCTAGAATTCATTAAATTTTCATTTTAACTTTTTGAAATATAGGACTAAGGATTGATCTGGATTTGGGATTAATTTTCATGAAAATCCCTAATTTAAGTTGTTAAAAAATATGGTATGAATATGCTTGACAATTCATAATACGGATTAACATGTTGAGAACATTTTTATGAGAGAAAGCTGACAATTGATCAATTTTCTAGAATAACCAAAGGGCATATGTTAGACATCTTCGGGAATGAAAAAAATAAACAAGACATTATAAGGATTTAACCACCGTATCAAGCCTAGATCATTTATCAGAATGTTACGGATACTATCCCTACTCCATTCATTCTTTCATCATCTCTTTTCTTTCTTTTTTTATTCCTTTGATATTGACTCAATGCTGCATCATAATTAGCACCCCTAAAAACCACTCACTTAGTCATAAACCAACATTTATAGTATACTTACCAGTGAAGTCATCATCCCCTTAGGCTTCACTATAGTTATAGTTATTGTTATTATTATTATTATTATTATTATTATTATTATTATTATTATTATTATTGAACCTCATAAATTTATTATGGACCAGAAATAATTATTAATTTATCAATATCAGCACTGGTAACTATATTAGGAAATGGGTATAAAAGATCCTCTCTCTCAATCAATCCATATGATATTATTTTTTTTTTAAAAATCAATATAATTCCATTCTATTACATAATGGTAAAAAAATGATACTTATTACTAATCATTTAGATTCGAACTTTTGGCTCAGAATTTTGTGAAAAGGAATCAACGTCAACCAGGCTTAATGAATACATAAAATTTATATGTTATTTTAGATTTAATATCATTTCATAATAGTTACAGTTGAGAACTAAATATTCATCTGAATTTTAATTTCTGATAAAAAAATATATTTAACGACTCCTCATTGTGAAGTTAACAGCATAGGGAAGCGAAGTACACGATATAGCAAGTGCAGGAGTTTAGCTATTGGCAAAGACTTGTAGAATCCTATAAATAATATTTTTAGATTTTGATTAATCAAACCAAAAATGAGATTGGATATTTTGATTTAGTGGAAAATAGGTTAACAGTAGGTTCCAGACCAACTGTGATTAAAACTCAAGAGATTTCAACCCATGAAATAAAAAGAAATCTAAATCAAGTATTAATTATGGGAATCAAATTATGCATGGGTACATGCACGACAGCAATATGAATGGCTGGGGATGTACCATATTTTAGATCTTCCAAAATGAAGATTAAATGCTTAATGTTGAGCATGTAGCAGTCCAGGTGCTCATGTAGCAGCTCATGCAACAAATGTAGCCGTCCTTGGAGGTTTGTTGGACAATGGATCCGGCAGGGAGGGGATTTTCAGTTGCTTCTTGATGGGAATAATCTTAGGGATTTGGGAATAAGAGTAACGAAGGAATGGCTCTCTGTGGAACTTTGGAGAAGAAAAGTAGAAATGAATGATGGGGTTTTGTTGGTGTTATATACCCAAAGTGAGAGGTTTACTTGACGCCAAGTGTAAGGGAAAATGCCATGTGGAGAGAAGATTTGAATGCCAATTGGGAAAAAGGAAAGGAAAACGAATATTCAAGTCAAACAGATGTTTCCTGTACTGCCGCACATACAACAGGAAAAAAATTATTTATTTAATTGTTTTAGTTATTTATTATTTATTACCTTTTTCTATTTTTATTTGAGAAGCTAAAGTCATCCGTAATCGCACCTCGAGTGTCGGATTTCGACACACAATGTCTCAATGTGATCGTCTCAGAATGATGATCAAAATGGGTATAATATTGATATACTTTCGGTTGGGTTTTGAATACCCGAAATTTTCGGATACGGTTTTAGTTTAAGGTTAAATTTTGTGATTTAAAAAATATCAAACGACCTCCGATTGACGAACGGTCGATTCCGTTGGTCTTGTTTCGTCGAATCGGATCTAATGACGGTCTTGGTTTGTTTTGCGGTTTCCGAATTTGCGTCACGGCTTTTTTTCGCGGCGCGCATTATGAAGCGATCGATTTTTGGTCGTTTTTGCCCGAACGACTTTTGATTCACGATCAGCTGATCGTTTTAGGTTGTTTGGTATTGACCAACAACTTTATTGGGTTCATCGGACCCTAATCGGGTCGGGTTCGGGTTTGGTGAAACCGGGATGTTACATTTCATCTCATAAGACACTAGAAATTTGCCCAGCATACTATGCATTTGGAAGCATTGGTATTTTCATGTGCGACGCCTTTAAATACTTTTATACATGGATATCTATATCACATTGCGTATACAACCACGGGCAATGCACATTGCAGGGCTTATTGCGTATCTGGTGGAGTATTTTTGAATATTATAGGGAAGCTTAGGGGGTTGTCCATCAGATGTTTGATGAAATCGAATCGACTAACCTAGTTGGCACCAATAATTTAGTGAGGGAATGCTACTCCTAGTAGCGTGATATTCAAATGTATTCTATCTTTTGATTTTTAAGAGGGTCTTTTTAATCTATCAAGTTTTCACTTTAAGTTCTCTAACAGTCATTTGCATTCATATTAAATTAAACAAGGATGTGGTATCATATGTTCTATGCCATTTTAATATGATTTCAGCTTGGTTGGCAGGACCTTGCAGGTGCTGTATCTGCAGAAGAAGTAGCCAGATATTTGGATCTCAAGGAGCTGGATGAGAGAGTACACATGTTTGAAGAAGTATCTGCTTATGAGGGGTGCGTTTCATGTACTTTAATTTTTTCTCCTTTTTTTCCCGTTGAAGAGGAGATAGGATGGCTATTTTGAAATTTACTGAAAACTGATTGGTGAATGTGAAACGTTTTGTCAAAATGGGCATAATTACATCAGCCATGATTCCCATTGGGCTCTGGCATGAGCACCTTCATTTTCAACACAAAACATCTTGCTCTATGTACCTTGGTTATCACCTTGTTCCTCCTCAGGAGCCACATGGTGACCATCACATTCAAAGGTGTCTTGGAATCCCAAAGTAATGCGTAATCTCCCGCTAGGTCTCCTAGATCAAAAAACCAAAAGAGCATATAAAGCCTCGTATGCTTTCTTGACCGAGAAGTCATCATAGACACATTTAATGGTCACGATAAAAGAACCCTTTTTAGTGCATAGAAGGTCCACTTAATCCATGTAGACCTGCAGCCTCTACTAAAAAGCCAAAACCAAAAGGAGCCCAGAATATGCTAAACTATGCCTCAATAAGCATTGGTGCTCGAGTTTTGATTGCCAACCAATCGGAGAGTCTCAGAAGTGATCACACAACACCCCCTTGTCAGACCAATCATCTTTGTGGAAATCAAAGGAGGTTCCTTTTTTTTTGAGACAATAAAGGAGGATCTTTAACCTGGCTTCAACCTCAAATAATAGAAAGCATTAAGGAGGATAGAGCTGATGTTCTTTTAGAAAGCTGACAGCGAGTGAAAGGACCCCACACATAAGACAAGGATGGATGGATGATAGCCCATAGATACTCTCCTCTTAGCAAATGACAAAGCACATCATCATCATTACCATGGATTCTCATCACCCACTTCGCAAGCATGATCTTATTCATATCCTTTAGCCTCCACACTTCACACCATCAACCAAGAGATGTCATTGAGGCCCTACTCACTGAAGGAATATCATAAGTACTATCCCAACCATAACTTGACCAAAAGAACCTTATTATCATAGATTACATGCATGTCGGCACCGTTATAGGACTTTGATGCATAGATAAGTAAAAATACCAATGCTACTTACCTCAAATATGGTTAAGGTGTTGGCTAACCGACTCAGGGGTGTTCTGGACGATCTTGTTCTGCTAATTCAGTCATCATTTATTCTGGGCAGCAATTGCTAGGGGGTGTGGTTGTGGTGCCGGAGATAGTTTCAGATTGGAAAAGAAGAGGGGTTGTTGTTTTCCTCCGGAAGGTGAACTTTTTGAAGGCGTATGATTGCATGAGCTGGAAGTTTATATGGGCTTCGCTGGTCCGGAGGGGTTTCTAGAACATCTGGGTAGACTGGATGAAGATGTGCATTATCACTTCTTTGCTTTCAATGTTCGTTAATGGGAAGCAGGAGGGGGGATTCTTTCAGCCGCAAAGGGGGTGAGGCAGGTGTGTCCCTTGGATCTCCTTTTGTTTGTTTTGACGACTGATACGCTGGTGTTGATATACTTATATCTGTACGTCTTTATTTATGTTTTTCTATTTCTCCAATCCACTTTATGTAATTTTCCCTTAGAGCTTTTCTCCTATATAAGAGAGCTCTAGGGCTACGAGGAATATACCTTTTCATTTTCAACTCTTTCCACTTGGTATCAGAGCGACGGTCCTCGACCAAAGCCTGTGCCCTAGATCCCTACCACACTAAAAACCCTAGACCCCTATCTCACACGGTCGCTGCTGTCGCCAGCATCTGAGCAGCAGCGGCTACATCCGCTGTCACCCGCCGCCCACAAGCAGCAGCACCGGCTACAACCGCCTGCCGCCGCCCGCAAACAGAAGCAGCGGCTACAGCCGCCGCCTATTAAAGGCTGACACACCCCTCTTTCGTGTGGGTACTAAGAGGTCTGATTTGGTTCGCAGGGTGTGGTTTTTGATCCTCTAAAACCATCCTAGGCACCTAAAGAAGCCTCCCGTGGATATAGAGGTTGTGGTATGAGTCGACACCCATAACTGTCTTCCTATATGTTTGTCTAGACATTGTTATTCCAGTTTGCAACCCCAATCTTAGATGTTGTTGTCATCGTGCCAGACAACAAAGCAAATGTTCCATCCCTGGGTGCCTTCAAAGGTCCATCACCCATTGTGAAAATGGATGGAACGGACTATGAACTGTGGGCCTTGCAATTCATGAGCCTAATGCAATGTAATGGCAAGAAGCATATCCTCACATAGGAGGAGCCTGCTGATAAGACTGGGGTTAACGCCTCATGGGAGGCCGGCGACGCTTATGCACGCGTGTGGCTTTCTGGAATGTTATCCATGGAGATAGCCAAAATATATTGAGTCAACCCACAACGAAGGCTATGCGGGACATTCTCGCTGCTACATACTCTCTAACGAAGAACGAGTCGAAGATTCTGCAACTTTAGCACGGCATCTTAGAGCACATGCTTTATTAGTCATTAGGATTGTGATGAGCACCCTCCTTTTTACAAAGATTTTCAATCATCTTGAGCAATTTATATTATTTTACTAATGTTACATAGCATGTGATCATGCAGTTATTTGTATTTCAAATAACTTCTTTATTCTTACAAATGATCATTTTATATTAATTTGATATTTAATTTTTGAGAAAACAATCATTTATAGTAAGAACATTATGTAACGTTAGTAAAAAATGACACTTTTTGCGTGTGCTTTAATCTATAATTGATGGTATAATGCGCTAAAAAATTGTGCATTCTATTTTTCTCCATTTTAACTATGTTGGATGGTTACCCTTGATGATGAGACCAACCGTATTGCCATGACTTTCCTCCATGTACATCATAGTTATTACACATAAAAGTGTGCATACAAGATGACCATTACTCTTTAAAAAAAATTAAAGCACTGTAGAAAGGTCCAGGGACCGCGTGGTCAAGAATCGTCGGCGGCGATTGCGTAGCCAACGATTACGAAGATCGGGTCTCGCGGTAGACCTAGCCATAGGCGTGGGGAAAGGGCGGACTTGGCGAGGGGACGTTCACGCCCTATAAATATCGACCTCCACCAGGAGAAGGATATCCAGAACCCAACCTTCGTTAAGGGAGCCCTCTCCCATCCTCATCTCCTTCGTTCCTCCCATGGTTTAAAAAATGCGCCTCAATGCACAAAGGTGCTCGAGGCGAAATAGGGCGGTGAGAAAACGCCTTGAGGCGACCGCCTCGGACCCCCTGGCTGAGGCGTGCGCCTTGGATTCCTGAGGTAGTCGAGGCAAGGTGAGGCGGTGAGGCGGGGCGAGGCGCTAGGTGAGGCGTTAGGTCTTTTTCAAGTATTTTTTAAAGAAAATAATTAGTCCTATTCGTATTTTCATATGTTTATAAAGGTCTAGTTGTTGAGTATATATTTATACAAGATGAATGCCTAAATTTGACCTTTTTCATATTCATATTTACCATTAACATTTCCAATTATGAACTCTTACTATTACACCCTTAAACATATAAGAAACTGCGTGCGAATTCGAATACCCATATAGGAAAAATTTCTGGGATAGGGGCGATGTCCCCTGCAACCCCCAGAAGGGGGGGGGGCAGCCTGGGTATGGTGGCACAGGGAGGACATCAGACTGTTCTTCATCTGGATTTAGTAGAACATATGGCTAGGATTCAAATCATATGATTCATATCAACAAATTGGATATCTATAATGACAACCATAGCCAATCCCTTTTTGATAAATATTTTAGTGATAATTATAGTCAATGATTTCCTTTTGACTAGGTAGAAATTAAGTAGAAAGATTTATGGCATTGACATGTCCTTTTTTTCATGTTTTTATCTTCATAATATCATCATATATTACATTGTTATATACTATATGTTTGTCCGATTATATTATTTCACCAATACATATATTTATTATCCCTTTTATAATTATTTTTCTATAAAAACTGAGGCTTACGCCTTGACCGCCTCGAGGCTACGCCTCACCTCACTTCCAGGGAAAACGCCTCGTTCCGCCTTTCGTTTTTCAAACCTTGGTTCCTCCATCTCTCGTTCTCTCTGAAAGTAAGGAAGCCTGCGTAGCTCGTTCTTAGATTGGTATCAGAGCTTCGGCATCACCGCTCCCGTAGTCAAATCCCCGATTTACTCGCCTCCACGCCCTCACAACCCTCAAGCTCCGGCGTCGCCATGCCTGTAGCCGCCATCGCCCCGTCTCACACGACATCTTCGCTCCCCAGAAATCAGAAAACCCTAAGCTCCTAACATGTCTTTTTTTTATATAATTATTTATCTACTGCTTGCTACTTTCTCTAGTTGGCTCCATTAAAAAAATTAGGAGAATCACGTGCTCACGGTTGCACTCAGAGTTTTTTTTGGTTATTTTTTTGGCCTCACATGTTTGCAAGCTTTTAAAGAAGATTCACTGTTTTGTCTTTTGGGGGGTGGATCCAATTGGTTATTTTTTGTTTTATGTAAACAAAAAAATGTTGATTAATAATACTGGTTAGTTTAAAAAAACTTTTTACAAGTTTTTATGAATCTTTTTTTTATAAAAGAACTTTGTCGTATCAAGTTTTTTGATCCATTCATTATTATTGCTTGTCGAGTCATAAGGGAAAGGAGGGGTGAACCGTTTTTTTGCAACCTAAAGTTAAGTCGACTTTTTGTTTTTTTATCCTTGTAGCTTGTTACTATTAATCAAGTAAAGTTTAGCTTGTTATACAAGTTAATAATAAAAAAATAAAAATTGGTTGTAATACCCAAACAAATTCATTGATTACGCCAAACTATTAACAAGAAAATCGGATTAAAAGTTGCGGATTATGAAAATCGGATTAAAATCATATCAATTATTCGTTTAATCTAGTAATAAGAGAGGTATCAGTAATTGGTCTTAGTTACTTGTGGTTAACTTGTTTGTAGTTGTTTGTTGGTTGAATTAAAAGTTTACTTTAATATTCAAAATTATCATTGAATAGATATCTTCTTGCCTAAGTTCTATCAATCTTTTATTGCTATATCTCTTATTAATCTTCATTAAAAGCATTGATCCTTTGATTAAATTCTACCATCCCTTATTGCCTAAGTTATGTTTTAGTTATTTTTTTAAATTACCTTTGCTTACTCTTATTAAATTGTTCCAATCTTACATTTTATTTCATTAGATAAAAAATGACAAACAAGACTATTGCCACTGAGGTGAGAAAAATTGAGTACCTTAATGGTACTAATTATGAACTGTGGAGTAGAAAGATCTACTATGGCATGTTACACAATAACATACACTCTATAGTAGACAAACCCAACCCTACCTTATCTGAGAATCCAACCATGGAAGAAATTAGGTCTCGCAAACAGTGGAAGATAAAAGATAATAGTGTTAGAAGCTTTATGTTGACCCACATGGATTTGAATCTGATTCAGGTTTTCGAGACCTATGAATCAACTTACAAGCTCTGGACCGCGGCTAAGGAGAAATATCACTTCAAATCGGAAGTGGACGTCCAACTTCTTCTACACAAGTACAACTCGTGTAGAATGAAGGAATATGAAAGCATCCTCGAGCACGTGAACAAGATGCTCGTAATGGCCAAGGATCTAGCATCTGCTGAATGCGCAATTCCGGAGAGAATGTAGACAACAACCAATTTAGGAAGTCTCCCGTCGTCATTCAACATGGTTAAGGATGAACGACAACATCAAGAGTGTGACAGACCTACCTGCACATATGGCGATTGAGTAAGACTTCTCAAAGTAAAGATCGAAAGTCAAGATATTTGAGGTCGAGGAAGAAGAAAAAGAAGCAAATGTGGTGCATTCTAAGAAAAGACTAGGACCCTCCAAGGATAATTTCAAGGGTAAAAGTGAGATACCCATGTGGCTTGTGCTACGGTTGTGGTAAATACTGCCATTTCAAGGTCAATTGCCCCAACAAGAAGAAACCATGAAATTCCAAAGTGCCTGAAAATAAAGGCAAGAAGAAAATTGAATTCACGGTTGTCGTAGAGTGCAACTTCGCGATTACGGACGGTGACAGGTGATGGATTGACTCTGGTGTAACCTGCCATATTACCAAGACAAAGGAGGGGCTTGTGGACTTCAAGAAATTGAAGAAAGATGAACATAAGATCTTTATGGGGAACAATACCTACTTGGATGTTAAAGATGTTGGGACATACATGCTTGACCTGGGTGATAGCATAGTGGTACTCTGTGATGTACTATATGCTTCAGGAATATGTCAAAACCTCGTATTTATTCCAGTTCTGCTCAAGAAAGACTTTGAAGTTCAGTTTTATAATAAGCGCGTCTCCATAGGAAGAATAAGAAAATTTATGCAATGAGAAAGTTTGTACCCGAGTACAACCTGTTTTGTCTTCCTGTAATTAGTTCTAGTGAATCAATGAATGCGTCTTCTGAGTACTATCTGTGTTATTTGTCGGATTATGATTTATGTTATATGAGATTGTATCATCAAGGAAATTTCAAAATGGGTCAAATGATAAATCTGATCTTTTGCCTAAGATTACAGGTGCAAGGACATTGCCCTCTGAACAATGTTTAACAGGTAAAATGACGAGGAAACCCTTCTCGACAGGAATTTGGTCAAGGAATTATTAAGCTTGATCCATTCATATATATGTGGACCATTGAGTGTCAGTACACACAGAAATAAGGAATACTTCGTAACATTCATTGATGAGTGTTGGAGTATACGTGTTGTGTGCCACTTGAGTTGTAAATGGGTAAATGGATCACTCCGGGATCTATTCACGACATCCATGTGTTTAGTTCCACATTTACCAGCGGTGGGACTTGAAGGCTCTGTAGAGGCTATATAAGGAACCCTGGACCTCCTGTATCCATTGAGAAAAACAATGAAGCTTATGGCCCTTTGAGGCCTTCTTCGGTGGTTTCATCCTGCTCCTTAGGGAGTAGGGTTCCACGTAAAATCTTGATGTTCATGTTTTATCTTTCTCTAGTTTATGCTCTGTTTAACAAATCGCTTCCACATTCCTATTTTTAAACATGGTATCAGAGCGGGTCGTTCTTGGTTGATTTTGAAGTTTGTTCTCGAAGATTTTTTATATTGTTCAAAATTATTTCAAGTTCGGGTTTCAGTTTATTCTTGAAGATCTTCGGAATTTTTTTCTGGAGCCTGTTCGAGTTCCACTTTTTTGGAACCTTAATCGTTTGGCGGTGCGCTACCATCTCCTGGCGCCTGTTTCTAGGCGGAGGCTCAGTGCCTCACCACCTCTTGTTTTGTCCATCGCGCAGCCAGACCTTCAGGTGTGAAAGTCTCCTCGCCAGACGCCCACTAGCCCTAGTCGTCATTCCAGCAGCAGCAACCTTGTGCATTCTCCTCACAACGACGCATACTCCTCCAGCGGCTCTTCCTGCATCGGGCCGCATCTCAGCCCTCACACGATGGCGAGTTGCGCCATGCGCTCCAGGCGGTGCCCCGAGCGGCGCACCCTCCAGGCGGAAGTCTCCTCTCTGCGACTCCAATCAGATGCTCCTTGCGACAACCCTCCACGAGTGGTGGCACCTCCTCTCCCCTCCAGACGCAAGCACAACCCTAACAAGCGCAAGCGCATCGAGTCTCCTTCCATCTGTGCGCATCCCAGGAGCAAGTGGATATCTTCTTCCATTCGGGTGCATCCTAGGCTACGCATCGAGTCTCCTCCCATCTGCACGCAATGGAGCCCAGCACGTAGACGATGCAACCAACCTGTCTTCCAGCTCGACCTTCAAGTCCCGCTCTTCCAAGGCGCAGGCGGCACCCCCTATGCTCCCAGGCGACGGGAAAGGGAAAGCCCCATCGGGGTGGTGCTTCCTCACGAAGGGTTCCATTGCATGGAACCCTAAAGTAAAGAGTCAGGAGAGCATTTAAAAAAACTGTTCATTTTCTTTTGGGTCAGAAAAAGGGGGGAAGGGGCTGCTCCTATTTGCCCAAGTGGGCGATGGTTTAAATAAAAAAAGGGGAAGCAAGCTATAGTTCAGGCCCAATTGGGCCGTGATTTATTAAAATATGTGTTAAAAAAAGAGGCGTGTACAATAAAAAGCTGTACGCAAAAGATTTGCAAAAAAAGCAAAAAAGGGAAAAGCCATTAAAAAAATTGTTGTGTGAACGACTTCTTTAAAAAAGGGGAGAAAGAAGAGATGTCTAAAAATACGATATAGCCGAAAAATATGAATGATTTTGAAATTTTTTTGAAAAGAAAAGTCGAAGAAACGAGATCGGCTAAGTGATTTATTTGGTTTTATTTTCTCCCCATTTCTCTTATCTTCTCCCAACTTGGTCGATGTTTGTCATTCCGACCAGTATGGGAGAAAGGGAGAGATTGTTCCAGTCCAAATGCCCATTCAAATTACAGACTCTACAGATATTCAGACTCGACGTTCAGATGTTTTCCGAGTCTGCAATTCATGACGCACGAGTGTGCAATCTTCAGTTTCGTGGTCCCCATCATTCTTGTTGTTTCGGCTAGAGTTTTCATGTGATCCATAGAGACCCAGAGTAGAGTATCATTCCCTATGCCATATTGGCTAGGGTTTTTATGTGGTATCGTAGGGACTACAGAGTAGAATACCATTCCTTATGCCATGTTGGTTAGGGTTTTCATGTGGTATCATAAGGACTCCAGAGTAGAGTACCATTCTCTGTGCCAGATGGGAGAGACCCAGTTCTCCAACGACGAGACTTATTCAGACTCCATTCTCCAGCGACCGTTGACTCCGAGGATTGCACTCCACGACCTTTTTTTCAGTTCGGCCCTTTTCAGAGATGAAGCAGTTGTTTACATGTTGTGGCAGGCCAGAGTTCTCTTGTTAGAGTCTCATCCAGTTTCAGTTGCTCTGACAGGTACAGTCCAGAGCACTCTCAGTTGACTCACACTCCAGCCCGTTCATCCTCCTTACCTGCACAGCATGAGAAGCAACCTCCTCGACAACAACTGACATTTATGCGTGTTGAGTTGATATTGTCCATAGTGTCCTGTAGCGTGAGTTTGAGATCTCTTTCTATTTGTCCAAGCTAAGCATTGTGTGCTCCAACTTGAGGGAGAGTATTGGAGTATATGTGTTGTGTGCCACTTGAGTTGTAGATGGGTAAATGGATCACTCCAGGATCCATTTACCACATCCATGTGTTTAGTCCCACATCTACCAGTGGTGAGACTTGGAGGCTCTGTAGAGGATATATAAGGAGCCCCAGGCCTCCTATATCCATTGAGAAAAGCAATGAAGCATATGGCCATTTGAGGCCTTCTCGCGTGGTTTCATCCCGCTCCTTAGGGAGTAGGGTTCCATGTAAAATCTTGGCGTTCATGTTTTACCTTTCTCTAGTTTATGCTCTGTTAATCAAATCGCTTCCACATTCCTATTTTTTAACAATGACCACTCTAAGTTCTTTTATGTCTATCTCTTGTGAAGAAAGACGAAATCATTTGAAACCTTTAAGAGGTATACAACAGAAGTAGAGACAAAATTGGGAAAATCAATTAAAACCCTTAGGGTGCGTTTGGTTGGGGGGTTACCCCCCACTTTGGGTGGGTAACCCCCCAAAACCCCCACTTTTAACCCACTAGTGGGACCCACTCCTTTCCCATCAAAAAAATTATATATTATACAATCATATCATCTAAAAATCATAAAATACTCAACTTCTACTCACTATTCCAAACTTCAATACAATCACATCACAACAACCACCCACTTTTTCAAATTTCAATACAATTATATCATAATAACTACCAACTTTTTCAATTTCCAATACAATCACATCACACAAACCCTCCCAACCCTTAACCCACCAACCAAACACACAAACACAAAATCGGGTTATCCACCCCTGGATAACCCACGAACCAAACGCACCCTTAGGACTGATAGAGGTGGAGAATATACCTCAAAAGAGTTTGAGGAGTAATGCATCTAAGCAGGATTTGTAAGCAGACTACAATGTCTTATATACTACAACAAAATGGTGTAGCTGAAGGAAAGAGTAGAATTCTGATGAATGCAGTTAGGTGTATGTTATCATATTCAGGTCTCTCAAAGAAATTTTAGGGAGAAGCAGTGTTGACAACTAACTACATACATGATCAGATTCCCGCCAAGTCCGTAGAATCAACACCATACGGAATTTGGAATGAAAGGAAATTCGAGATTTGGTGATCTCCGGAAATGGGGATGTGTTGCACATGTCTTGATACCGAGTCAGCTTAGAGAAGCTAGATTTCAAGACATTAAAGTGCAAATTTGTTGGATGTAGTGAACATTCTAAATGATATTTGTTCTTCCATGAAACTAAAGGTCTGATCGAAAGTCGTAACGCAACTTTCCTTGAAATTCACAAGAGAAGGAACATGAAGTAGATGAATTGGATCCTCTGATTGTCCTACAGGACAATGAAGACGACTTGGAGATAAGACAAGAATTAGTAGATGATATTGATCATCTATATATAGAGAATGAACCTATGGTTAATGATGATCCTTTAGAGGAAGTGGGTGAACTCACACAACCCACGAGTATGATCAACAACAATAGGCCTAGAACACAACCTGCATGGATGGAAGATTATCATCTCTATGGATGCGAGGCTTCGTGTTACACCGTAGACGAGGATGTAGTGGATTATACAGATCCCATATCCTTTAATGAAGCAATGGCTTCGAACGAGTCAGAATCATGAACGACCGCCATGAGGGACGAGTTAGACTCAATTGAGCGAAACAGTGTATGGGAGTTATGTGATTTGCCAAAAGGTAGGCAATCCATTGGATATAAGTGAAAAGGTACCGAATTGATGCTACTGTCGATAAATACAAAGCACGATTAGTTGCCAAGAGTTATACTTAGCAAGCTGGAACAGACTTCAAGGAAACCTATTCTCCGATTGCTAGGTTTGCATCAATTCGAATGATCTTAGCTATAGTTGCATATATGGATTTAGAATTATTCCAAATGTATGTGAAGACAACCTTCCGTGATGGAGAATTAAGAAAGGAGATTTATATGCGACAACCTGATGGATTTCAGTTGGAAAGTCAAGAGAAAAGGGTTTATAATTTAAGAAAGTCATTATATGGCTTAAAACAGTCTTCACGGCAATGGTATCTCAAGTTTCATGAGAAGATTATTTCACTTGGATTTATTACAAATAAGTTGGATAATTGTGTATATGTCATGAAGAGCATGGGCAAGTTTGCTTTCATGTCATTATATGTAGATGACATTCTACTCGCAGGTAATGACATAGAAATTCTCAATGAAATTAAAGAGAAATTGAGCGGTGAATTTGAGATGGACATGTGGGAAGCATCCTATGTTCTCGGAATTCAAATTACAAGAGATATAGATTCAAGGACATTGAGTCTTAGTTAAGAAAAGTATTTGCATAATGTATTAAAGAGATTTAGAATGCATAATAACACTCCAGCTCCTACATCGATTGTGATTGGAAAGAGACTTAGTAAGAGTCAATGTCCTGGAAAGGGGCAGAAATCTTTAGAAGTTCCATATGCACAAGCGGTGGGTAGTCTGATGTATGCAATGATATGCACTCGACCTGACTTGGCTTATCCAGTTAGCCTAGTCAACATATACCAAAGTAATCTCGGACCAACACATTAGGAAGTTGTAAAGAGGATTCTTCGATATCTGAAAGGGATTGTGCATCTGAAACTGGTATATCAAGCTGAATCACTTGAGGTAGTAGGATACTCCGATCCAGATTTCGGAGGGGATGTGGATGATAGGAAATCTACATCAGGTTGTCTTTTCATGTTTGGTGGAGCAGCTGTTTCTTGGGATAGCAAGAAATAAGGATGTGCATCTAAACATACCTATGAAGCATAATACATTGCATGTAGTATGTCCACCACTCATGCAGTTTGGAATAAACGCTTTCTGGAAAACTTAAGCATGGAATTGGTCATAGGACCGATTGAAATGCATTGTGATAATCAAGCTACAATAAGCTTGATTAACAGTGGGGCTAATAGTTCTAAAGAAAAGCACATTGCAATCCAATATCACTATATACAAGATATAGTGGCAAACTAAGAAATTATTGTAACCTATACCTACAACTGATAGTTCTAAAGGAAAGCACATTGCAATCCAATATCACAGAAGACGTTTTTATGAATAATGAACCTCAATGTAGACATCTCCATACACAACACGAATAGTGGGAGCGTAAAATTGACTTGACCGCTACAGTCAAGTGGGAGATGTAGAAAGTCCAGTGATGGTGTGGTCAAGTATCGTCAGTGGTGGTTGCACGGTCGACGGTTACTGAGACCGGGTCTCGCGGAAGACCCAACCGTGGGCGTGGGGAGAGGGCGGACTTGACGTGGGGGCGTTCACGCCCTATAAATATCGACCTCCACCAGGAGAAAGATATCCAGAACCCAACCTTTGCTAAGGGAGCCCTCTCCCATCCTCATCTCCCGCGTTTCTCCATCTCTCATTCTCTTTGAAAGCAAGGAAGCCGGCGTATCTCATTCTTAGAAGCACTCCAAAATAATTGTATTAATTTGAAAAGCAAAAAATAGATATTTATCTTTGAACCATGGAAAGAAGTTTTAGCAAAGGAGTTTTCAGGTTTTACATTTTCCTTTTATAGTCTTCGAAAAGAAATATAACAATTATTTTATACTCATACATGTGTTTATATAATCAATACACGGACAGAGATGTTTACTATATTCAAATATGCATAATTACTACCATGTCTGGCCATCAAGCTGAGCATGGCCTACGCCCAACTATATGAAGCTATCAAGCTCGAAGTCTAACACAAGTTCGGATAATATGCTCATAAACAAAGCTTGCGACAATAAAACAAGCTGAACTCGAGCTTCTTTAGACCCTTACCTGAAGCCCTAAGTAAATCGATTCCGGAATGCAGATTAAATAATATAATGCATGCAAAAGTTTCTAGATTTGTAGAGGTAGAGAAACTGATTACATAAGAGAGCAAAGCGACCACATTAAGATTACCATATGGAAAGGTCCATTTAATATCCATAAACTGCTTAGAAATAGTCAGGCTAGTGGGTAATGTTGGGGTGGACCAAAAAGGTTTGAGTTGAGCCAGATCAGATTTTCTGAAAAACTAATAGTGAGAAATCAATTAAGTAGCAAGAGACATAGGGCTGAAGAGAGCAAAAAAAGGATCTTTCGTGTATAGTCTTGTATATTCTAGGTAATAAGTATCCCAAAATGGATCAGATCGAATGGTGTTCCCAATTCCTGAACGACCAGACATGCAACCTGCAACACATGCACGAGGAGAAAAGCCACATGTCGTACGCCCTGCTAAAATGATCAGTCACAGGAATCAGCCTCTAATGTCCATGTCAAGCAGCACATAATTACATTATTCCAAGACATTTAGGAAAAATTCCTGTAATGACCAATCTTATACGACTCTGACTAGATAACGTGGAAGAAGTTTATAATTTATTATTGTGATGGAGTTGGTTTACTCATCTAGTATGAATGTTTGGCCTGCACCTGCAGGTCAGGGATTAAGAATGCGATGGACTGGTTAGTGGATGTGATGGAGCGAAGCAAGCGAACTGAAGCTTTGAGAGCCAGAGCAAGCATGGTCAGCCATATATAGTGAAATTGGTAATCTGTTCATCCTCCTCCTCCCATAGAAAGGCCTCGAGGATAATGTATTACGGACTGGATATTATCTATTATCTTCCCAAGGGGCTGCTTTACCATTCCAATTTTTGATTACATAATTCAAGTAATATATTATTCCGTCTTTACCATAATGTTGTTTTTATCCAAAGGTATATATGGGTCTGTCATGGTTTGCATCTTGATTCAGCATATGCTCCATATTTTGTGCTCAAAAAGTGCCTGGTGAGCGCAATTGTTCAATGATATATGAGTTTCTGACAGAATAAGGAGCGATAGCATGGGTTCATTTTTTTTATTTTCAATACTATGAAGATACAGTAATAATACAGTAAATAATTAGACCTCTTTTGTCCAGATAAGACCAGCAATTTTCAACTTAATGTATAGCATGCTATGTTGTATGTGCTCCTGAGCTCAGTTCACTTTTATCAGTCAAATTTCCTTTTTTATGACCAGCATGGGAAACACTTAGTTATTTGACAAGCATGGCATATAACTGTAATTGAGCTCATCTGCAAACATTATCATTTCTTTTCATATCTGCACTGTTGAAAATAAAATAAATAACATCTTGGTTTATAGATATATTCACAAGTATCATTTTTATGGGTTTTTCATAAATCCACAAACAAAACTTTTAGTTTACCCTGGAGAAATGTCAACGGGTCCCCAAGTTAGCACTTTGGGTATTTGCAGCCTGTGAGACTGGACCTTGGGTTTTTCTTTTCAAAGTCAGATGTTATGATCAGATCTTTACCATCATATGTGAGAATGGAGCTTTCATTCACTCCTTCAGGAGCAAACTTATGCTCAAGGCAATGCATGCTGTACATGTTTGCAAATATTAGCAATCTTAGATATAACTGCAACATGGTATTTTTCAAAAAAAAACTACAACATGGTATTATTAGCATCACTGAAATGAATTCAAACATTCTTCTGGGTGGTGAAGCTTAAGATATTTACATGTGGTTAGCAATAATTTATTATTTGATGCTACGTGCTATCCCCCAGAAATTTACCACTTCCTATCTCCTGTAAAAAAAAAAGCTTATCAATGATGGGTGGTTTAATATTTTACATATACAGAGCTATATGAAGTTGTATAGAACAAATCGTGCTTTAAAAAACTATGTATTGTGGGCGCAACAATAACTTATATGCCAATAATATTGAAAGTGTTGTAGACGGAATGTCGAGTAGTTGCCCAGAACTGATACTGACCTATATTAAATATATATGCGCAACTAGCTGCATTCATGAAAAACATATTGCTATCAATCAAATTTATATATTTGCAATTGAAAAAATGCGCAAAAAAAGAAACATTGGAATTATCCAGAAAACTAACCTTGACATATAAAGCTTTATATTATAAAATATACTTTACCAGAAGTGAATGTTACCCTTGTGTCCTTTTGAGTTTTCCCAATTAAATTTATGCCTCTATCTTTTTTGCAATAATACTTGTATCACTAATAAAGTAACACTTATGCCTATCGAGTTAGTTGTCATCCATTTTTTCTTAAACGGACGATAACAGCATGAACATAAATATAATCTTCTTCCTCTTACAAAGACCCTCCCCCTCTTCCTCCATTAGTAATGTTGGAAACTTATGACCTAGAGTTTTTAGGAAGTGGTATTGATGCTTTATAATGAGGCAGGACAATGAAGTCAACTCTTTGACCATTACCCTGCCTCCCCTCCTCCGTCCGCTTCATTGTCCCCATCCCATGTATGATCCCCATTTCTCCCTTACCCCTCCAACCCATGGCCCCCTCATCCCAAACGTCCTTTGACCCCCCTTTCGCATCTTGCTCGCCTGGCTTCCTCCACCCTTGACAATAAAGATGGCACATCGAAGGTTGGATGCACGCAATTGATGGCATGGTGTCATGGATCGTTTTCTCGACGATGGGCAATCTTGAGGAACACAAGTTTGTGGAATAGGGGGAGAGGATAATGGAGACGGATAACGACGATGGAGGTGGCCAATTGACGATGAAATGGAATTGATAGTAGTCAGTCCCCCAACCTTGTGACAATTGGGTAGGGGATCTGTGTATGTTGGTTGGGAGGAATGGAATATTTTTTTACCAGACCTTGGTTTGAATAAACTATGGATCGGTTTATATACGACTAAACTAACGGGGGTACATAGTGGTAATGGAATATTTCTTACCGGACCTTGGTTTGAATAAACCATGGGTCAGTTTATATACGACTAAACTAACGAAAGGACATAAGTATTGATAGCGCAAGGTCCAGCAAAGCAACTTAAGAACAAACTAGACCAGTGTGATATATATATATATGGAAAAAGGGGGGATGTCCTAGGGGGAGCTAACTTAGTTCCCTCTGTCTTATTTTTCTCATTTTTATTTTTTTTTGAAAATTTCTTCCGTGGATATTCATCACTATATCCCTATATTACGCCATTCAAAATTCGTGCGAAACAGAGACCTCTACGGCATCCATCTAGACAATCATTTTTTAACGGTCGTAGAATTATTGAAATCGACCATGTTTGGATGAAGGCTATAGAAGTCGTTTTGCACAAAATTTGAATAGCATAATATAGGGATAAAATGATGAATATTCACGGAAGAAATTTTCAAAAAAATAAAAAATGGGAAAAATGGGACCGGAGGGGGGGATTCAAGTTAGCTCCCCCAGGGGGCAACCTCATTTAACCCTATATGTGGGTTAAATGGGGCTGCCCTGGCCCCTCGGGGGAGCTAACTTAGCTCACCCACCTCATTTTCCTATTTTTTTCTTTTTTTAAATTTCTTCTGTGAATATTCATCATTATATCCCTATATTATGTTATTCAAAATTTGTGCGAAACAGGGACTTCTACGGCCTCCATCCAGATATGGTCAATTTTCAATAATTCTGCGACCGTTAAAAATGACAATGTACATGGAAGCCGTAGAGGTCTTTGTTTCGTACGAAATTTGAATGGCATAATATAGGGATATAGTGATGAATATTCACAGAAGAAATTTAAAAAAAAAATAAATATGGGAAAAATGGGACAGATATATATGTATGTATGCATGTATGTACACAAACACGCAGAGAGAGGGTTGATCCTTTGAGAGCCAAAAACTGTGAGAGCATGAGAGGAATGATTCTAGATCACTAGATTCCGTCATCTCTCTCCTCATTGATTGCAAGAGGAAAGAGAATAGCAGAATCTAGTGGTCCAGATTCACTGCTCCCATGCTCTCACAGATTTTAGCTCTCACAGGATCATCCATATATATATGGGTTAAATGAGGCTACACCCTGGGTGTAGCCAATTGGCTACTCCCACCCCCATTTTGCTGTATTTTTTCTATTTTTTTGGAAAATGAAAATATTTTTTATTCATCACTATATCCCTCTAATTCGTCATTCCAATTTTATCAAAAACAGAGACTCCTATGCCCTCCATCTGAAGGGGGTCAATTTCAGCAATTCTGAGACCATTAAAATTTGACAGTCTTGGTGGAGGGGATAGAAGTCTCGAATTAATTCGAATTTTTAATGACACCATGGTGATGTATTGTGATCTAAATTCCAATAGGTTTCATTTCAAAAAAATAAAAAAAATACAGAGAAAAAGGGGTGGGATCATGTAACTTAGCTACACCTAGGGAGCATACTCCTTTTTCACTATATACAGGGGTATAAACGAGCCGAACATGAGCGAACCAACCCAGGCTCGGTTCGACTCGTTTAGCATAGTTTCAGGCTCGGGTTCGGTTCGGCTCGATAAAATGAAAATTGTAATCAGGTTTGGTTCGGCTCGGGTAAGGTTCGTAAAGATTCGGTTCGGCTCGTTAAAGGTTCGTTTAAGAATAAATATTGTGCAACTGTTTCTATTCAAAGGGAAAACCGCAGCTGCAGGGGAGGGTTTTGTGGGGTCTCGGGAATAGGGAATAGGGACTTAGGGAGTGGATGACTGGATGAGTTTCGGAAAATAAGTGAATACCCTTATGTTAATATAGAATGTATTTTTTCATTATATATAATATGTATGTATATATACTTGTATGTGTGTATGTATGTATATAATCGAACTTTTAACGAACCGAACTTGAGCGAACCTATATTTTTGAGGTTCGGTTCGTTTATTAAATCGAGCATGAACTCGTGTTCATGTTCGGTTCGTTTATTTTCGAATCGAATCTGAATCAAACTTTTAGCGAGGTGAATTTGAGCGAATGTCGAACCTGAGAATTTTCTGGCAGTCCTAACTATATACATACCTACATACATACGTATGTACGTATACGTGCGTACGTACGTACATACATACATACATACGTACGTACGTATGTACATACTTACGTACCTACCTACCTAGCTACATATATACATACATACATGAGTACGTACGTACATACATACATGCATACATATGTACATACATACATGCATACATACGCACATACATACGTACATACATACGTACATACCTACGTATATGGATGATCCTGTGAGAGCCAAAATCTGTGAGAGCATGCAATCAATGAATCTGGACTACTAGATTCTGCCATTCTCTCCTCCTACAACCAATGAGGAGAGAGATGACATAATCTAGTGGTCCAAAATCAGTCCTCATGTTCTCATATATTTTGGCTCTCACATGATCAACCCTATAGGTATGTATGTGTGTGTAGGGCTGGTCTTGTGAGAGCATGAGAGAAGTGATTCTGACCCACTAGATTCAATCAGGAGAGAGAAGACATAATCTAGTGATCCACAATCACTGCTCTCATGCTCTCAAAGTTTTTTGCTCTCACAGGATCACTCCTCTATATATAGAAGAAACAAAGAAGCGATGTAGAAACCACTAGTCAATATTACTAAGTGTAAAGTTGGGATATCTAGTATTATGTTACATTCTCTAGCACATCATACTACATTTTTATCTTCCTTTACTTAATACTTAACATGGGTTATCTATCAAAGGATGAAGAGAATACTTAAAATAAGTCACCGCCACAATCATTCAAAGGTATTTGCCTAAAACACATGCTTAAGTGCAAGTATTTTACTAGTTTAGGTGTTAGAGTTCTCTGTTTCAGAAAAAAAAGTGATGCAAAAGATGTCACCTCCCATGTTTGAAATCTGATGAATAGCGAAGCACTATTTTGTTTCTAATCGCAGGAAACAACAAGATGATCATTAAAGTGTCATCATTGCATGTTATACAATTGAGCAATGTTTAATTAAGCTAAAAGAAAGTATTTCATTTAACAAACGATAATCATAGACATCATAAAGACGATAATCATAGACCATCATAAAGTTCTGATAGGGCTAGGCTTTTTTTATCACATCGATATGAATTGACAATAATGGAGTGCAGGTGTCCTCCTTGAGTAATGACAATCTGTAACCATTATCACCAGCCAGAGTTGCATTACATGTGGTGTTCGATTCCACAAATTTAGTCTTGCGTATGCAATGTTAAAGAAAGGAATGTACATATAAATTAGCATTTAATCTTACTCAAGCATATGACATTCTTTACCCAGTGATTGCTGGTAGTTAAAATAGGAACGCATGAAGGAAAAAAATCCAAAATAAAACTTCGTGGAAGGTGAGAACTCATTACTATAGATAAGGAAGCATCACCATGGTTTAATTTACTTAAAATATATGTATGTATACTCATATAATTGTATATGTATCGGTACGTATGTTTTCCAAGTAGTAGTTCCCATCTTTGGTGATCCACTCTCACACTTTGAGTTTCCAATATAGGACTATGTTTTGGTTGGGATATTACAACATTCCGTACTTATATTAGCAACTTTCTCATTGAAATATGGCCCACCATTCATTCCTAGTGATAGTGACGTTTGCACGCTCTAAGTTTAGGTCTCCTTGAGTAGTCCTTTCCACTGTTAGAGGGAACATTCTTTGATACCATTTGTCGCTTAGGTTGTCGGACCATTATCGGGAAAACTGACCTTGACATCTTGTTGGGTTCAAGCTTGATTGTAGTTGTTAGTAATCACCCAAAAAGATTAAGCCCAGGTTGCAGAGTAATAGTCCCCCATTCTTATAACCCATTCTCATACTTTGTGAGTTTCTGATTTAGGACTATCTTTGGTTTGGGATATTTGGTATCGTAGCTAAAATGAATTAGCTACTACCCAACTAGTTGTCAGGGTCAGTTTTCCTGATATTATTGTCAGGATATTACAAATGGTATAAGAGTTGGTTATCTCTAATAGTGGGAAGGGCAACATGAGGAACATAAGCTTAGATCGTGTAGTTGCCACTATCATTGAGACTTAGTGATGTGTCATATTGCGACAATGATATTGCAAATATAAGTAGTGGAGGTTGTAACATCCTAGCCCAAACATATAGTAAACTCACAAAGTGTTAGAGTGGAGGACTACTGCTTGACAACTTGGATGTAAGCATTTTGGATGGTTGTCAATGGGTCGAATTGAACCTGAACCCAACTAGTTGTCAGAACCAGTTTTTCCGATAACTTCAAAGGACCTAAGCCCGAGACACCACAAAAGGTGTTAGCTTTAACATCAGAGTGTGTCATAGAGTTTAGCTCATCGAATTATGTTAGCCATATATATATAGGGTTAAATGAGGCTACTTCCTAAGAGTAGCCAATTGGCTACTCCCACCCCTATTTTTCCTCTATTTTATTTTTTTTTGAAAATAAAAAATATGTATATTCATCACTATATCCCCCTAATATGCCATTCCAATTTCGTCAGAAACTGAGACTCCTATTCCCTCCATCTGAAGGGGGTCAATTTCAGCAATTCTGAGACCGCTAAAATTTAACAGTCTTGATGGAGGGGATAGAAGTCTCGAATTAAGTCGAATTTTGAATGACACCATGGTGACATATTGTGATCTAAATTCCAATCGATTTCATTTCATAAAAATAAAACAAATACAGGGAAAAAAGGGTGGGAGCATGTAAGTTGGCTACAACCAGGGAGCATATTCCATTTTCCCATATATATATATATATGAGGTAAATAGGGCTGCTCCCTGGGAGTAGCCAACGGGCTGCTCCCACCCCCATTTCCCTCAAAATTTTTTATTTTTTTAGAAAATAAAAATTTGTATATTCATCACTATATCCCTCTAACATTCTATTAAAATTTCGTCAGAAACAGAGACTCCTACGACCTCCATCCAAACATGGTCGATTTAAAAAATCCTGCGACCGTTTAAAAAATGACGTCTGGATGGAAGGCTTACGAGTCTCTGTTTCTGACTAAATTTTAATAGAATGTTAGAGGGATATAGTGATGAATATACAATTTTTTATTTTCCAAAAAATAAAAAATAGAGGGAAAATAGTTGGGGTGGGAGCAGCCCTGTTGACTACTCCTAGGGAGCATACTCCTTTTTCCCTTTTCTCATATATATATATACATATGTAGGGCTGCTAATTGAACTGAATCATTCGAATTCGATTAAGATTCGTTCGATAAAAATTCGAAAAAAAATGATTCGAAATCAAATGAACTGTATTTGATTTTAACTTGTGGATCCGATTCCCAAATGAATCGAATCTGAATTAACCAAAATTCGTTCGATCAGATATTTATATACATACATATATATGTGTGCCGTATATTTATATTCATATATCTAGTACATACATATATACATACATATTTATATACGTGTAACAACCCCCATTAGAAGTCTTTGAGAATATTCTTGTGCAAGGAATTATAGGAATATTACATAAAAAGGTTGACATGCATTTATTGAATTCATTTGGAAGTAAATGGATGCAGATTGTAATATATGAATATCTATTAAAAAAAGTTACGACGGTAATTTACATTGAAAGATTTAGCATTTGCATTATATTACTAAGCATAACATGTGCAAGCATCTAAAGATACTCTCAGACCAACTTACTACAACGGTTAAGTGTTACTTTTGAACGTATAATCACATCTAGGCTCCATTGATATGATTTATCATGTCCATACTTCATCACTATGATTTCCATACTTACACACTACACTGACATGACTTGTCAATGCGTAAGGTGTATATGCACTATTAGGCCCCCTTAGTGAGAGCAAATCTCTTTCATATCCCCTTTGAAACTAATTTTAAGTGTTTGGATTTTAAAATATGTTATGAGTCAGAGATATGGGTCCTTCATGCATCGGTTATACAAAGCATCTAAGTTTCCGTCTTTACTTCTTATTTTAGCCTAGTGACAGTAGTTTAGGTATGTGTTACTTTGTATAGTACAATAATCAATCTTAACATGCTATTCAGAAATTTTGAGGCAATAAGAGGATCACAAAGCACTCTAAGTTGTACGCAATTTGATATGTATGTATGTGTGTGTATGCATGTATAATCCTATCCGTTAAAGAATAAATATTTAAATATAAAAAAGAGTAAAAAATATCAGTCATAAAATCTACAAGGAAAGATCATATGTTTAGATCGTTATTGTACTCCCTCACCCACACATTTATTTATATGTTCTCACATTCCTTACATTGTATTTTCCATTCCCCTTTCCATTATCTACCAACGATCTCAAAAATCCATGGTAGATTATGGTGGCCTTTCTCCTAGCACATGAAAATGAAGGTTTTGCTACTTCGAGTTCCTCAACATTTGTTGTGGTTATCAAAATTTATCTAGATATCTTCCCTCTGTTTTTTATTTTTTTGATTTTCCTTGCATGATGATTCATGATGATTATCATTGTCAAGACGACATTTATCATAACATGAATGCTATACAAGTTCTTCCCGCTGTAACATAAGTTATTCATTTGTACATAAAAATAGGTATATTTCATTTTCATGGTCTGTACCCACTTAATGGTCTAGTAGTATTACAGTGTGTCTACCACACAAAAGACCAGGGTTCAAATCCCACTCTTGTAGGGGTTGCGTAAGGTAGTCGACGACCAGCGTAAAAAAAGTCAAATCTTTCAGCATGGATTTGAGCAAGAATCCATGTAGCCGACCCTACTTATAGTGGGAGAAGGCTTAGCACTTTTTATTTCATTTTCATGGCTTAGTTTTTCGATATTGAAGATCCTCACACTTTATAAAGAAGTTTTATCTTGCTATATTATTTTTTACTATTCCCATTATTTCAAATAATAATATTAATTTGTATCGACTTTCTAAAAGCTTGATCTTATTTTGCTTTAACATGCAACAGTAAGTATAAAATATTCAACTTTTTCGTCATTGATATTATATCTCTTTGATAGGCTCATATAATTATATGGTATTATATATATTTCTTCATCTTAGAAGGAAAGAGTAGGTTTAGATTGTGAAAGACACATAATAATTGTAAAAATTAGGTAATTATCCATGTATTGTATTGGTTTGGCATTTTCCTTGATTATATAGTTTTTTTCAACTTATCCTACTATATATATATATATATATATATATATATAGGGGTTGGGGAAGCTGCACCTGGGGGTGGAGCTAACTAGCTGCACCCGGCCATTTTTTCATTGATTTTTTGTATTTTTGAAATGAAACAAGGGAGATTTAAATCACTATATATCACCATGATATCATACCAATTTCAACTAAATTCGACATTTCTATCATCTCCATCAAGGCTATCACATTTTAACGGTCTCAGAATTATTGAAATTGACCATATCTAGATGGGCATGTTAGGAGTGTTTGTTTTGCATGAAATTTGAAACATATATTCCACACAATAAACTAAGTAAATCCCCCATAAGTTTCCTTCAAAAAAATCAAAAATCAATGAGAAAAATAGCCGGGTGTCGCTAGTTGGCTGCACCCCCCGATATAGCTTCCCTTTTCCCATATATATATATATTCAAAATTAGAATTATGTAATAAAATCTTTATATATTTTTTCTTCATATAATATTATTTATATAAGCTCTAAATATCAATTAATATTTCAAATTCGAAATAAAATGAATCAAATTTGAATGTTCGAAACTCAAAATGAATTGAATCTAAATTTAAGTTAGCAAATCCGTTTAAAATTCGATTTGAGTTCGATTCGAAACTTTTATAATGAACTGAATCAGAATCCCGGTGGATTCGAAAGTATTCGATTCGATTAGCACCCCTGTGTATGTGTGTATGTGTGTGTGCGTGCGTGTGTGGGGAGGGGGGAGGGGAGGGAGGTTGTTTTGAGTAATAGCCAAGTTGGTTGTTACACAAGGCAGTTCCCCCCCTCCCCCTTTATTTTTTTTGAAAATAAAATTATGTATATTCATATATATGTCCCTCTATATGTCATTCAAATTTTGTCAGAAACAGAGACTCATATGCCCTCCATCTAGAACAGGTAGATTACAGCAAATTTCAGACCATTAAAATTTACTTGGTCTAGATGGAGGGCATAGGAGTCTCCGTTTCTCACGAAATTCGAATGACATATAGGAGGGATATATAGATGAATATACATGATGGAATTTTTGAAAAAAAAATAAAAAAAGGGATATTTACCCAGCAGACCCTATAATCTTTCGTAATTACCTCTACGACCTTTGAAACATCGTAATTCCTCCCACGACCCTGTAATCTTGCTAACTCTTACTCTACAGACCCTGTGGTTAACTCTCATCCATTAAACCATTAAAGTTAACCGGATTCTGTTATCTTCTTGTACATTATGCCTATTTTATCTATCAAATTTACCATAAGTGCCACTCCCTCTCCCTCCCCTTGCTTAGCCTCCATTGCTCCCCCCTCCGACTGAGTCTCGACCCACTACCCCTGGCAGCCAACCCAACACTCCCCCCGCCCCCGGCAGCCGCTAGCTCCCCCAGGTCGAGGACGGACTCAACCCAGCACCCCCACCTCGGCGGCCGCAAGCTCCCCCGGGTCGAGGATGGATCCAACCCAGCACCCCCCTACCCCCGTGATGCCTCCCCACGAAGCCGCCGGCAGCCGCGTCGAGGATGGACCCAACCCAGCACCCCCCACCCCTGCGATGCCTCCCTCGCCACGATGCCTCCCCTGCGAAACCCCAACCCAGCTCCCCCTTCTGCGGAACACCCCCCCCTCCCGCGATGCCTCCCCCGCGCCGTGATGCCTCCCCTGCGAAACCCCAACCCAGCTCCCCCCTCTTGCGGAACCCCACCCCCGCGATGCCTCCCCCGCCACCCCTCCCCCCAGCGCCGCGATGCCTCCCCTGTGAAACCCCAACCCAGCTCCCCCCTCCTGCGGAACCCCCCCGCGATGCCTCCCATGCCCCGGGCACCGGTTTGACGCTCCTCCCCCAGTGTGTCAGTTGAAGCCCCTTCCCCTCCCCCAGGACGTCAACACATCGCTCGTCCCCAGTCCTCCCCCCGGCCCTCATCGATTTGAAGCTCCTCCCCATCTCCCTCGTTCAGGTGGAACGCCGCTCCCGCACCTCCTCCCGTCAGGTCGAGACTCGTGAGGAGGGAGGATTTTTTTCTTCTCTTGCTTGATTCTAGCCGTCCGATCGCGGATTGGTTAGATTAACTCGCCTCTAACTCAAGGAAGTTAACTCTAGATGTATTAATTTAACGGTAGGGTTCGTAGGGTAAGACGGAGCAAGTTTACAGGGTCGAGGAAGGAATTACGATATTTCAAAGGTCGTAGAGGTAATTTCGAAAGATTATAGGGTCTGCTGGGTAAATATCCCTAAAAAAAGGGGAAATTGCTCCGTGTAACAACCATCTTGGCTGTTCTACAGAACAGCTTCCTTTTACTCTCTCTCTCTCTCTCTCTCTCTCTCTCTCTCTCTCTCTATATATATATATATATATAGTATATGCAACCACCTCCACCATATCACGCCCCTCAGATTAGGTTGGTATACTTAGAGGTGTTCAAATATATCTGGATTAGTCGGTACTTGGTTTGACCTGCTCATTTTGAACCTAAACTCGCGAATACCCATTTGAAAATGATGGGCCGAGTACCCATTATAACATGACTCGTACCCCATCTAAAAATCCGTTTGAATTAATGGGTACCCGCGGGTACCCACTTAGAAGCTTTTACTGTCATGTTTATTTAAATAGCATAAATAGTCAGGTACATATACCTATATGTAATCATTGTTCTTATCTCATTTAAAATACAAACACTGATGTAGATACATATATTGGTAAACATGGAAGATGTATTACTGAAACGTTAAAAAACTTAGGGATATAAAATGGATATAAATCACGTTACGGAAAATATTAGCAATTAATATGATATAGATTGATTAAAGGGATTTTTACATCCATAACCCTGAGTAATTCTGCAATTACAATAATAACCTTGCATAATCGTAAATTACATCCAGAACCCTCAATAGTCTTACACCCATAACCCTCAAGTTAACCCCCAAATATTTTACATTTTCTACCTTTTAAGTTGTATTATTTACAAACTAGTCCACTCCCCCTATGTCCTCCTCCACCACATCCTCCTCCACCACCACCACCTCCTCGTCCTCGACAACCACCCGGTCCCCCTTCCTGCTTCCTGCCCATGGACCACCTCCTTGTCCCCGATGACCACCACGTCCTCCCTGCTACCTCCTCCTCCTCGACAACCACCCGGTCCCCCTTCCTGCTTCCTGCCCATGGACCACCTCCTCGTCCCCGATGACCACCACGTCCTCCCTGCTGAGGCATCCCCCGTCGAGCCCCCACCCCCGCCCCCAGTCCAGGCCTCCCCCGCCCACCTCCTCCAGTCCAGGTCGGACCTACCCCTTCCCGCCCCCACAGGTTGGACCTTATCTCATCGAGGCCTCCCTCCATGCTCCGCCTTCTCAAAGGGTCGGCCCGTCAGAAAGCCCCGACCTGTAGCGAGCGACATCCAGCCCCGCCATCCCCCTTCCCCTCCCCCCGGGCCGCCTAGCACAGTCCCACCGCCTCATGCAAACCACCCCCCCTTCCCCGACCTTGGGCCTACCGCGCGAAGGCCTCCCCCCCAACCTCCGGGACCTCCCGCCCACCGCGCGAAGCCCCGCCGCCCCCTCCGACCTTCTGACCACGTGCGAAGGCCACCCGTTGCTGACCTCCAGGCCGCCTTTCGGCCCACCGCACAAAGCAACCCCCCCTTGCGGAGCCCCCTCCCTGACCTTCGGCCCACCACGCAGAGGCCCGCTGCCCCCTCCGACCTTCTGCCCACCGCGCGAAGGCCTCCCCTCAGGCCGCCTCCCCGTCGAGCTTGAAAGGCCCCGCCACCGCCGCGAAGTCCCTCCCACCCTGCAAGCTTTGTCCCTCCGGCCTGCTTGGAAGTTCCTCCCGCATCGTAATGCCGTCCCACCGCCGCCTACTTGGATCGCAAGCTTGTCTCTCTCTCATGCATACAGATGTTACTAACTTTTTAATTTTTTTATTTTTCTAAAAGAAATTGGAAGATCATGGGTTAAATTAACTCAATGATATACAGTTGGATTAACAGAAAAACTAACAGAGGGTTATGGGTCTGAGACGGAGTGACTATTCAAGGTTTATTGTGTAATTCACGATTATGCAGGATTATGATTATAATTGCAGAATTACTCAAGGTTATAGGTGTAAAAATCCCTTGATTAAATCTACATGCATTTGATGGCTAGCACGCGAGATATCCGTATATGTATCTATTTTGAATGGTGTAGATCAATGGCATAAATAAATTATAATGTGAATTATTTACCGAGTTATAATATCGCCTAAGTTTGATTTTGTCGATGTAGTGAAATGACAATGAAATGGTGAATTTTTCCCTATGCCTTTTTCGATGTTCATTGTTAATTTGAGGACGGATTTGGCAAAATGTTGACAATATTTCCTTTATGGACATGTTCATATGTTGCAATGGCTATTTTCATATCCATATTTGCATCATTTATGTCTATTAAGAATAGGGATATTATTTGAATATGAACTAAAAGAATCATATCCTAAAAAAGTTGGATATGAATTTGAATCATATATTCATCGAATCTGAATATCTAATAAAGAATGAATCCTAATAAGAATCAAATAAAGAGTGATTCCATATATTTATTGAATAAATAACAAATTTGAATACAAAATAAGGTCTAATTTTGTATGCACTTCTATCCCATGATGGTATTCCCAATCTCATATCTTACTATATATGAATAATATGATTAGCCGTGGATATGGTAATGTCGTTACAGCTCATACTGTAGCTATACTGTTATTAAAAAAGTGTTAAGTTTCGATTTACATCGTTGCGTCCACAATTGCCCAGATATTTTTTCAATTTAATCAGGAAAATCATAGATGGTATAAATATTTTTGCTTACAGTTTAATACATCACCCAAGCATCAGGGACGTCTGTCGTGAATTAGATGCCCCCCTCCTCCAATACCACCACCGTGTATCCTTGGTGGATCCACCAAGTTGAACTTGCATGTGTCCACTACTGTATCATAGTTGACAGATCTCAATCGCTAGCACGTAGAAATCATAGCCGTGGATGTGCATATGACGTTCAATTTTGTCCCTTGATTAATATTTATCCAATAAAAAGTAAATAAAGGCAGTATTTCCATGGGTACGCACGAGTACTTATTACCTGTTGATATTAACTGGGTAACCATTACGATAGGGTACTCGTTGGAATGGAACGGGTTGACCCATGACCCGGTAACAACGAACCAGGGCGGGCTGGAAGGCTAGAGGTCGGTGTTGAAGTACGGCAAAGTGTCTCGAATAACTGGAGGCCCGCTGCGATGCTTATATGTCGGAGGCGGTGCTCAAGAGATGAACTCCGGCGAAGGCTCCGGCCATTAAAAGATAGGGACCCTGCAGACGTTAACCTGGTAGCCGAAGCGTGCACATGTAAATGGGGGAAGAAGTGAGTGGGATGGGGTCTCAGGCGGATGAAAGAGATGGAAGACCAGAGCTTCTCTCCGGTGATCCGACGAGAAGATGGGTAGGAGGTGGTCGGGTCCTGGAGAAGGGGAGAATGATCTCGGATGTATGCGCGAAGATGATGGAAATGGGGTGGAGCTAATACGATGATCAATGTAGGGTGAAAATACAGGTAGCGTCCTACAAAAATATGAGAAATTAGATGAAAAAGGTAAAGACAGATCGAGATATTTACCTGAAGGAATTGGCAGTTGCGGAGCCTGGGATGAGCTTCGAGATAAAGTTCGGGTCTTCGCTGGACTCCAACGGCTATGGGGAGCAGCTCGTCGCCGTGCGAACGCCGGAAACCTGGCCTACCATGGCCAGGGGTCGACACCGAGGTCGACAGCGGTCTTTGCGCCCCATTTCATCTCCCCTCTGTCACAGAGGGACAGAGGGAGGTTGGGCCGTGACCCACGTACAAGTAGACCCCTCGAATGTGGTTGGCGAAGGCATATTTAAAGAGGGATGTGGGGGTTGCGGATGATGGACGACGTGGTTTCCGTGGGAGATGTGGAGCGAAGGAGAGGGAGACATGGTGACCTAAGGGGCACACGAGGGTGAGGGAGGATCATGCTTGGTCGTGGAGTGATCTGTGAGTGGAGAGAGTGGATGAGGAGGCAGTAGAAAAAGAAAGGGGGCGACGGGTGCGCGAGGTGGAAAACGTGGGAGAGAGTGGAAGGCCGGAGGTAGGAGACGTAGTTTTGACCATTGGATCTTGTGATCCAACGGTTAAGAGGAGGGCGCAAAAGGAAGGCTCAGATTATATCGATGGAGGCATGATCGAGGGCTCAGGATGAGACACGTGTCGTGAGGAGAAGCAGGCGGACGCGAACAGATGTGATGCGTTTGGATAAGTGGATCAGAGGGCTAGGAGCTATGTGGATACCAACGTGAAGATTTAATGCTTTGGAGAGGATCAGACAACGCTGGAGGTGACACGTGGCATGAAGAGAGGCGGGTGGAGGTGAACGGGCGAGATGAGATCAAGCAGGTGAATCAGAGGGTTGGGATTGAAGTGGAGATAAATGGCTGGGATTGAGGCACCCAGAGATGATCAAACGGTGGAAAAAAGGGGGTGCCTGGTGGAAAGGGAAGCGAGCCACGTGGCTCAACCAGAAAGAGCCACGTTGCCCAATCGGGTTATTCAGATAAAGAATATGAAAAAAGAGGGAGTAGTAGGCCAAATTCGGAAAAACTCGAAACATGAAAGTTGTAGATCTTGATGAGATCTACAAGTTTCATGTTGACCAAAAATAGAAACAAGGTCAAATGAAGGGAGAAATATTTTTGCGAGCATTTTTAAGGGTATAAAAATACTGCGAATTTTGGTTCTGTTATTTTTTTGTATTTTTAATTTATTCAAAGACTCATATATATACAATGATTTATCTAGTTTTTATTGACATTAATTTAAGATAGAGGGTTAATATCTGCAAATTAAGATGATGAAATCAAGTTTCATCACCGACCAACCCAACCTCTCCCAATTACCATGCATCTGTCATTCCCCTCCTTCGATCAATTCCATCAACCTGCTCATGGATCTTCCATGATTCACGTCGACGCATCTCCCTCTCCCTATATTCTTCCATCGCACGCTACACCACCTCCAATACCTACCCTTCACCATCTGTACATAAGAACCCTCCTCGCCATTTTTAATCTTTGGTTCCCCTTAGCGTCGTATTTTCCCCTCAGATCTTGCCCTTGGTGAGCTTGGTGACATCGAGCTCGGTCGGTCGTTCTTGCATCTTGGGAGACGGTATAGAGGTGGTTCCCACCATCTTCGGCGAAGCTCACCGTCGAGGACTCTTCTCATGGCTTTCGGCCATTAGAGGTGTTTTTTCTTAGCTTTCTAGATAGCTTTAGTCTTAGGCTTTTATTTCATGTTGTTATTATGTGCTTTAATCATTCATTTAGCCTAGATTTTAGGATTAAGCCTTGCCGAAGCTCTTGAGCTCCGGAGACCTCCGTCTCACTGTATTCAACCGTTCCGAAGTGCCCTTCCACCTCACTTCCTCCCATGTCATTTCTCCTCCTTTGAGACTACCCAGCCACCCTCGACTCGCCATGAATCGAGGAATAGAGGTCCACCACTACCACCTTCACCACCATATCACCTCCGACAACCACCAATAAAGGCCTAGACCTACTCCCCCTTGTATTGTAAAGCTTCTCAACTCCTTTACAGGTCTGGACGAGCCCCATTTGAGGGGTTTCGTGGTTCGAAGCAAGCTCTAGGAACTTCAACGCTCCAAGCCCCCATCAATGGGGCCCGGGTATCTTTGACACCACCAGGAGGTGCGGATCGACACCATCAAACTTTTCCCCTTCTTAGCATCTCTTGGAAGCGTAAGAGCAAGTAAAGAGGCCAGATCGAGCTAGCTCCAGGGAAACCCTCTTCCCAGTTCTTCCAGATCCATCAAGGACCATTCGATCCAATCGAGTTCTTCGTGAGGCACAACTACCATCGGATCTCCAAATCCTAGCACCGTAGGATCTCGATCTGGGATCTAATCCTAGACGTCCATGTGTGAAGAGGTATCGCATGTTCTCAGCGTGCCACGTGGCAAGTGAAGCGTCCACCGCCGTTGGATCATGCCGAGTGGGGTGTAAATTGCAAAACCTCCCCCCCCCCTTTCTTTTTGTTTTTAGTCTTGTAGTTTGTTTAAATAGTGTAAAACTTTTGGTAAAATTGAATATGATCCCCTTTAATTATTTCATAATGATATTTGGCCGAGCCAGGTCACCTCATGTGCGGTCCCACGTGAGGTTGACATTTTACACAGAAGCCCTCGTGTTTTTTTGTATTTCATGTTAGTATTAAAACTTTTAATTGTAGTTGTAACTTTTTGAAAAAATTGTACTGCAGTCCCTGATTTTATTTTTAATTGCAAAAATACCCTTTCCATTTCAACAATCTCTGTGATTATTTTCCATTTATTAGAAATACCATATGTTCTCCAAAAATTATGAAAAATTAGGGTTAAGTGCATGCTAGCATACACATTCACGTCACATTTTTATTTTTGCATTTTACGTATTTTAACTGTTTATTAAAAATCAAAAGAGCATAAGTATTTTAACTATTTATTAAAAATCAAAAGAGCATTTTTTATCCTTGATTGAATTAAAAATTGCCAAAAATATATATAACCTTTTTGAAAAAATCCCAAAAAAATATTATTTTTTTATTTTAGTGCTTTGTAACATCAGACAAAAAATCCCTAAATATAGAAAAAGAAAAAGAAAAAAAATAAAAAGCTTCAAAATCCATTAGAAAAGAGGATAAATCACCAAGAATCCTAAAAATATTATTTTACTTAAGATTTTTCTTTAGATTATTATCTATATATTAAAAGTGATTTGAAGAAATTTTTACGTTTTTGCTATTTTTTATCTTCTAAACAATTCAGCATGTTTATTTAATCTCTATTTTAGAATATTTTTTACTTTAAAAATATATAACAATTAGCAAAAAATGCCAAAAAAATCACAAAAAATAGTAGAAATTTTATAAAATCCAAAAATATTTAATTCTTCCTTTTTTATTATTTTTAGTTATATTTATAAATATATTATCTTGTAGTGTATATATAGCTATATATTCTTATATAATATATTAAAAAGAAAAAGAAAATTAAATATCAAAAAATATAAAAATATAAAAAGAAAATATAAAATATAAAATTCAAAAGTCAAAAAATATAAAAATTAAAATAATATATATTTATTTACTTAAAACCCACACAAAAAGAATAATAAATATACAAGAAGAGGAACAATTTTTGCACAATCATTTGCACAATCTATCGCGCTTGACACTCTACATACTTGCACTATATATACATTTTATAGAGTTAAATAAAATAAATTTTAACTCCACACATTTTTATTGCATTGTTATATCTATTTGCGGGTTAATTATAGATTGACTTGGGATCTCTTGTGGGTCGCCTCAATGACAATTTATATTCGCTTTCTGTGGGGATATCTTTTGACCCGCATGAAATCCCAGTTATCATGCCGAATCACGGTAGCTCCGCCACTGTTGAGTACAGAGGCATGGCTTCCATCGACGTGCGATGATCCAAGCTGGCCTCCGCAGCTCAACCCAAACCCCTACTCCACCAGGTTACCTTCTCCGATCAGGTACATCCCATGCTGCTCTTGCTTTGGTTTTTCTTCCTTTTATGCAGATGAACACAAACTGACCTCCGTCTAATTCATGCTCGCTCCACCTTCACTACGCATCCCCCATCCTCGCTGATCGATCCGTTCACCACGTCTCTTTCTCCGCAACCATCTCCACTCCAGGCCATCTCCTCCGTCACAGGGGAAGGAGATCACGCTCCGAGCTATGCCTGCTCTGCTCTATAGCTCGCCACTCCGTCCCCCTTGCTTCGACTATTCCCCATCTAATCCATTTTGCAGGTACCCCACTTCATTAGCTGGACTTCGATCAGAGCTTAGTTCTAGAGCTCCGCCTCTGGCAAGGCTTCGTCGGTGTATGTCTCCAGCAACTTTCACACTTTCTCTGCCACTCGAGCTTCATCGTCAAACCTTCAGGCATCTTCCCAGACCTTCTACCAACTCGCTCGATGAAGGTGACGCTTTGGCACCCTCACTAGAGCTCCAAACGCATCGCCTCCCTTGTAGAAGTGGACGAAGACCATAACATACAATCATCATTGAATGGCACCCATCCATCGTCCATCCAACGGTCATGAGATTGCTACATAGCCCTGCCGATGCACGGAGGCTCGGTGGGACCGAGCCTCACCCCAAGTCACCTCGGGCTGCCACGTGGCCCGAGCCACCTGCAACAGCTCTGAACTAACGTTGAACTTTGTCTTCTTCCCGAACCAAGCTTGCATGTGTGCCATGCTCCTACAGGCTGAGTATTCTGCATCGATGCCCTGCCATTTTCAAGCTATTGCAGAGAGGTCCCTCCCGGGCGCATGTGCCTCACGAGCGTGCCTGGAAGAATTGCACGAAAGCCATGTCGGGTCTTCTTAATTGCATAAATGCCCCTGACAGGCATCTATTTTCATATTTATCATTTTTATTTTGCATGTTTTTATTTCAATTATTCCCCCAGGCTCCATTGATTATATCTTGAGCATCCTAACTCCAATCAAGTTGATTTCAGTTTCATTTTGTTACTCATTTCACCATCTACATGATGGCATTGTTAATTCATTAATTTGAAACTCAATTTATCATGCTTTATCTTAAGTGATTATTATGTCTCTTGCTCATTAATCTGAAATGCCATTGATTTATTTGAATGCGTTATTTGTCTCTGAAATTAGCCTATCTTTTATTACTCACTGATTTGATTAATTTGGGGCTCATGCATAGTTTTATGTGTCTACATTATCATCAGTCATTACTTAGTATATTACATCATTTTATTGCTAAAAATCAAAATACAAATTGCATGTTGCTCATTGCGTTCATCATCACATTTGTTTGCATTTTATATCACATTTACTTTGCATAAAAAAATTAAAAAAAATTATAAAAATGCATTCATATTCTGCATGCATCATGGTTTAATTTTCTTTCACCATCATTTTCATTATCGATTTATGTTCATTATTGTCTCCTCATTCCTTCAAATTGCATTAATCATTTTATGCATATTTATTTTCTATGCATTTTGTGAAGAATACATTCTGTGTGCATTTGAAGACCTAGATCCGATAGTTTAATCACTCTTATTTAATTAATAATCTATGATAAATCGACGAGGAGGATCGTGTCCTTATGTTCCACCTTGGTAGACAAGTCAAGTTATAAATATTCCACATATTCAAATTTGTGGTATTCTGCATGAAATTTGAGATCGTCTCCTATACTACGATTCTAAAAACGATAAATTAAGCAGGCAACTTCTACGTTCATCAAGGGGGAGGGGGAGTAACGATGAGGAGGCGAGGTGACAGGCGTTGCGAGAGGGGAGAGCAGCGGTGGGTGAAACGGTTGCGAGGGAGAAGGTGGTCACGTATGTGGCTCGTGCAGGTAGAGAAATGAAGGCATGTGCCAGGTTACATGCAGTGCATGTTGTCAAGACCTTTATCGTATGTTGCCACGATAAAGGCACACATCCTCTGACTAGAGACAAATGCATTACTATATGCCCGACTATATACATTTAGCATACCATTAGGTTGATGACCAAACCAATGTCTACATACCGACGCACTATTGTGCATGCAAGGGCATATGAATAATACGATCTCTCAAAGGAATCATACTAGTTCACTACTGAACCGAAAAACAAGAGCTCACTCATGAGATATTGGGATAAATCAAATTCCAACGTTAGTCATCTTGTTTATGAAACATGACAGGATTTGAAGGTATGGTATATGCTTTTGAAAAGTCTATGATCGATACCAACTCCCAACGATCGAATGAGAAACTAACCGATAAAACCATGAAGGAGAGAATCCAAAATGGGATCAGAACTTCAAGTTTAATCATAATCTTCCAGTATGTAGGATGTACATGTATTGAGAATACTCGAGAGTGATGTGATCTTAGATTGTATACCATGACGCTTCCATTCAGATGGAGTGATGAAACAAGTTTGGATTTAGTGACTCCATTCAGTGAATTGGTTATCCAATCTTGGTCCATATGATGGATATTGATCTGAATTGGATTCAGAGACAATAAGAAGATTGAGAACTTTGTCTGACATGATCAGACATCTCTGCGCGGTCTTTTACATCTGGATATGAGATTAGATATCATTATCCAAGTCACTAGACATGGATATGCAATCACACTAACCCTATCTCCAAGCATCCATGGAGAAGGCACATTATCATCAAAAGGAGTTTTAAGAATGTTCTACTAAAGATAAATATGAGAATTTGGACTATTTAGTGATGTTTGAACAACTAAGTAAAGAAGAGAACTTAGGAAAATTAAATCAGATTTAATTATCATAGATAATATTATCTTGGATAGTGTTATCCACATTTATCCGAGAAACAATGTGGATAATATTCACATTATTTTTTGATATGTACAAAGAGGATTTTGAGATAATTAAATCAGATTTCATTCTCTAGGATAAGATTAATGTGTTATCCACAATAATCTTGGATAGTGTGGATAAGATCCACATTTTCCCATTGAGACTTGATTGTGAATAAGATTCACAAGTTAATATTAATGTGAATTAGATTCGCATTATACAATAAATGTAAATATGATTTACATTTGGTCTTGGACATATCAATATGATTCATACTTATCAATGGTCTATTTGCATTTATCACAAATGATTTGGAGTTATTTGTTGATAACTATTTTTTTTCAAAATAAAGTAATAAACAAATAATTATTTATGGATGTTGCAATCATAATAATTATAATAAAATAAAAAGGATCCTCCTAAAATAAGGTGTTCGTCCTAGGTTGTTCCAACCATAAGGGCATCCCCTTTTATTCGGGGCTTCTCTTTTTTTTCATTTATTAATTATTTATTAGTTTGTCTATAGGATTACAAGGATTATTTAATTGATAAATGTTATCAACTACAATCCTAAAAGGTAGTTATAAGCTTCTTTAATCATGACCATTGATTTGACAATTAGCATTGCAATCCTAACGATCCGAAGACATATATAAGGAGGGGGAGACCTTGCTTTCCAAGATACAACAGTTCAAGAAACAAGTCTCTCCTCTCTCTCTTTTTCCCTTCTCTATGGTGGATAACCCTGTTGTTACGTTGTTGAATCGATTTGATCAATCTCATGCAGAGTTTCTTCATCTTTGGTTTTTTGGGATCACGATGAAGAATAATTTCATACGACAAAATCATGAGCAAGGAATCTCATATCATCTTGTTAGATTGCGAGAAGTATGCGGCTTATCCCCACGAGTGTTGTCTCCATCAAATCGAACTGAGACAAGAGGTCTCTTGCTTTAAAGACCATAGGATCATATTCATGCTCAAGAGGTAATCCTAAACTCGTATGATAATTATGGAACGGATTGGGAATGGTTCCCAATCCATGTGATTCCATCAAATATTTTTAAAATTCTGTTGCTATTGCGACTTGTATAAATAAGTATGTTTTTCGATTGAATATGGTCCGCTTTCTATGCTTCTGTGATGTGTGAGGCCTTAGAAACCTCCCTTCAACATGCACAACTATGTATGCACGTGTTGATATGTATGTTTGTGCACATGTGTACGTTATTCTTTTTGTGTGTATATTTGTATGTTTGTGTGCTTGTGTATACATGGATCATGCACGCATGTGTGTATGTGTTTATAGTATTATATATTTATTTGTTTATATACATATATTCAACTATTTTGAACGTATTTTGCATGTGAATGCTCTCTACCTAGGTGTGCATTCTTGTGATTGTGAAAACATGCATGTGCGTGCACATGCAATTTGGTGTGCACGTTGTGTCTACATAGGCCCACGTGTTTGTGCATGTGCAGTTGTGTGAATGTACATGTATGCATGCATGTGCATATATGCATGTACGTATATTTGTGTGAATTGATGGGTATGTGTATGCTTGTGTGCTTGCATCCACAAACAGATTTACACCAAATATTCACACGTGACCATACACGGGTGCAAGTGTTTCTGCGTTCATGCCTCGACGATATGTACTTCTGAACATTTGTACGAAAATTGTATTAGTATCTGTTTCCGAAAATTGTATAATAATCCACATACGTATCCAAATCTGCCCATTGTCATCCTTGTGGGCAAATCATGATGCCTCGTAGGGACCCACAACAGTTTAGCAGAAGCGTCGAAAGATGGAATTCTCGATAGGCATGCAAAAAACGGAAGCTGAACCTCAAGGAGCATCGATTGTACTGATGGGTGCGAATGGAGGTGCTCATGGTGACAAGAGGATCGTCTTCTGTAAGATACCCTGTTGTAACGTCAGGGGATCCGTCGGATGGAGAATAGACGGTCCTGATACAGGACTATCCCTGGCCCCCTATCAGAGGGCGTATATTCTCCATCCGACGGATCCCCTGCGTTACAGCAGCGGATCTTACAGCAGAGGCATCCGCCCCCGCTCATGATGTCCTTTCTTGGACTAAATATGTATTACAATATTGGATGCTTTCCACGATATACAGGTGTATTCCAGAGAAAGTGTATATTCATAGAGCAAAATTCATACTCCAAATCCTGTGTAGATAATATACAAGCAGTCCCTCCCTCCCATCTTTTTTACCCCAATACGCGAAAGCTATTACGAAATGCAGAACGTATGTGCAAAGGATCTTAGAACATCTTTTAAATAATTTCATAATGTTAAGATAAGAATAACATGGACGGGTGCCTTTCCACAGTTAATAATATATGTAAAATAGATTGGCAAAAAGTGGCCCACACACGGGACAGAACAAGTCAACTTGTATGGCCATGTACCTAACAGAAATTATGTTTTTTTTTGCCCTTCGCCGTGAGCAGGTCGACTGGCTACAGCCATGCTCATTTGCGAGCCTCAACCTTCTTCTGCTCCTTGGCTGAAAAGTATCAATGTAAATGTCGTTATCAACACCAAACAAATTACTTTGACAAAAGAAGATCCCAGTAACTTCATTACTAGACCTAAAGCGGCCTACTCGATACTGAAGCCATGCAAAAACCTCAATGTGAGCAACCAGGTTACAAACGACGTACACATTTTGGAACATTTCTCAACATATCAGGAAGCACCAGAGATCAAGTAAATCAACTTACCTGCTTTTTCCTCTTCCCGCTTCTTGGCAGCATCAGCTCTTTGTTGGCGTATTAAAGCTAGACGTTCTGCAAAGACCAACAATAATGGAAATATTGTATATCCCTGACACGAAACCACTAAAGAAAAAACTGCAAAACACATGCAAGCCTAAATTTATAAATAGTGATCACAGAGAGAGAACAGCAGCAAGTAACTACTAATAATACAACTACAACACAACAGTTACTAAAAATCTGAAAATGTTACATGGGCGTGTATTAATAGTTGAAATACTCCTAAAATTATAGCGCGTGAAAGAGAACTGTCTTCCCTCATTTTTATTTAGTCGAAGTCCTGGTTTGCCTTTCTACTGTCGTGATAAGCTTTTTTCTATGGTCGCTTCCGAATTCAGAAAATGCGGAACATTGTGTTAGGTAGACCAACCCACAGTACAGTTAATAAATCTCTTTTAATATAAATTCTTGCCTACACTAAAAAATCTTTGGACAACCCTATCATTGCAGTGAAAATTTGGCAAGGGTTACTACCCCACATCGGTATAGTGAAGTTTACAAGGGTGATCCCATGGAGTATACAAGTGAGTAAAGAATGTTAAGATTTGCAGAGGTAAAACGAAGATCCAATTACCTTGTCACGTCAATGTGAGAATTTAGATAAAACAATTCTTTTGAGAAAAGGTGGGACTGACCTACATTAGAGGCACATTCAAAGAATATAATATATTAAAAATTAATAGAGTAATTACATCCGTCAAGTTTCAAAGAGGGTGTTAGCATGCCCGAGTACATTCACCGAAATAAAACCTCACACCCTCCAAGACAACACTTCTAGCAAGCCACAGCGTTCAACTCTCCATCCGCCCTTCCTCTGAGCCTAAACAATCTCCTATCAAGTAAATCCCAAAACAAATATTTATCACACCATTGGACGTCCGGAATGATCGCATTCCGCCACGAATTCACTGATCCAGGGCACTGAAAAAACATATGACAAAAATCTTCAATTGGTCCACCACACATTTTGCAGCCCTCAACTCCGAGTAAAAAGTATGGCTCGTCGTCCACCTATCAAAACCCACTCTCTTCTTAACAGTCACAAAAATATCTAACCCTTGTAGGAATCTTCCATCTCCAGATCCTACCACAATCCCCAGAAGTCTATGTATCCATCAATGAAGGTAGGAATCTTCCATCTCCAGATCCTACCACAATCCCCAGAAGTCTATGTATCCATCAATGAAGGCGGAGAAGAAATCACCTTGCATGCATTTCAAACTGTGAATGTCTCTTCTCCCCAGCACCATGAATCTCTATCTTTTGATGGCACCTCAAACTCGCCAACCTGCCAGAGAGGCAAATAACTCTTCCACTCTTTGGTTGACATCCCGGTCAAAATTAGGAGTCCAAGAACCATCCACCCACACATCTGCAACACATGCCTCCATGTCCACTACAAGAGCAAAAAGCCTGGAGTGCAGGTCAGAAAGGACACCCACCTCAGACCAATCGTCCCTCCAAAAACAAAATACACGTCCATCCCCTGAGATCAGTAGCAATGAGTCTATCAGGATCGGCAAGACCGAACAAATACCTCTCCAAAAAGTGATCAATGAAACCATAACATCAGCACGAGGGCACTAACTAGGCGACACAACGTAAATAGCTCTCAGCGGCCTAGAAAGCATATCACTCCCACTTCCCCAGATCCTCATCACCCACTTTGCAAGCAACACCTTGTTCATATCACCAATCTGCACCTGGAGCCATTCATCCTTGATCGACGTATTCACCACTGGACCACTCCACCAGTGCAAACCCCTTCGCATCATGTATCAATGACCAAAAGAATTGTTGCATCAAAGCCTCCAACCACTTAGGAATGCCGACATGTAGCACTCTTGTGGAAAGGAAAGAATCAGAATTGCTGAAAGAATACCTTCACTAGAACCAACCTTCCACCTCTCGAAAGGTAAGATGCCTTCCAGGCTGCCTACTTCTCAATAACATGCAACAGATAAACCTACCAAAGTCTCTCGCACATCAAAGGCAGGCCAAGATAGCTGATAGGCGGGTTCTTCTATGCGGTACCCACTGCCTCCTCTGAAGCAAGGTTAGAAGGGTCAAAAGCAGATTTTGCATCATTAACCTTCAACCCCAACAACTCACCAAAAATATCCAACACCGACTTGCCCACCTTACACTCTGCCACACCCCTGTTCTATGAAGAAAGTTGTGTCATCCACCTCTTGCAAAATTGGGACCAAAAGATCCTCTCTGGAGTAGCCCTTAAAAAACCACCACCTTCCGCAAGCTCCATAATAACTGCCAACACATCTACCATCAGAACAAAAAAAGGGGGAGCAAAGGGGCACCTCTACCTCACCCCCATCCGCGGCTGAAAGAATCCCCCCTCTTGCTTCCCATTAACTAGCACTGAAAGCAAGGAAGTGATAATGCACATCTTCATACAATCTATCCAGACGTCCGGGGAAGGTTCTCCGATCCAATGATGCACAGATAAATTTCCAGCTCATGCAATCATATGCCTTTGAAAGGTCCACCTTCCAAAGGAAACCAACAACCCCTATACTTTTCCAATCCGAAACTATCTCTGACGCCACAACCACGCCCTCTAGAAATTGACATCCCGAAATAAACGAAATTTGAGCCGACAGAACAAGAACCTCCAAAACACCCTGAGCTGGTTGGACAACACTTCAGCCACTATGAGGTAAGTAGTATTGGACAATTCTATGGGTCTAAACCCATCCACACGCTGAGCACATTCCTTCTCCAGGAGCAAGAAGAACAAGGATCTGTTGAGCATCTCCAATCCCCTATTCACCTCTAAACTCCAAGATCATCCCCATGACATTTTTCCTCAACCACATTCCAGAACTCCCTTTAAAAAAGACAGGAAGACCATCTATTTCTAGGCATCCATCTGCATTGAAATCAAAAACCGCCCAACGCATCTCCTCTCTAGTGAAATCAGAAACAAGCATCTCCTGCTCTTTAAGCCTCAAGGACTTGGCTCCCCTTTCGAGCCACTTGGCCCCGAAGGAAGGCATCTTGTTTAATGTCCGGAAGTGCTTCACAGCTATCGCGCCAATCATCTCGTCCCCCTAAATCCTCTCCCCCTCGACTTGCAAGTCGTGAATCAGATTCCTCCTTCCACTTGCCACAACATGGAAGAACCTTGTGTTCACATCACCCTCCTTCACCCATTTCTGCCTAGATCTTTAACGCCACTCTACCTCCTTCGACATGTCGTCCTTAGCACAACCTTCTGGTGTTCACCTTGTGTCTCCAATTCCTCCAAGTTAAGATCTTACTCAACATCAATACCATCCAGCCTGGCAATCTCCTTCACAACAAAGTCACGACACTCATTGCAGCTTTGATGCACCTTTTTCACATGCTTTGTCAGCATCTCTCTAAACTGTGTTCTTCTGAGCCAATCTCTGTGCAGATGACCCCTCGACCTGCAAGAATCTCTAACCGGTTGTTTGGTTGCAGGGTTGGGCAGGGTTGGCCCAACCCTGGTTACTATTCACAAGGGTACTTCCTCCTCACAGATTACTATTCACCCACCCCAACCCAGCCCAACCCAACCCAGTCCAACCCAGCAACCAAACAGGCCCTAACAGTTCGCAACCATCTCTCTGAAATCATCGTCCAACAACTAGCTCTTTCGAATCTGAACATCAACCTTGGAATCTTTCCTCTCCCGACTTCCAACATATAGGTGTATGATCTGATCTCGATCTAGGAAATACATGTATAGTGGACAAAGGGAAGCGGTACCTCTCATTCGTGGCATCCAACACCTTCAAGACCATATCCCCAACAAACTCCATGAAGTCAGCCGATCCCTGATCTCGCCTCCCACGGTGATGGAGATTGAGATCTCATCTCATCAATTAGAAGGGAGGAGTCTCTCCACACCAAATTGGAGTAGACAACTATAGAGAAGCTTACATGGTGGTCGTCCACCCCCTATAAGGAAGGAGGCTCTCCTTCATAATTCTTCAACATGAAATTGATTAATTGAATTAAATTTGTTGAAGAATGTATTCAACTAAACTTTCCTTTTAAAATTGACTTTAATTCTTGCAATAAAATCTTGGGCATTGATTTTATTAGGAGTGCATCCTAGCCATCCAATTTTGTATAAAAGAAAGGCCAATACTAGCTCTTTCTTTACACAATTAAGTTGAATCAACAAATATCTCTCTACACATGTCCACGCAATCCTTCTCTCTCTTCCCTTGTGTGCGTCTACTGCCCTAGGGTTGAGAGAATGTGATCGTTGCCGTACTGTCGTTGTGTTGCTGGATTGATCGCTCATGGAACTCTTTCTTCTTCGGTGTCTAGTGCTCATGAAGAAGACAACAGATTTCATGAGACGAAATCAGGAGGTTCCTTGCTCGAATCGTCACTTCGGATTGTAGGAAACACGTGTCTCATCCACGCGCCCACAAGTGCTCTCTACGTCCGATCGGACTTGAGACAGGAGGTCTCTTCGCTTAGAGACTTGTAGAACGCACTCACACTTCAAGAGGTAGTTTTATTACTCGTGTGTAATCTTGATGAAACGACATGGAAAAGGTTCTCTTGTCATGTAGTTTCGTAAAATAAAACTATTTCCGTTGCCCCTTACGACTTTATGACAAGTCGACTGAGATCGTATACGATATGATGATGATCTGCACGCTTCTATGATGCGTGAAGCGTAATCCATCGCCTTCAAGTGGAATCAGAGTCTTGGACGAAAGTCTTAGATATGATTCAAACCCTAAGGGACACGGTTTTGGATATCGGATGCGAGGGAACTTGTTGATTTCGCATAGTGTCAAATCAATTTTTGCTCATATGAAATGGCCTATTGTTTTTACCTTGTTTGAACGAATTTATGGGATACTAAAATATGTTTAGAATGTCTGAACATGTCCCTAAAAGATTCGCCAAAAGTTGACAACAAACGAACATCATTTTAGACTCAAAATGTTCTCGCATTATTGTTTTTGCATGAAAATTCCGATATGTAACTAAATGAATTCTTGTTGCAGTTTTCATGTCATGAAACATGTTAAAAACACATTAATATTATCAAGAATTAAATAAGCAGTCCGCTCCAATTTATTTCGTGTGATTATGACTCGATTTTCCTTAAATATGCGACATTTAGTGGAGATGGGTCATCTTGATGACTTTAATTTAATGTATATATCATTCAATATTTATCATGAAAATTGAGAATTTGCCATGATTAAATGATGATTCATATAGTGAAAGAAATATTTGGTAATCGTCAAACTTTATTGAATGTTTGCTTCATGACAAACCCTAGTTTAAAACTACAATAGAGAGAGGGAGGTATGACGGCAGGGATAGGATTAGAGTTTTCTCGGGTACGAGAGCTCCAGCATAGGATCACCTCTCTGATACCATGTTGGGGAAAAAGTGTTTATTTGTGGGAACCCTAGGCTCTCTTAGGGTGCGTTTGGTTCGTGGGTTATCCGGGGGAGGATAACCCATTTTGTTTTTGTGGTGTTTGGTTGGTGGGGTTTAGAGTTGGGAGGGTTTGTGTGATGTGATTA